>JARKIC010000723.1:0-205188 GCA_029378375.1 Mycena olivaceomarginata | reverse complement strand
TCCCCCTCGGGTTTTCTCACTGTGTCCCCTCGCGGCAGACATCTTCACTACAAGATCAGAGACTCTTCCAGGGCAGCATGCTTGGACCTCACCAACGCATGCTCGGAGTCCCCTCACGCCCGTGCAGAGCTCCAAAATGACGACAGAGAAGAGCCAGAATGCAAGTCGCTCTCCTTCATCCACTACTTCCTCTTTTATATTCGATTCGATTTTGCGCCAGCTAACGGGAGTATTTATTCTGCAGTGGATGTTCATCTACGCCGCGCACGGCGACACGAACGAGTACCGCGTCATGAACATCGCCGTGCCCTCCATCCTCTCCTACACCACCGCCCCCGTCAACAGCACCACCCCTGCCGGTGCGGCGCTGCACGCGCAGATCACGGGCAATACAAATGTCGGTACATTCTGGGACGTCGTGTTCGTGAAGAAGAACAGCACTCGCGTCAAGTGCGTGTTTTGTTCCTCTAACCCATCTTGCAGCAGGCTAATACGGGTGTTATGTCCAACGAACAGCTTCATCGAGAAAGCGACCGGACTGGCGATGACCCGCCTGGCCTGCTGGCAAACGAAGCGGGGCCGAAGCTCCCCTGTTAGTCCTCTCCCCTCCCTCCTTCTCTTCTGTTCTCTTTTATAGTATTCTCCTCGGTCGCCGAATGCCGGTTTTACTTACCGATGACTGCCATCTAGCTCACCCTGGAACGGCACGATGAGTTTAATCCACGTCAGGTGTTCACACTCACCCAACGTACGTGACGTTTGCGTTCGCGGCAGAAGTTCCATAATGTCGCGTTAACGTTAACCTAACATTCTTGATGGCAGCACCGGCTTGAATCGGTCGTGACGTAGGCGAGCTAGCTAGCCAAAGGCAAGAGGAAAGGGAAGGGAAGGGAAAGGAAATTAGAGGTCAGCGATGAGGGTGGATCGGGGTTGGAAATACCAATACCAAATGGATGAAATGAACAATTGCAGTAAAACGTCCGAAATTTCGTCTCGTCTGTTTTTGCGGCTGGAAACGAGATTAGAGTGGTTAATACCGGTGGAGAGTCACTGCCAGACACCGAAATGGAAGAAATTCAAGTCAAGCCATCCTCGAGATGTGCGTATTAATTCCCGCAGTGCTATCAAGGAGCTCGCTATCGTGTCGGACACAGTACACTCGTCAAGCCGGCCACGTATCCCACGACGCCCATCCCTCGGGCGTGATCCGCCCGTAGCTTAACACCCCCGCGCCGCGCTGCGCAACGCGGGCATCTGCGCCTCGATCCAGCCTGGAAAGGAGCTGAACGCAGCCGTTTTGATCCCCCTCGAAGGACGGGGGGAAGGACAAGAAGCAGTGCACGGTGCGGAGGTGGGGGAGTGCGCGCCCATCTGCGCGAACGAGATCGGACTCCGAACCCTGGTCCGATGGGTTCGAATTTGAGGGGCACATCGAACATGGGCCACGGCGCGGGCGGGGTGCGAGGCGCGGCGGTGCGCGCGGGTGTAGAAGAGCCTCAGACGTTCCAGGAGCGGGGCGGCGCGGAGAAGGCGATGCACCGTCGGGGGCGCGGCGATGTTGTCCCACTCGGGGTCGCCCACTGGGAGTCTGAGCTCCCCTACGCGCAAGACCGGGAAGGGAGGAGGGAAGACCGTATCTGAATTAAAATCAGTCACAAATTAATATTATTTTTCAATTAATGAGATGAAAGGGTGGGGTTGTGGTGTACTCACCTCCTTGCCACAGCGCCGCCGCGAGGTCGACGCGGAACTCTTGCAGGGTGGGCGCGGCTGCCTCGAGGAGAGGCACGAATCGATCGGACCACTGCACGAGCGTGAGCTTCTGCAGGCCTTCCAAGAACCCGAACCGCTTGTACTCCACGAGCCGCGCGGCGGAGATGCACGCGCGCCCGAGGAGGTCCAGCGTCAGGTGCTCGAGATGCGCCACGGTGCTGCGATTGTGGTATCGCGCCATGAGGAACGTGCCTGGCTCTCAGGGGCCTGTGTGATTGTGATGCGTCGCAGCGCCAGGGTTCGGACCGAGCCGAGGGCGAAGTGGAGGAGGCAGTCGGGCATGAGGAGGCCCACTTGGCCCCAGATTTCGAGGCGATGAAGGGAGTCAGAAGCCATTCGGAAGAGGAGGGCGTCCATGAGCTCCAGGGGGAGATGGGGCAGATCCAGACAGGTTATCTGCGCCGTGAAGCAAATAGCAAGAGACTCCAGTCTGGTGCAAGCACGAAGTAGGCGCGTCATAGGCTGAAGTCGCGCAAGGTCCAGGCGGACGACGACAGAGCGGATGTATGGTGCAAGGTGCGTCGTCTCGGAGAGCAGAGCACAGAGATAGTCGAACCGGCTGTCATTGGGGGGATATGGGCCGTATAGATTGATTCGGCCATAGATTCGGCGCCGGCTGGGTGCAGGAAAGCACGCGCGGTGGATGCACAGGTCGTCAAGCATGAGTCGTGCACTTCATCGATGATGGCGTCGACGAGTTCAGGCGGGATGTTAGGCACCATCCACGCAACACGGTGGGACTGGACGAGCGGGAAGAGTGGAAGCCGGCAACTGCACTGCATGACAGCCACCTTCGCACGGTGTTGATGACAGTTCAAGTTCAGTTGATGGCAAACAGTAAATTCGGGACGCTTACATCTCTGTTAAAGATTGCGGGGCACAGATGGAGGCAGCGCCTGGGGGATTGGAATGGCGACACTGGATGTGCGTCTGGTTCCGCTGGTTGTGCAGGCGAGCTAGCTAAATATCATATTAGTTGTTCACTCGGCCGTGTGGGTAGGCAGAATTCTAATTGTATTATATACCTAGATAAATATCTTCTTACTGGAAGGAATATAATTATGAGAAGAGGCAAATATAAAGGAGGGACCTACGCTCTTCACTCGGCCGGCAGAATGAAGAGCGTCGTGTGGGATGCGTAGGCTATATGCGATATAAAAATTCTGGCCGTCGCGTCGTCCGCGCGTAGTGTACTCGCTAGACCCCGCGCCGATGTGTTCCGAACTCCTCCTTTAACAATCTCCGGCATCGAGGACGCACTTTCCCCAAGAGTTGCATTGAATTGGGGTCACAGGTGAGCTCCAATTGCGCGTCTTGATTTTTGAACTGGAAAAAACGCATTCCCCAGAATCCAGAATAGCGTTCCTGATCACTGATTTTTCACCCATGGAATTAATGATAGGGACGAATAGATAGGCACTCATTTGATATGGGCATCCGGTGGACCAATATAATTTAGATTTTGCACATCAGTATCCGACGATCCGCGGACGGATTTTTTTGTAGGCACTGGGAACTTCACACTCCCTAGAAAATACGATTCAAGTCGCCTTTCTGGCGCATATATGACTCATTCATTGGCGCGTGAAAGCAACCCAAACGCAAACTCGTCGGATTTCGTCGGCCGAATATGGGTACAGCGGTGACGGCGCTCCTCAACTCCACAATTTCCAAAATTCAGCGTGGAGTGTAACCAAGCAACCATCCAAAAGAATTTCCGCAGCCCGGCCTCAGGTACCAGCGAAGATCCGCTCGCGACCAACAGCGTGATTCATAGGGTATGGTATGGTGGATCTTCGATGGGGAGAGTTGAACCTTTGATTGAATTGCCAGTCGTGTGTGCCCGCCGTCAAAAAACGAAGGGCGAACCGCGGGCTCAATAAAAACATTTTGCACCTTGTCTGCCGCAGCCAGCGATAACACAAGATCCGGTCCGAAAACAACATATGATGCGATCGAGGAGCTCAAGGACCGTTGCCGAGGACGAAAAAACTCTAATTATCTCCGTTTATATCTATGGTATGTGTACAGTTTCAGTTTCAATTTCCGTTAGACGATAGCATCGCGAAAGTGGTGCAGAGTAGAGTAGAGTAGCAAAAGGAAGTTGCAGGGTTGAAAGCGTGGTCTGAAGAAAGGGAGGTGTCAGCGATGAGAGAAGAGTAGAGTATAAAGAGGATGGGGCGAACGTACAAAAGAGATCGAGCCCGACGACGGTGTAGCAAGCAGGATTAGTGGGCGCAATTACTCTGTACGAACGGGAAAGCTTGATCAGCATGAGTGGAATGGATAGAAGCGGCGCGGCGTACTGAAGGGGCAGTTCGACCTGTAGAGGAGGAGCAAAAAGAATGAGAAGTTTTGAGATCAATTAACGACAAAGAACGCACGCGTGCCCTCCGCCCCGCCAGCCGCAGTGCGCGCACTGGGGGCCGTTGCTGTGGTTCACGGGTTTGCTAGCGCTCGCGCTCTCTTCGACGTGGGTGCGCGTCGGCGTCGGTGTCTCGTCGGTACGCCGGACGGTGGAGACGACGGAGATGGCAGTGGCGTGCATTGTGATTGGGCGCAAGGAGGTGAGTTGAGTTGGTTAGGCAGGTCGAGGGTGAGAGTGGATTGCGATGCGGGTGGGAGTGCGGTATGGATTGTGGTGTGGGCAAGACAAATTCATTCGCCTTTTATTCATTCACCCTGGGTCCAGGTCCAGTGCCGTAAGCGCGGAGCGGGCGGTGGTTCCCTTGGCGGCCCCGTGACAAATGCGCGAGGCAGGCCTGTGGTACTCGGCAATGCACCGCAGATTTCAAACTCCGACGATGGCACACAGAGTGGTCACTTAACAGAACTCTTGCTACAGGCACTTTGAAGACGGCTTTGTATGGGGAAATATGCTGGCATGATCCCTAGATACAGTGCTGTTTTGGCAAATCTGCAATTACTGTCTTGTCCCGCCTGAAATGAATATTTTCAGACTTAGAATGCCCAATAGCACTCGATGCAGGGCTTCTATTCCCAATCCGCCAAAACAGGATTTTTCGCAATCATTTATCACACATTTCATACTGCCAACATTCTCCGATAGGCGGCACGACGATGGAGTTCTGTTTTGCAGTGCGATGAAAGCAACAGACTGTAAATAGGGGCGGAACACAGCTAATTCCAAATGCGGTAATACCATCTTTTCCATCACCGAATTTTGGCAGCGTTGCCGAGCACCAAGGCCTGATTGTGAGCTCATGACGGCCGCCGATGCAGGGACGGAGGGTCACAAGGGCAGGTCCGTCGCACATATTGTGATCCGGGAATGGAATGGAATGGAATCGCCGCTGATTCTGATTGCTAACAAAGACAATCGCGATCGACACTACACCGCCATTCGTGACGGATGTTACTGAGACATCACGAAACAACATTTTATCAATAGCCAAGGAAGCTTTCACAAAGGTTATTACAATGTTACGTGAACATTTGAGTTCAAAAACATCTCCTGGAGGTCGGCAGATCCTCGTAGTAACATTTTGATGTGGCTTGTCAAACATGGCATTTAAAAATGCTCGTGGGATGTACTCTTTTTTATTTCAAAAATAAAAAAGAGTACAAAGGTTGACAGAACATTAGTCACGAATGGCGGTGTACGTCACTTGGACCGACAAAGGGTAAATTTTCGGGGGAACGGGAAAAAAAACGTGGATCGATGGTTCGTTACATAAACTCAAGCACAGTCGGCAAGGACAAAGACGCGGGGTTGGATAAGATTGTGATGAACCCAGGACATGCAGAGATAAAGACCGGGGATTTTATGGCCGCAAGTTCAATCACTTTACACGGAGCCACGTTTACTTACGCGAAAACGTCAGGCGGATCGGACAAAGGAGTTGTTAAATAGACTCAACACAGACAGCGGGACGCGCGGCCCGTAACCGGTGTATCGGTCCATTCGTCCGAGAGTCCGAACTATTTAGTCGGAGCCTAGAGGGTTTATCAGATTATCTGACCACCGAGCTGGGCCGCCGCGACTATGGAAATAAGGTCCGAATGAAAGAGAACAAAATGGAAGACGCAGAAAATAAAATGATCCCCACAGCCCATAGCTCGAGGATGTAACACAGGGCATGGGCTCGACTGTATCGCACGATACCGTCTGGATTCCCAGTTTTATTTTGGTTTTATTATAATTTTCTGGAATGCAGTTTTCCATGATGTTGAATCAACAAGCCGCGGTGGTTGGCTGATGGTCGGAGTCGCACGGACTGTGATCTAGCTCTCCTCTTTCTATGACCATCTGGCGGTCATTGTTCGCAGAGCGGGCACAGAGAACAGAATTCCCGGTGGTTCATGAATGTCCTGGTGCCCTCAAATTTTCATATCTACGGACCAGAAGACGATATCATATTATCGAGGGCGCCGGGTGGCAAAAAGAGACGCACTGAATTTAATGCGAACTGCTGCGAGTTCACGCTCAAGAAGGGTAACCGGTCGCTCATGCGCATGGATTCGGTATGCTCTACTACTCGTATAACCCAAGGATCTGATCGTTCTTCCGAGTAAAACTGGTGAGTATATGCGTAGCAACTGCGTTTGGATTAAGAGACAGAAAACATTCGACCTAAGGACAATCTTTGAGGCCCTGAAGTGGTAGGTACTGCGCCAACTCGGGTTTATCTTATTGACTATCCCTGGACGAGCTGCTGGACATGCGGTGATCTTTCGCCCATCATGATCATACTTCGCTTAGTGCGTAATTTGGTTCGATTTTTGATCGTCTTCCGGCGAAGCCTCATTATTTTGTGCATAGTTGCGGTAGCTTGGTCTCAAGAGACGCCCGACTGAGGTTTTATCTCCAGGTCCTTCTACATCGCAGTATGTTTTCCGGTGCCTCAAACGTCTTATCGAGCCCAATTCAACCACTTCTTACTAATTCAACTTACTAGCTTTGAACTTAGATGCTTGACCAGGCGAGCACCTTCGTCAAATCGACCGCTTGACGTCCGTGCTATGGCTGGATGCTTTGTACCGGCAGAACATCTGAGCTTTCGGTGATTCCACTGCTCCCTAAACGCGCCATCTGACTGACGCTCTCATGGAATAAGCGATGTGCTTTTGCCCGGCTGTTCGTCGTTATTCCCGGATTTGGACGAGAACAAAGGATGCGATGTGGCGGTGCGACCAAGTTTTGACCTCGATCGCTGCCATGCGGACCTTGTACTTTTCGCTTATTGTCGTCAAGACATATATAAGTCGGTGGCAGGCCGCTCTGTCGATATCCCTTTCGCCTTGTTCTCGCTAGAAAAGTTTTGACTGCTCACCACGGACCCGCTCACAATGCCACTGTGGATCCCATTTTATTCTCGGAAACGTCAACGGTCACAGTCACCGGAACGCGAGGAACGGCCTCGGAAGAGACACACTGGAAATACTGTGGGTTATAATTCAAATCGAGTGTCTTCTTGTCCTGACTGTCCGTTCAGGGAAACAATACTCTGACTGAAATAACGCCGCAAAACGGTCAGTTACATACGACGTACAGGCCCGTGAGACTGACAAGGAGATATGGTAGACGATTACATCCCTCCCCACAGAGATCTTAACGGAAATATTCGAGCTCGCGGTTCCTCCGGACCATTTCCTGCGCGCGCGCGCGATGTCTACAGCTACGGGTATCTATCGCCCCAAACCTCACAGCGCATGGCGCGAGTCAATGGCCATCAAACTAGCCATCCCCTCCGTTTGTAAATCCTGGTGTTCCGTACGTGCAACATCCCTCTGTATTGCCTTCGACTCATCCAACCTAATTGAAATCTACAGATAGGACGCCGGCTCCTGTATCGGGATATCACCATCCTCGACCTAACAGCTCTGCACACCCTTTGGGCAGCGTTCTCTTCTAACCGGCCTCTCGCCGGGCACGTCCGCAGCCTCAAATTCATGGTCTACTTGAATGGCAAGCGGCCCCGGCGCGATAAATCGTCCATACGGACCATCGGCCAGCTCATCCAATGTTGCCCCCGCCTCCAGCGCCTGGACCTCCTTCCATACGGCGGCAGCTATCCGCCCAGCTCGTCCTCGTCCGACGCCTTAGCATTCCCGACTCTCCTCCGGAACGTCACCTCACTCTCCCTGGGCTCGCACGTCCGCATCTGGGACTTCGGCACCGTGATCCTGCGCCACAGCGCCCCCCATCTAAAGGAGCTGCGCATACCGTTCGCGGCACTGGCGGGAACCGAGTTCGTTGTGCTCCCGCTCTCCCTGCCGAACCTCCACACACTCGAGATCACCTGCAATGGCGTCTCCGTCGCGCCCACGCCCACCGAGCAGCCGCGCGCGCGCTGGGACATGCCCCAGCTCCGCCGGGTGACCTTCCGCCAGCGCGACTCGCTCGCAGGCTACCCCTTAGACCTCTACACCGAATACGCGTACGTCCTCGCGCTGTACGGCGCGCGCCTGGAGTACCTCCACCTCCCCGACTGTGGCTTCGACGTTGGGGCGCACCATGTGGAACCAGAGTGGGAGTACGGTGCGCTCCTCACGATGTGCCCGGTGCTGGAGCATGTCGTCTTCCCTGCCATGGCCCTCGCAGAAATCTGCGATGAGAAGATGTCGTTCCCGAGTGTTAAATGGATCGATGTGTGGTGTCACGGTGCCTGCCCGGTCGGCGAGCGCACCGTGAATCGGGTGCACTGGCCGAACGTTAGGACTATCCGCCGCCTCGACCTGGGCCTGCGCGACTTTGTGGTCGAGCTGCCGCTCGCGTTGGACCCGCGCGTCGAAGGCGAGTGGAGGAAGATGGAGGTGGTGCCAGGGCTGGGTCTGGGGAGGAGGGCCGTGGGGTGCGATGGGGTCGTCGACGTCTTTGATCGAAGACGTTTGCACGAATACGACCCCGACCGAGTTGAGGTTCAGAGCGGGACGGATCGCACTCTTGGCGCCGACGGCGGAGCACCTTTCGATCTCATGGAGTTGGAAGAGGATGAACCGCAGCCAATGCTCGGCCCTGCTCTGCGACGCTTCCTGGGGGCAGCGATGCCACGGCGTATGTTCACGCGACTCGAGCGCGCTGTCCTCGGTGCGGTTTTCCCCTCGGGGTGAACGAGTAGTAACTCCCGCCCTTGGAAAGGGTGTCGGCATTTCACGATCCCTCATATATTTTATGTATAGTGGACTTGGTGCCTGCTCTCGTGCTTTACAATCCAGCGTTGATGTCGATCCGGATGCTAAGGTATGGCGTACGATAGTCGCCTTGTCATGCTCGAATTGTCTGTACCCCACAGCTGAATGGTATCCCGGACAGGGATGAAGGAGAAGTGGTGGATTTTGACACTGTCATCAGCTCCTACCCGACCTCTAGGTAACATGGATCACCTTGGAACCACCCGCGAGCGCAGAATCCAGATTCTGACGCCGCGACGGGTCACGCGAACGGGGGAGTCAAAAAATGCGGAAGGGGGAGTTAGCGTTTCGACCGAATGTTCAGGTGACGGGTGACAGAGGGTCGTGAACTGGACATTTTCGGCATATATAGGTGACGGCGACTTATGCAAAATGCGGTAGCGAACATTCGGTCGAAACGGGCGTCATTCGGTACCCCTGTTTCTGCACCTGTGGTTGATAGTGTTGAAGTTTCGGCAATACCGGCTATCATTGATCCTAATTGTGTTGACTCACGTGGCATTTTCATCGAGAGCAAGTAGTCCACCACGACGTACCCGTTAACGAAGCTTCGATCCACGGCTGAGCCCTCGTTTCGATATGACACTTACGCTGGTCTCCGCCGTCGGACGCGGCGCACCCTTGGATAATTCAAGCCACGTCAAGTTGATGCTTGGCAGGATTCATTCAAAAAACCCTAGATGCATACAACCCATCTTAAAACGACGGGTGCATTTGTGCCCGGTGTTCTTTCCCTCACATTTCTCGCTTTTCTTCTTCGTCCATCAGCAAATCCTGATGTCTGCCGTATAAAGGTCCCCCCTTACGTAGCAATACGTGGCAATACGGAGGGATACGTATCCGGCTTTAAACACGTATTGCTGTGTATTGCCACGTATTTTACGTATCCCTCCGTATTGCTATGTATTGCTACGTAAGGGGGGACCTTTATACGGCAGACATCAGGATTTGCTGATGCCTCCCAGGACCCGATGTCCACCCGCGAGCCAAAAAAACCCGTCCGCGGACAATTCCACTTTGACGCTGTCCTCAACGACAAGGATTCGCTGGACTCCAAATCCCCAGCCGAATCACACACTCTTTTTTCTTCCTTGCCAGCATGGGCGGCCGGTCCGCTGCAGTCTCGTCGAGCATGGAAAGTGCTTTTATGGTGCTGGGTAGCTGGTCTGGCCTCATTCGTTATCTTGCTGCCTCATGCATCTCTTCGCACTATTGGGTGTTACGTGTGTAATTCTTACTGGTCCTTATAATTTCCTTGCTGGCCTCGCCTAGCGGGTTCTTCGCCCTCCTATCTTCCCTGTTATTGCCACCGTATTTGCCCGTGCAGCTCACAATATTCGTTCGTGCTTACTTTCACGTCGTTGCAGCCCCGCATGAACTAATGATTATTCAAGATACTGTCGACTCTCGTTGCTGGACTTCTCTCTGCATGGGGGATCGGGATCGGGGCAATGCGCGCAGCCAACGCTGTTCGAAACCAGGCCCCTCATCCAGGCAGCCGAGCAGCAGATCAAAGCTAGGTTCGTCTTTCGCATCCCGCCCCACTATTATTCTTGAGATCACGACGTCCCAAGTATAAATGTGACCGCCGTATTCCAGGCCAATCCCGCTCTCGCACAGACCACGGCGGTGTTCTCTGGCTTATTTATTTCTTGATGTCCGGTACTGTGCCCTTCCTCGTGGTTATTCATTGGATACTCATTCTTACATTTCAGAGCCACCGCGGTATATGGCGCATTTCTTGTGATCGGGGCGTTCATATTCGGCGCCATGCGGGCGTACGCACCGAAACTTATATTTATGAGTATATTTGGGACCATCGCATGTAAGCCATCCCTGACATGTCGAGAATCATCTGACTTCCCTGGACAGTGGATGTCTTCTGCGTACGTTCCACTTTCGATGCCGCACGTGTTCCCTTAAAAGATGCTATTTATCCAGACTGTTGGTCCGCTCTTCCCTTCCAAGCGTTACACCCTCCTCAAATCAATGGCCATCTCCGTTGGATGCTACATGGCCATTGTGGTGGTCACCACAATCCTCATCTTCCCGCAGACCATGAGTCACGCCGTTATGGACACAGCGGCGACGCAGCTCGGGCGCGTTTATGCAGCTCCTCCAGATGCAGGATACTGTTCTCAGCGCACGGCCGGAGGAATTGAGCCCGCTCATCCAGAGGTTCAAAGCGCTGCGAGCTCAGCTCATTGGGACTCAGCAACAACGTGCGTTTGTTCCGGTGTTTTCAGTGGTATCGTACGATTAATTTGTGATCCAGTCGCCGCGACCTCGGGGTTCCTCTCCTTGGAATTCACGTATGGGAGATGGAGTGGCGACGACGTGCCGTAGTTTGGGGGAGCCCTTCGTCAAGCTAATGACTTCTGTCGGTGAGTCTATCAGCATCTTAACCTTTTAAAATACCAATCCTTTACAGGCAGTCTGCTGAACTTCGACCGTCTAGTGGGCTCGGTACAACTCGCCTCGACAACGTCAGGTTCCACAGATAGCCCTACCGCACCTACGGCGCGTGACACCTACCTTCTCCACCAGATCCGCACTTGCAACGCCGAGCGCGAAGCCACCCACAGTGTGCGCCCCGAGGATGTGATGCCTGTTCTCAACGCTGCTACATCTGAATTACGCGTCGCCAGCGCGGCCGCGCTGAGCGCCGTCCGCAACATGATTGAACTCGTAAACACGACACGATGGCGCCGGGCGCGCGCGAGGGAAACCGCGTGCGCCGAAATTCTCGATGTTGCCGCGGCGCAGCTGCGTGCTGCCCTCGTTACGTTCGAGGCTGCGGGTCAAAGTGTTCTCCTCGCGCCTTTTCTTTCGCTGCTCCAGGAAGCGGCGACAGATGAAATACCAGCGCACCCCCCGCTGCGCGCACTCTTCGTAGCGTACGTATTTGCTGCGGATGTTCTGGGCATCGCCCGTGCGGTGTTGGCAGTTGTGGACATCGTCTGCGCGCTTGACAAGGAGCGCACAAAGTCGCGATTGTGGGCACCGACCGGGCTGCGCTCGTTGTGGAGCCTTCTTGTCAAACGCGGCGACAAGACCGACGGCACTTTCGGGGAAGACACGTCGCAGCCCGTGAAGCCTGCTCGAGAAAGTCAGAATTACCGTACGTCGGCCTCAGGCGCTTGATGTTTTCTGCCGCTCACACAACTTTTAGGACGGGATCCTGACAGACGGCCACCGACCCATCTGGTGCAGAAGATTATGAATACCATTTACAAGATCTACCAATGGTCGGGCACCGCTGAAGCCATAGTATGTACATCGTTCTCAGTCAGAAATCTGTGTTCAAACAAATCCAAGTTCATCTTCAAATATGTTTTCATTTCCATCGCATTGTGGCTTCCTGCGGTCTTCAAGCATTCTGCGCGTATGCTGCCAAATTGCTATCGTGTATGTAGCTTGTCTGACATGGCTTAGATTTCTACTACGTCGAGAAGGGTATTTGGTGAGATTCTTGTTCTATATTCGGACTGTGACTCTCATTCAAATCCTTCCGCAGGGCGCTCATCATGGCCCAAACGACTCTCAACATATACGCTGCGGACCAAATTTTCAAGTGAGTTACCAAGTTTCATTCCTGGTGTCTTGCTTTCCCTAAATACCTCCATCGTATCAGTTATTTCACTCGTTTACTGGGTACTTTAGTCGGTCTTGCAACCGGTCTTCTGGCATGGTATGCCGGTGAGCTTTTTGTTGTGAATGTTACATTCGTATTAACCGCACTTTCCAGGTAATGGCAAGGGAAACGGCAATCCATACGGATCTGCCGTAGCTGTAGGAGTATGCATCATCCCGCTACTCTTCATCCGCATCTTTGCGCCCGAACGGTATATGGCCGGAAATATCCTGTGCTGCGTATGTCTCCTTTTTATATCATATGTTGTCGGAATCAGGACTCACCCATCGCAGATAACCTTTGCTCTTGTAGTGCGTGGAAATTCCTGCAGGTACTTTTCAACACTTAATTCTCTCGCTATCCAGGTTGGGTATTCATGGATCGATGGGCACGCCGTTCAATTCACGTCTCCTGGTACGAGTTGCTTTATTTATTGATCATATAACTCAAGAGCGCAGGAATTGGCTGGCCGGTGGCGTGGAAACGTTGGGCGCTGGTGATGGCGGGTTCGGTGGCATCATTCATCCTAATGATGCTCCCATCCAAGTCCGGCCGCAAAGCCGTGCGCCAACGGAACGCCGTGTCCATAGCCGTTCTAGGAGAAGTCTATGCATCTCTCATCTCCATCTGGATATCGAAACAAGACACGGATAGCGCGAGACCCACTCAATGGACGGCACATTTTCGTGCCCGACTCATGGCCCTTGCAGACGAGATTGGCGCCATCCGGGTGCTGACGGAGCTGGCAAAATGGGAGGGCAGCATCCGCGGGAAGTGGCCCGCAGCAGAGTATGCACGGCTTCTCGACGTGCAGGTTGACATGATCGGCAGTCTCGCGCAGGTATGTACAGTCCTGGCGCACAGCCATTCTTTCGGGACTGAACCTGTGCATTTCTGCAGCTCGCAGCCGCTCTCAGCCATCTCGAGGACAATTGGCGCGTCAACTTCGTTCACAGCTCCAAGGTCCTTAACCCCAACTTCGTACGTCGCGCGCCTCTATCAGTCCACAGTGTTAATGTGGCGGTGTGCACGGACGGCTTAGATCTCCGACGTTATGGCAGCGTTCTCGGTTATCTCGCAGTCGCTCCGCACGGGCGAGCCGCTGAACCTGCTCGACAGGCTGTTCTATCACCATGCCCACTCCCGCACTCTCGTTTCGGCCCCCGACAAAAAGACCCACTTGGAGGAAATCAAGTCGCCCAGCTACATTTACTATGCGTCAGCGATGATCGCAGTATACCAATTGCTCGCGGTAGGTGCCTTTCGTTATCCCACAATCTGTTTTCTTCACGTTCTAATTCCGTCCTCAGTCCTTGAATGAGTTGCATGCCATCACCTAAGGAACTGTGCGGAGAGGTGCCGCTGGAGGGCTTCGCGAGCTGGCGGGAGGAGTACGATGTTAATCACTCCGTCTAGCGTCTGGCCATGGTTTCGGTTGATTTTGGGAGCTCCTTGTTTTGTATCTATTTTAGTATCGTTTTAATTTGTGGCTGTCTCTCCCTGTTTGGGCGGTTACGCACTAATCGCGACTTGTAAGCAGTCGGCTCGGATCGTACATTCGACGTTCATATTTGGATATTTGGGTACGATCGGTGGATAGAGGCAAACCAACGGAGCATGAGTGGCGCTTGAATTGAATTCTCTTATGGCGCGGTGTGAGGCATAATTCGTCGTGCAACAGTCATGTACGTTTGTATTGATAGCGGATTACGAACGTTCGTATGCGGGAAGGGTTTCTGTGGGCTAGTATCCCACTCGTCCAGGTACGACCCCATACGCGGGACCCCCGCGGCCAAACATTTTGCGCAGATCGGCGACGAGGAGCTCGGGCGTCTCGTGCGCCGCAAAGTGGCCGCCCATTGGATGTTCCCCTTCGAAAACAACATTGCCTGTGCGCCGCACCCAACTACAGACGAACATAAGGCAGAGGAAAATCGCAGGTGATCGACGACGTACCTGCGGGGAAGGTTGACCAGCTCTCCAGGAAGAAAGAAAGGCCCAGAGGAATCGTTGGAGCGACGCCATGCACAGAGGGTATGATGGCATTCTCGGAGGCAACCTCGTAGTAGATGCGCTGGGTCGCCGCTGGGCCCGCGCGAGAGAACCAGTATATCGAGATCCACGTGAGGACTGCCGGATATCAGTGGCAGAGTCGATGATAATGGCGAGACGCACTTTCGTCGTCGTCCCACGGATACTTGTCGGTCCATGCAACAAGTTTCTCGTAGATCCACGCGAGGAGCCCAACCGGCGAATCATGACACTTGAATAGCCTATCGTCTGGGGCTTTGTCGACTGCAGGCGCAGGTAGCCCAGTCCTGTGTTCTGAACCTCTTGGGCGCGCTGCAGGCCAGCTTTCTCGGCAGGGGAGAGCCATAGCAGTTGGAAAATCATCGACACCGATGAGAGAAGACGGATAGGGGTTCAGACTAAATTCCGGGCCGCTCACTCTGTGGTCTGTTGAGCGAGGTTCAGTGAGGAAAGGTTGACACAAACAGAGGGAAGTTGGTGTGCCATGCTTTGCTGTGCTTGCCCCCGTAGACGGTCGCGATCTTGCGCGTTATCTGATCGCAGGATACGTCAGGACGCTGTGGGGTAGAAACGGGAGGTAAATACCATAGATCCCCAATCTCCTCCTTGCGTTACTGCAGCGAGGTGAGCAAATATTCCGTTCACAGGATAATCACTGACCATACTCGTCGTATCCGAGCGAAATCATTAATTTATTGCAGACCTGCATGGTTTCAGTTGGGCCAAAGGAAGCGGGTGGACACAAAGGGCTCACCTCGGCGTACTGGGCCAGCTGAAACCCTTTTTTGGTGGGAGCCCCGGAAAATCCATAGCCGGGTAAACTGAGCGCAACGACATGAAAACTGGGCCGATCGGGCTGGACCACCGTCAGCAGCGGTGTAATCTTGCGCGCCTCGATGAAGCTACCCGGCCCTGTGACAGAATGAGAAGGAAACTTGGAGATTGAGATATACCCACATCCATGTACAAAGAGAAGAGGTATAGCTGTCTCCAGTGCGCTCCTCTTGTGCACATAGTGCACATTCAGCGTCCCGAAGCCATCCACCACGATATCGCGCGTAAATTGGGGAAGCTCCGCATTCAGAAGGGCTTCGTGTTTGCGCCAGTCGTAGCCATCCTGCCAGCGAGCGACCAGGCGCTTTATATCCGTGAGTGGGGCACCATAGGCCCAGCCAGCATCGTCAAGCTCGTCAGGAAAGCGCGTCAGAGCAAGTCTTTGTTTCAAAGCATCCAGCTGCTCGGAAGATACGGATATGTTGAAGGGCAGTTCCGTCATATGAATTAACAAGTTCACCGATGAGCTGAGCAGAGAAGAGGGTACAAGGAATGGGCCGACTCAAGTATCCCGCGACGTGGGATGCGAGTGACGTGGGTGATCTGACCCCGGATGCACGAGCCGGAGATACCCGGATGGGTGGTGAATGATTTTCGCTAAGTTGTCGCGTAATTCTCTCTCGGAGTCCCCCGTGCTTGCCTGCTAACGATTTTGCACTGAGGCATCCATCCCCGCGATATCGTCGTTTTTAGCGTTCGAGATTAATTCAAAAAGTGCTGCTGAACGCGAAGTAAACTGAGGTAGCCGTAGAGCGTTTAATACTTACAGTCGACGGCGACGAGCATTAATATTGTATTATGTGTATGTAACACGCTAAGGGGTCGATATAAAGCTGGTATCATTCCACAATAAGAACCCCGGGCCGGTTGTCTAAACCAAGTTCGACTTTGTTTGCCTGTATCCTGCGGCAGCCGTTATGACGTCCGCTGCCTTTTCCGATATCTGGGAAACGGTCAGTGATCACCTCAATTCCATCAGAAGACTAACCATATACGTGGTGTTGTTACGAAAAATCCCGGAATTGTTGGCCAGCTGCTGATATCGACCACCCTTAGATTGTCCACTCCGCGAACCTTGAAGTTCCCATCCAGCACCGCGTTCAAATCTAAAAACTTGATTGATCACTCATCCGGCTTGGAGAAAAGACCCACCGTCGTCAGCCCCCATGGGGTTGGTACAGCATGCATGGTGACCTGAGGACAAATGATTGCAGTGAAATGAACCAAAGTTGAGCTCGACTCACCAAGACATTCTGTAAAATATGATCCTCGATCTGCTCATCACTCTGGACCTGGGGTTCGGGGAATACCCGCTTCTCGACGTGCATCGTGATGTTTAGGCTCGCAGCCAGAGCCCAGGCAGCCTTGATAGCTTCGCGCATGCTTGTAATATCGGCCGGACCACCTGGAGCCTCGAAGTGACGTTTCTCAATCCGCAAAGGATCTTGTGGGTGGCTTCCTGTCAAACGGACTACCCCCCGAGAGGATGGATGGGCCTTCAGGACTATCGCCGTCAAAGCGTTATGGGTGTCAGCTATCTGCTGCGCAAACCTCGAAAGAAACCAGGGAAATAGGCCGGTACCCAGTATGTCAACATATCGGGTTCCACAGAATCTGGCGTGGTTCGCGACATCGTCGTGAATAGAGCCGGGCCAAAAGAGTAGAGATTTGCGTGGCCGGAGGTGGCCCAATACTCCAGGCATGGATCGTCTTCCGGTGCGTAAAGGAAGGTGCAACCGTCAAAGAGTGTGTAGTTCTCTTTTAGAGACCAGATGCTAGCAACTTCATCGTGGTCTAACAACAACGTTGAGTGATATGTAAGAGTGAATAGTACAATGATCTACCTTGAAGGTTGGTTCCAACACCTGGCAGGTGAACGACTGGCCCAATTCCATACTGTTCGAGTGCATGTTTATCGCCTATCCCCGAGAGCTGGGATCATGGCGTCAGAATGAAATGCTTGGGAATAAAGTCGAACATGAATACCATGAGCTAAGCGGAAGCGAGTCAGACGATATCCAATACCAAATGCAAATAAATTCACCCAATTGTGGCGATTGGAATACTCCTGCGCTCACAATAACCTCATGTCGAACGGTCACGAGTCTGATGTTCAACTTCTGTTTCCCCTTGAAATTGCTTCCCACCGCCAGAGCGCCTCCCACCGCAATCTCAACACCATACGCCGTCGGGGATCGACCGGCGCCGGGATCGCAGAGCGCCACTTTGGTTGCAAGAGTATCAGGCGCGAATGTGAGCTTGCCTTTACTCCTATGTTGCACTTCAAGGAGCCGATCCCGCACACAAGATCGGTTGTGATGTTCATCAATTGTGTAGCTTGGATTGCCGACACCGATAGCTTCAACGTTAGCCGCCGCTGTTTGTGTCGTCCAATGCGGGGCCAGATGCTGCGATAGTGTTGACTATGTCGTTGAGCATTGGATCTGGCAAAGACGGGCTAAACGATAATTTCTCGGGATTGCACGTTTCCAACCTGCGAATTGTGGTTCACCGATAATGAAAGTCGGCTCAAGGCTCGTCTTGAGCCACCCATCGACCCCGTGGTCGGCGTTGGGTCTGCTAAAATCTAAATTGTGCTCGATGCGCTTGAAGTAGTTTCGCATGTTGCCGTATGACCATGTTGGATCGTTGAACATCGTTGCGAGGCGGTCGAAATCTTGCTTAGTATCCGCGATGTCGTTGAGCATGGCGTTGTGAACCTGATGCATGCCCCTGTTAGACCTCTGTGTGGCCGAACAAATCAAGTTCATCGCACGGTTGATCCACCAAGAGCACGGGCGCGTGGATACCTAATCGGTGTTATCGTTGAGTCATCAACTGAAGTGAGCGAGGGAGCTCACCAGGCATCATTCCGCGGGAATTTGGCGCCCGGAGAGTATTCATTATATGTATAGTTCAGTTCGATTTGGGGATCTACAGCCATGTCAACCTAACAGGACATTTTCGGACTGAGCCACGCACCATCTACAGCCCGCCCGAAGTATAAGGGGATAGTAGTGTGACGTTGACGACGTTGTGACCAGCATCAACCACGAGGACTAAATATATCAAGTTCGACTTCAGAACGATTCCTGCCTGGTGTAAGACAAACCAGAAAACCCATTCTCCACCAGCCGCGCGGCAAGGGGTCCGCCACCGACGCCGCTACCAATGACGACAAAGTCGTGGTCAGGCTGCGAGCCACCGGTCTTGGAGCAGAGCGGAAGTGAAGCGACATGGGCTCCATGAACTAGGATGAAGCTGAAAGCAAGGAAGCGGAGAATATAGGTAAAAGTCATTGGGGTAGGGATGACTGTGCTGCGATCCCATTTATATCATGTGTTAGGCTCGAACAGGCTACTAGTGAGTGGATCAAGCGCCGACGGGAAGATGCGTACCTTTTGAATGTGCAATGCCGCTTTCAGAGCCTAAGCGGCCGATACATTCGGAGATCATTGCAGCGCTGCGAAAATACAACCCCCTTGAGTTGAGGCAGCAGCCACCAGCGCAAAGGTATGCGGACTCGGAAAGCATATCTGGTTATCATGAGAAGACGAAGGTCGGGCTGAATAAAAGGAGACGGACCAAAGCTTTCATTAGTTAATTTGCTATCGGCTCTACAGTCGGGATGTATACGCAGCAATATGAAATGTTGAATTTAGAACACTTCCGAAACCTCCGAGAATCGCAGATCAACCGTCATCTCGGACATGGTATACCGTACCATGGCATGCTCCGCGCAAACTCCGACCTCTGTCACAGCGAGTGGAACGGGGCACCCAAAGTGTTCCCAAAAACTGCATAGAGGGGTCGCGGATTGCACCCGGCTGTAAATTGACCTGCCGGTCTGTCTAAGCAAGATGTCGCTATCGATGCAGGACTAAAGTTGGAGCAGTCCTACAGATAACTGTGCAGTTCTCAAGAGAGATCTGACTGGAAGCGAACTTGTTCAAAGCTCCCTATCGAAAGTCGAAAACTGCGCCGGCCAGCATGGCTTGAGGAGACGCAAATACATGCGTAAATCTTGCGAAAGATGAGTCAACTGTCAAATTGGAGTCAAAACAGCGCTCCCTGAACAGACGACGGGGACGTGCCTGGTATCTGAATCTATCTATCACATTCAAATGAGCGGGACGCCAACTTCGACTGCAAAGGAAGGGATTGGAAAGAGGGAGCAGAGAGCGCAAGAGTTTGGCAAGAGTGACACACCAAATAAAGCAAAATTTCAATGCCCATGGAAACTCAAATGGATTTGCGACGAATCTATTCGCATATCAGTGCCACTGAGATTGTGAAACTAAGCCACATAGATTCTCAAAGAAGAATAGTAAGAATCTGCATAAGCATCAGCTGTATTGAAACAAAGGACTCCAGTGGCATTGAAATGCTCTTTGAAAGTCATAAAATCAGCACGCATTTCAGCCGCGCTGAAATCCTGAGGGATTTTTTGCCATTGGAGGAAGCCAGCCAATGGCAAAAATGGCTCAGAATTTCAGCGCTGCTGAAATGCGCACTGATTTTAGAAGATTCAAAGACCCTTTCAGTGCAATCAAAATGCTTTGTTTCTTTATAGCTGATTCTGGTATTGAATTTTCCGCTTGGTATTTGAGTTTCCATACAGCTTGGTTTCACAATCTCAGTAGGACTGATTTTCACATAGATTCTTAGGAAATCTATTTGAGTTTCCATGGGCATTGAAATTTTGCTTTATTTGGTGTGCGATGGCACTGCTCTCCGATGTCGGCAAGAAAGCCGAAATGATCCAGTGATCGCATCGGACATTTCAGAGTTCAAGGTTTATGTTGAACAGTCTTGAATAGTTCGGTTCTGTTTCCTTATAGTTTCCTATCCACATGAAGAACTCTATTAGGGCCTTTGCACACAGCCCATAAACAACTGACAGCCTCCAAGTCCGCAAACAAATTTGTGACACTAGCGGCAATCACCGATGCATATGGTCTGCACTTGATGCACAATGCACAAGGTCGTGCTTGACTTTCAAAGGCTGCCTTTGGCATATGCTTTGTTTCCCCCATACAGGAGCACAAAGCATGCAACAAAGCTGCCCTTTGTTCGTCAAAGGCAGCTTTGTGACATTTGTTTTACCTGCAGACCATATGCATTTGATGCACATGGTTTTCATATGTGTTGCTTTTTTCCCCCAGTGTGAGCTATTGACTTTCCACGGGAAGGACAGCCAATTGTAATATGACCATAAGCCCGCCCATGAGGTGGATCCGCGGCCAAGTCCGGGGCTCTTAATCGGGGTGCATGGCAAATAGGGAGAGCTGTTGTACAGACATGAATCACACTGGCATGTCGTTTAGGACATCTGTAGGGCCAAGGCCGAGCCAGCACCGTAAATTGGTGTCTGTTGGGAAGACAAGCAAAGCTGTTGTACCCACTGTACTCTCCAGCAACAGGTGCTATTATTCACCTATATAAAACAGGTAAGGTCAATGAGTGGCAGGGCCTGCTACCAGGTCTTGGGGTTCTCGACAATTCCAGGTCACATTAGAAAACCATTCATTGAGTTAGTTTGCTTATGAAATAAGACTGCTTATAGAACTATGCACATAGAAAGCAATGAATGAGTGATTAGTTGGAGACTTCATCAATAAAGAGGTAATCCACCCCTTCCCACATTGCCATGAGATCTCTGCATGTCTTCGTCTCTGCTGGCCTTTTAGACCGTTGATTGATACAATGTGCAGAATGCAGGGTCATTTCGTTGATATTCCGAGCGGCAACACGGTAGAGGCTGCCGAGCACAGGCAGCGGACTTGTCCCTGGAGCTTGAGAGATGAATGACAGATAGAACACAGAGACAGCAACAGTGGACCATCATCAGAAGGAAAGCAAACACCATTGGGGTCCAGCAGAGGATCATTGAGTACACCATGACCATCGAGAGGCATAGAAGGTGGAACACAATCCGGATGAAGCCATTTTTAGTGGTCAAGAACCAAATCCTGGTTGAGTCTACAGTCCAGCCATTTGAATATATCCAGTGACAATGAGTATTGTGATAGGAAAGGAACAGCTTTGGCACATGAGGCATAGGTGAAAGTTGTGAGGGCCTCGGATGAGGTTCTTCCACAGAACAACTTGATAATTGTGTCTTTCAACAGCTAGGTGATAAGTTGCGGCCATGAATTTGCTTCAACTGCTCATTGATAAGCGAGTCGTCTTCTCATGCTGAGCTTGTTGCTCGTGCTCGATGTGTTTGCCCTTTCGCAGAGTGAGGATATATGCCTGCAATTTCTCATGCAAAACTCGGAGGGGGTCCAAAGGCCGATGTTCAATATCCAGGTTGCTTAGAATGTGGTGCATTGGATTAAGGGAAGTCTTACTCCCATGAATCGCAGTCAGAATATGTACTTGAAAGTCTGGAACTATAGTATTCATTCACCATTCATTGTAGACATCAACGCAATTGGGGACAGATATACAAGGAAGGGAAGACGGCAGATGGGAGTGAGAAAACTGCGAGCAGTGACCAAACAGAATATGTTTTGTAATGGCGGTACAAATGTGATCTGTGGTTGGTTTCTGAGACAGCTCCACTCGATGGAGTACAGCGATGGACAGAAGAATCGGCTTTCGATGAGCTTCGAAAGAGTCAAAGAAATCAGTGACAGAGGCACAAGAATGACTTTCTATTGTGGCAGACTGGACAGTAAGCAAGTGCTTGCGAATTGCAGCTTTGATCTTAAATCTAAGATTGTGGCTTGACCTCGATGTGGAAATATTCAAAGTCGCGGCAACATGGCAGAGGTGCTCGGTGGAGATTTCGCTATGCTTAGCAGTGAGAATTACATCGAGGACAGCAGCAGACATAGAAGCTGCAGAATCAAAATACTGAGCTACAGCACGGCAGGTTGAGCAGTCGAGTGTCGAAGACGAGTCGACATCTGAGATGCAGTCTGCACAAGCACCTGTCATAAGATGATGAATCAATGCTTGCCTACACTCAATGAGATTCATATCATGATGGTGAACAATATGCTGGGTAAGAGCATGTTGAATTGTTTCTAAATCAGAATACAGCACAGAGATACGGGCATGGGTGCGGTAACGGGCAGTAAGGATATCACGGAGGATATTTGGGGATGTGCTAAAAGATTTGGGCACACAAGAGGGTAAGGCATGAGAGGATAACTACAGCAGGCACAAAGATCGGAAGAAACTACAACAAATAATGTTAGATGTTAGATGAGGCCAAAAGGGAACACAAAAAACATATGTCGCGCCAAACCAGCATCGAGATCAGCATCAACACCCATCGGATGAGCTTCGATGGGGCAAGTGATCACGGGAGCTGGGTTAACGGAGTTAGAAAACAACTAGAGAGGAAGAAGAAAGACATACGGTTTGGCACGAAATCCAGGGTGCCGGAAGTGGGCAGAAAGCGGGCACTGGGAAGAGAGTCACGGCGGAAGAGATGCCAATCACGACCCAGAACAAGATCAAAGGGAAGCGAGTCCTTGATAGAGAGATTTACGTTCATAACACAGGTAGAGAGCCCTCGCAAGTAGGGTCTTGTTTATAAAGCTGGTTTATAAACCGGTTTATAAACCGGCGTTTATAAACCCGGTTGAGAATTGTCAGGCCAGAATGACCGGTTTTATAAATCCCGTCGGCTATCAGCTGCCAAAAAAATTGTTCTGGGCTTCCACCTCGCTCTCGACGATCGACTGCTCGCGTACCTCCAGACAGCATGTCCGGCTCTGGCGTCACCTACTACAACGAGGAGCTCAAAATGCTTCTCCGCTTACTCAAAGCTCTGCCTGACACCATCCCCGAAGGCGACCTCCACGACTTTCGGTATTACGTCCTCGACCCGATCAAGATGAAAGACATTGGGTGTGCGAAAACTGTCCTCAGAGCCAATCGATGGTGCGGACGCGATTCGGAGCATAGGGGAGGGCAGCAAAAGTGGTGGGAAGGCGAAAAATAAAGCCAGCAGCACGGTATGGGATGGAGAGGCCAAAAAAATCGCATTTTAGGCACACCTGTTTATAAACCGGTTTATAAACACCCTTCTGAGGACCCGGGAATATTAAACACGTTTCATAATTGCTCAGGAATTATAAACATGACCCTACTCGCAAGGCAGAGACAAGACACCAGAGGCGGCAGATCCGGAAGACTTGATGCCGGAGGCTAACACCCAGTCCAAGGACAACAATAATTTTCATGCCCAGCGCAGATGGTTGACGAGAGGGGGAAATTGGAGAAGGTATCGGAGGGAGACATAGAAAGAGCGGCGATAAGACGTCATGTCACTCGGGCAATCATGATGACCGAGTCCGAAAAGCCGAGGTCTGGACTCGAAAAGTTGTGCTTACGCAAATAATGCTGACGAAAATGTGATGCTCACCAGGCAGTGAAATTAGGGCGCCCTAAAACCCTTACCTAAAGGTAGCGGGAATGACCACGAAGGGCACGAAGGGCAACCTATTGAACACAGGAAGATCTCACATGTAAAAATGTGTTGATGATGAGGTGGGAGTCAAGATGATGTCATATCACTCATCGTTGTGAGATTTGCATTCAATTATGGGCGGCAATATTCCCACGTGTGAGGGCAGCTCATGATGCGCAGTGGATCAACGACCCAGTTGAACGTTCGAGTTGTTCTTGGTGGAGTTACGCCAAACGGGGACGAAATCCTGGGCATTATAGGATTTTGGCTGCTCAGATGGGACGCAAAAAATATCCCGCTGCTAGGAACAGCATAAAAGACACGCCCAACCTGACAGAGGTTCAAACAACCCCGTCTTACCTCTCCATGTCCGACTCTGATCTCTTCGCACAAACCCAGCGCGCTGAGGTAGCTTGCTTGCACTGCAGAGTGCGTAAAAGCAAGTGTCTGGCCAATTCTCAGCATGAGCCGTGCCTGCGCTGCCAGACAAAGGGGCTGGTATGCGAATATGTTTCGACGGAGAAGCAAAAGGCGCGGGGTCCAGGAGGGAAAGCTCGAGAGCCCAAGAGCTCCGGACATTCCCCGAGCGGCCCTTTCCCACCAGGCCTGCCCAATCAGCTGTCCAACGCCGGCGGTGGGGGACAGATCCCATTCTACGGAGGCTATGATAACAACACCTCGTCCTCTGGACCGAGGACGCAATTTTCAGCCGCGGTACCGCCCCCCTTCGGAGGCAACCCGTACACCACCATCAGCAACCCACCGCGCCGGCCCCCTACTCAGCGCATCAGCTCATATGCATCGGTGCCGACCTACGAGGCTAACCCTCAGTATGGTCCTGGAACACCATATCCAGGTGCTCCAGGCACCATGCATCCAGTGATGTATCCGGGCACCGTGCCGCCTCAACAAACAGGATATCCCACAAATTATGCCAACAACTCCTATGACCGGAACGCCTCGAGTCAATCAAGGTAAGCTAGCCGTTGCATTTCAATTAATTACTAACTACGTTCCACAGCGGTTGCTTATGCCACCCCAATGTGTCATGCTATTGTGGCCGCCGCTTGTAATCCTCGGAGAATACTTATTTATAATGGGTAGTCGTAAATCCGTCTAGAGTACTTATGTATCCGTAGAATGAAACAATCCCCAGAATTACGGAATGAGATCGAACCGGGCCCTAAATGAGGGCATTGCGTGGAGTTCCAAAATATTGGATAATTCGTAACTCAGGTCGTAGTCCACATGAGAATAATATAACACTTCCTAGATAACATTTGAATGCCAAATGAGTTAATTCGGGTTCAGTCACCAGGACTCTGCCGTGTCAGATCTGACCCCAATGATCTGCAGCGTTGAAGGCCGCGAGTCAGTTTGCGGCAACGGTACTTGAGGGCGTCGATCCTCAATTGAACTTCAGCACCACTTCTCGCACAGCCTTAGGCAAGACTTGGCGCCCAAGTCACTTTGGCGATAGATGGTGGATGGGGATCGCTGCTCGGCAACGCTCGGCAAATTGGCGGGATCCAATTTGTTTGATCGGCCGTTGCTCCTCAGATAGGCGCCGGATCGGGGTTTGATCCCATCCGCGGCGGGTTGGAGTTCGGGGCGAGTTTGATAAACGTCGTAATATGTGCCATTACGGTGGGTTTCGTGTCCATACCGGAGTCTCAGTATTCGGCATCGGCTCGCCCTAGCGGCCCTAAGACCGTTTAGTCGACATTGCTGTCTGTGTGTAGGCGATTTTGTTTTCACTCCATGCACGTTGATGATATTCGGAGAATTCGCAATGATTCCCACTCTTGAAGCGGGAAGTTTGAGATAAGTTCGGTGGGAACATTTCAGAGTTTTGAATCAAAAAGTCTAGAGTCCTCGCCTGGAGCTAAGTGGAGATTTATCCACCTCTCGTTCCCTGAGTGACGGACTGCCGCGAATGTATTCTAGGCGTAGGGGCTCCATCGCGAGATGGACGGAGAAGTTTATATGCACAAATGGCACTAAAATTTCAATTAAACCGTAGCCAGAGATCGTGTACTTCCAAGCTTAATTCCAGGAAATGGACACGATATGGGCAGATATGGGCAGGTGTTTCATTGTTGCCCCAAGGCAATTCCCGTGGGGGCGCCGCTCGGGTTGCGAGTGGGAGGTCGGTGTAAGAAACTAGGCCCCGCCGCCGCCTATATGTTATGAATATGGAGCGAGAAAGATTAAAAGTGGTCGAGTCGCATTCGGGTTCTTGGATTCTGGTTGAACTTCCGGGGTCATCTGGAGGTTTGTTAGGGTGGGCGTGTCGAGATTCCGCCGCCAACAACCGTCCGCAGGGGCCGAGAAAACACAGCCCACATATAATTTGGGTTGAATTCGGCAAGCTCAGCTGTGCCCTATATAAACGGCATGAGAACCACTCCTGGTATAAATAGGATATCGACCGATGTTCTAAGTATTTGGGGTCCCTGAGATTTTTGAGCAATACAAGGAACATCACGGCGTGCCGAACGCAGCCGAAAGCCGGGATGATCGCGGATCACTTGCTGTTGAGTAACCCATCCATTATGATCCAATTGCAACCCAAATGTGAGGATGTTACTCAAAGATTCAACCAAGATGCAGATGTAACCAGAAGAGGTTGTGATCTAGTTCCGGACTGGATGTGAGCTCTCCAAAAAGTCTGCAGAATTTCGGTAATTTTTGCACAGTATATCGCCCATCTGATTGATCAACATTTAGTTCCGTTATATAGTTCGTCTCACCAACACTATGCCTGTGACCTTTTCCCTCACACCTCATCCCGCAAAGCCCTTACGGTTGCAGCACCTACCCAAGGGCCCCGGTTATATGCCGGAGTCGCCCATTCCTCTCCCTAGCCCGCCAAAGAAAACCTGCAGTTCGGGTTCTCGGGTGTCTTTGAGGGGACGGGTGGGTGCACACAGGTCGCACAGAGGTCGCGAATTCACCGTCGAATCTTGTCCCGGATCGCAATGGCTTCGCCCACACCGTGATCGCAGCGTATAATCAACATCACGTGCCCGGACGACGTCTGGATCGCCATTCTGTGCCAATTCAATTTCTCAGTCAACGCCAACGCAAAACTGTTGCGTGCGAGCTTCGTCGCCCATGAAGGCCAAAGAGAACTGATCATCGAGTGTGCGAAGGCACGCGCGATACCGTTGATGTTCCTATTACTGTAGAATTTCATTCAATTCGGCATGGGTTGTGACCCGTGACCCAAAATACCGTTTCGGCACTTCGGCAACCAACGAATTTTGGCGTGACACCTCCAAAAATTCGGCATTCAAGACGAAAAATTACAAAAATTCTGCCTTTTTTGCACCTCTAAGGGAGATTTGGCCCCAGTGTCACGCATTTTACATTCGGCACTGGGCGCTGTGACCCGTGACCGAGACCAGAATTCATCACGGCACAGGGGGTGCGTGACGCGTGACCGCCGAATTGAATGAAATTCTACAGTATTTCAATGCCTCGGCGAGCAGGGGAGCGACTCGGTCACAAGCTGAAGACTGTACATATGTCTCCAACTTCCGCATTGGGTCGAGTACTAATTTTGAAATTAGGAACTGGTTGGAGCGGAGCCTCCCGAGAGTCTGTCGACGGCCGATTTCTGGGCCGCATGCATAGACATCCAGCGGACATATGTCAACCGCAAGCTTGTTCTAGATGGAAGTCCGTACCCCCAGTGGGACACGGCGCTTGTGCCGGTGGGGTACACCTTAGTCGACATCAAGTTGATGAAAAATAGACAGCTCATCAAGTCTGCAATGGTCGCCGGCATCGTGGGCATTGGGGATGTAGAGCTCTCCCACCGGCACCCACGACGTGGTTCAACCTGTTTCTGGATGGGGTATATACACACTAGACAACTCTTTGTAAGTAATTCATTATCTTGAACCGATTCCACATCGAATTATTGGTCGCTGGACATCCGGAATCTTTCCGCAGAGACTGTTCGCCTGTCTAGCTCTTCGCAAATCCAACCCAGTGCAAAATTTCCCATGACCGAACCGTGTGAAAGTTGAAAAGCTGTATTGATGGACCCATGATCATCACAGCTATTCGGTTCCGCTCATATAAACCGCCCCTGACGACTCCTTGCTTGCTTCCCACCACCATGCCCATAACCTTTCCCCCCGCCCCGCACAATGCAAAGCCCGTCTCGCTGAAGCATTTGCCGGAGGGTGGCTATACGCCGGCAGGACTTCTGGCCCAGTCGTGTCCGCAGCAGCATAAAGCCGCCAAGGAGTTCCTGCAGTACGGTTTCTCTGGTCTGCCTGAGGGGACAGGCGGGTACGTAGTCTCACCCCCAACTTATTGAACGCTCATCGTCTATATCTACCGCTTACAGAGGTCGCGACTTCGCTGCGAAGCTGCCCAACCTTGTCCCGAATCGCAATGGCTTCGTCCACACCGTGATCGCAGCGTACAACAAGCACCACGCGCTGGTGATCCGCCCGGATGACGTCTGGCTCGCAATTTTGTGCCAGTTCAACTTCTTCGTCAACGCCAACGCGGAGCTGTTGCGCGCGAGTTTTGTTGCACATGAGGGGCAGCGCGAGCTGGTCATCGAGGAGGAGGGTACGCGCAACAATGTGGATTTCGCCGATATGTCGCGCCAGATGGCAGGGCTCCTCGAGAAGAACGTCGTCGACCCCTCGTTGCGGGAGTGGGCCATACCGGGCTTCACGACGACGACGGACAACGATCGGACGGTCGGCGCGGTGCTGATGATGGCGACGCTGAAGCAGTATTTCTCGTACGCGTTCGACTGCACGTGCTGCGGGATTCCGCGGGTGACGCTCGAGGGAGAGAAGAAGGACTGGGCGGATATCCTGGGGCGGCTGGAGAAACTGAAAGAGTATGGGATTGAAACGGTTGCCTGGTATCACTTGCTGCGCCCAGTTATTGCGCGGTTTGTCGCGGCGTTTGACGATCCCAACGGGGAGGCAAATCTCGATTTCTGGAATCGGGTCGTGCATCTTGAAAGCATGGGGAGCGGGCCGGATTATTACTCAGGCTGGATCAATGCCTTCAACGCCTTTGACGAGCGGGGAAACTGGATTGGCTCCGCCCTAAAGAAGGTGTGTTCGGATTTCCGAGTTTATGCCAGCGCCGATCGAAAATTTAGGATGTGATGGGGGTAAATCCTCCTGAGAGCCTCTCAGCGGCCGATTTCTGGGCTACATACATCGACACCCAGCGGGCGTATGTCACCCGAGACCTCGTGCTCGACGGCACCCCGTACCCCCACCTGGATACGGCGCTGGTACCGGTCGGATACACCTCGGTCGACGTCAAGTTGTTGGACAATGGGGAACCTTTCGACTGTGCGATGGTAGCCGGCATGGTAGGCATGCAGGTCTCGTCGAGCGGGGACACGAAGCTCTCCCCTGCTGGGGCCGACGACGTGGTCAGACCGGTTTCTGGATGGTGCATATACGTCAAGAAGTAAACTGTTTGGGAAGAGAAATAGCTGTAATATCATCGCGGTATGAAGAATGGATTCATTCGATCTATTTGCTAAACAGAATCAATTTGTGGTTATTCGTGGAGGTCTTTTTTACTGGGCGTTCGTTGAGACGATTCTGGTGTGCTTGCAGGCGGAACATGTTTCGGCTAGCCAATCGTTCTAGGTAAGTTGTTTCTCATTTTAATATATTGTGAACTCGTACTTCGTTTAAACTGTTGTGCCACGTACCTGGAAGTTTTCCTTCAAAATCACCGAGGAAGCATGTATCTAGCCAGCGTCAACTGTTTTTGGATGCAAGTGGCAAGTTTCAACCGAGTTGACAACTTTGGTATTGAATCACAGATGAATTCCGTGTTGCGGGGCGGACGGGGAGGCCCCTGAGGGGGACCCCGGCCCACCGGCGGCCGGAGCTACTGAATGTTCTCGTTCTCGTCCACGACGACGGGAGCTGGCAACCGCTCGAACACAAGCCGCCCCAGCGCGCCTATGCGCGAGGTAGAGTCGGTTTAGTGACATAGGTGGCAATGTGGGGTGATTCCTCAAGAAGAGCGCACTTCGTGGCATGGTTGTAGGACACGAGTGTCAGCGAGTGGAGAAGGATGCGCTGGCTCTCCTCGCGTAGTGGAGACCCTGCGACAGCGCAGGATTTGAGCGTCGGTGTATCGTCTATCTCCTGCACGATGGCGTTGAGGAGTTCCTGTGGCACGCGCATGGTGGTTCGTGTCCAAGCCTAAGGGGGACCAACAGACAAAGGGTCTCAACGTGCAGCCATGCCGGCGTCATGGCGAATACCGTGGCGTTGTCGAAGTCGAATCCACCGAGGGATCCGATGGAGACCGTGGTAAGGTTCGAGAAGGGGAGGAGCATCCGAAGGGACTGATTGTACATCACGTAGTCGGTTGGGACCTCCACAGCAAGCAAATCGTCCAGTGTTGCTGCGTACATACTACGAGAGTTTGAGAGACGAGGGGGGGATTTTCGAGGAAATGATCCCCAGGAAATGGTCCAAGGGACGGAGGGACAGAGCTGCGCGCATCCGACGCGCCGGTGATCAGATGAAATGAGCTCAAGTTTAACTTGAGTTCGGTCTACTATGTATGATAATACAGAGGTCCGGCTTTCAATTTCAACATCCAAAGAGCGCGCACAGGCAGATTCATCTAAGTAATCCCCCCCAAAAAGAAAGCAAGCAGAAGAAACAAAATGAGCGCGGAGTCGTGTATGTGTGTGTGTGGCGGTGGAGGTGCGGACGGGTGTGGTGCGCGAGGTGCGGGCGAAGTGCCGAGCTGAGGAAAGTCGAATAATGCGCTAGTTCTGGCGGCGGTAGCATGCTTGCTGCGTGGGGCTCCAACGTGAAGCCTGGCGGACACTGGCAGGCATTGGGCAGGCACGGGAGACGCGAAAACGACAGCTTGACAGACGGGCGGCTCACACCGCCTCTCCCTCCCCCACCCCCGAATCAATCACCCGCGGCGCCCCTTCGGTCTTCCCCGAACCCATAACAGGCCTTTCAACCTCCTCCCACTCGTCGATCGCCTCTCCCGCTCCTCCCACCTCGCCGTCGCTTGCACTTCGAAGACGCCCGGACCGAATAGCCCACCGTTGTCTGAGCGCCACCACCCCCCTCACGAGCGCAAAGACGAGGATATCGCCCGCGGCGATGCCGATGATGTAGGCTGCGAGGATGGGGCCCTTCGCGGGGTCAAGGAAAGAGTATGCTGCAAGGAGATAACGCATTGTTAGCATTCCGTATTGGATGGGTTGAGGGTTGGACGGGTCGGACGGGTAAGGGAATGAAAAATGAAGTTGGCGTTGGCAGCGGCGGAGTGCGGAAGCCACCGCCCCAATAGGCAATAGAGAGAGAAGATGATGAAAAGGACGCACTATAAAACCCCTGCGTCGCGTGTGTTATGTACGCGACGCCGAGGTAGCCCGCCAGCAGCACGATCTGGAGCGGCACCGCGAGCCACGGTGCGGGCGGCGCGTTGGTGAGGAGGATCTCGAAGAGCGCGTAGACGCTGTTGAGCGCGTGTTGGGAAATGTTGGCCCAGCCTAAAGGTATAGGTGGTTAGTTTGATCACAATTAGGCGTGCAGTTCGACTAGCTAGCGGACTAGTACTAGGGCAAATTTGGGGTTGGTTGGACGCGGAATTAACCGCGGCGTGAGACGCCGCTGATTGATGACACGAGCCGCGTCCGTAGCACATAAAAATATTGAACGCAAACCGAATGGACGTACTGTTGTATGTCGTGGAGAATGACTTGCCCGAGGAGAGGAACGCCCAGTATACGACCGTGACAATGATGGCTGTGGCATACGCTCATCAGCGGAGGGATGCCGATGAGAAGATGACCACGCACGGAAGACGATGACGGTGGACTGCAGCAAGACATGTAGCCCCTGTAAGAGTCGGGGCCACCGGCGCAGGGGGTACCGCCCGTACCGCGCGTAGAAGAAGGTCTGCACTGCGGCGGCGCAGTAGTACGCACAGAGCCCGACGAGCGAGAGGAGGGTGAAGTAGCTGAGGAAGCTGCGTGTGCGTGCGTTGATCAGAACATCAGATGCTGTATATGCGTATGCCATAGCGACACGCCACGCACCTCTTCCCGTCGCCCGCGGCGACGTCAAAGCCCAGCACCGTGCATATCGTGCACAGTGAGTACAACGCGACGAGGCTGCGGAGTCCAGCGAGGACAGAGGGAGAAAAGAGCGGGGAGGAGACGAATTTGTACTGCGGGTCGAAGGTGTGCTCGACACCGAAGTGGGCCCACGAGAAGAGGGGCATGGCAGGAGGGAGTTTCGCGGCGTCCCTGCACCTGGGCGGATCCTGCACCAGGGAGGAGAAAGAGGAGAAAAGATGCGGGGGCACGTCTGAGCGTTCCAAGAGGGGAATGATACAATCAGTGGCCGTGCTGTGTCTTCTATGGCGATCTCAGGGTCGAATCAGGGGCTTCCGCGGCGGCCGCTTTGCCACTTCGAGCCTGGATAGAAGAGTAAGTAAGCGGAAGAGTTGCAACTTGTACGGGAAGGTAACGATCGGTTTTTGACACCGCCGCCATATGGGATGTTGACGCGTGAACTCCGGTCAAATGTCAACATTTTGGCAGATGTAGGTGTGAGAGGGGCCCCGCTAAGCAGGCAAGCTCCTGGTTGCCCATTGCGATCCAAGACTTTTACGTTGGGTTTGTGAATCGGTCTTCCCTGAATATGTGCTATTCAGCTTCCGCTGGTCAACCACACTGGTCTTGCACTAAAACGCGAGTTAACCGAAAGAGTTTAAAAACGGAGTGTTCGATGGCAAGAGTTAACGTCCACGATGATTCTATTCGAAACCGTTCGAACCATCGAGAGGAACGCTCTTTCCGATTTTGGTCCGGAATTGATGTTGCTGGGGCGATACGTACGTCGGTATATGTCAGTAATGAACGGGTGGCGTAGGTCTACGAATACGTATACCATCCCCGAAATCTGCCATCAATACCACACCCGCCATGCTCGCCAAACAGCTGTTCCAGCGCCAGCACCGCGTTGAGCGTGTCGAGTGACATTTGTCTGCTGCCCGGTGCCGGTCAGCGGGGTCCGCGAGGCAGCTCGGTGCACTGTATTTCAGCATCCCGCTCCTCAACAGACTGGTCGGCTCTCTGGATTGGCCACTGGCTCGGGCTACAGCGGAATCTCGACATGCACAGCTCATCAACCACATCTCGGTATATTTCTCGAAGTTCAACCCAAGTTCTGTTCAAATGGCTCGGCGTCCATCTATCTCCGTTCACTCCCATCTCCATCCACAGCTATTCTTTCAACTCCGCATTGTCTACAGCACTTACTTCTGTAGCTATCTTTCTTTACAGCTTCATACAGCTTTGTCTACCTATATATAAAAATAGCTACCTATCCGAGATAGACCTCAGCTACTGTAAGTACTTGTATGTAGGCAACCGTCACGGTAACGGAGGGGTCGGCTGCGTTGCCCAAACCCCGCCTGGTTACGGTAACGGTCAGGTTGGTTGCCTAGCCTGAGACCGTGACATAACTAAAATAATATTTTTAAAGTCAAAAACCGTTCAAACAAAGGTCATGAATCACAAAATCTGCTTCAGCCTCTGTTCTATGTGGATTTGAGGCTTCAATCCACCTTTAAAGCCCTTAGAGGGGGTGTGTTGAATATTTTTTGGTTGCCCAATTCTCAATGGTCACGGTGAAACTTGCGCTGGTTGCGTTGCCCAAAGTTTTTGATGGTGTCACGGTGGTCAGGCTGGTTGCCTACATACAAGTACTTACAGTATTCGTGTGCCCGTCTGAGTATTCTACAAGTTCAACCTGATTCAGTCTGTTATAATCACACTTTTGTTGGCTTTAAGATGGAAATCTGCCGAGTGTTGTGGACCAGAATTCGAGCGGAGCGGAGGCAATCAGCGTTGTTCCCATGGTCCGAGCGCGAGGAAAGGGCAAGGGAATTTCATCCAGTAACAATACTCGATCGATCAATTAATCTTCCGGCCGGACCACAGGTCCCTGGTCGACGGTCAAGACGCCCTCGTCGCACATAGCAGTGATCCTTGCTTCTAGTATAATTTTGTGGCGCCAAAAAGCCATCGGAACCTCCTCCACCTTTGCCCTTGTCGACTTCGCGACTGGCGGCGAGTACACAGTGTATGTATGCCCCAGATCTAAATGCCGACGACAATGCAACATATCCGTGAGGCCAGGCGTTTCCAAACTGCACATCAGGGTGATACTGGTGGGACGAGGGACGAGAACGACGTCGATATCGTGGGGGGGAGGTCAGGTGTGGGAGGAGGTCGAGCATGTTCTCCACATCGAGGATGAGGTTCTCGATAGTGGAGCAAGCTGGCAGAAAGGATATCGTGTGTCGTGTTGCGTAGAGACACACTTGCCAGGGCTCGAAGACCGAGCGAGGCAAGCCCATGAAAGCCGCACTTTGCTTGGACATCAGATAGATCATCGATTGTCCAATATTTGACGTCCACATCTAAATGGCGGAGGTGGGGGAACTTGTAGAATTTCATCAACTCGAGGTTCTTTCTAGACGGCTGCCGAACGAATGTCCGCAATGTCAGGCAACGCAGATGGTGAAGGACAGTGGTAGGCGCAATTTTCTCGCTGCATCTCAGTGGCAATGGGCCATCGAGGATTCCGTCAAAGTGACAGATTTCCAAGGCTGCACATCTGTGCAGAACCGCCAGTGCACACCAATATTCATATTCTAAGGGACCCTCGATTTCAAGCTCTGTCAGCTGCTCCCACGGAATTCAGGGGCAAACGAGCGCAGCGCCGGCCCCCGATGCCGGAATGGCCCTTCCCGACGATCTCGCCGGGAAATATACTGTGTTGTTTGAATCCGAGTCCTCCAGAGCTCCGGTGCGAGCTTCAAAAGCTCCAGCATGGACACAATATCGGGGCTGTAAACCCCCCTTTTCTCCCCAGCCGGTTGAAGAATGTTCAGATCGAGCGACTCCAGAGCCGGAAATCGGAGCATCGGGCGCGTATAGAGGAACCGGAAATGATGTCTGCCGGGACATATCTCCAGGTTGACCACCCTATCGCAAAGGTGTGGTATATCGAACAATGGCGACAACATGTCCAATGTGAGCTCCCGGGAATAAGGCCCCGAGGAGATTCGCATCCAAAGTGCTAGAGGATGCGATCGCTGAACCAGTTGAGCCGCAATCGGCAGTCCTGTGGTTGCATTTGGGCAGCAGGACGGAGAGGTGATTCCAGACGGATGGAGTGCGTAATGCGACGGAGCGCCATCGTACGCAGACATGGGTGAAGCGCGTGAGTGAATCATTCGTGTAAAGTGACCCCATACTCTTGTCCGCGGCGCGCGTGGACGCACAACATAAAAACCTGCACTAGAACCTCAACTGGGAGGCGCCGGATGGGTAATAATATGCTCTTCAAACGCATAATACGGTTTTCCCACCCATGCTCGACGGAGGCCTATGATCGCTGTCTGTCCGGCAAGATCGTATGCAGTTTGTTGGAGTTCTGAAAGGAATGCCCGGACGCAATCGCGTTGATGAGCCGCGGGCTGATCGTTAGAAGCAAGTAGCTCAGAGGGGATCTTGTCCATAGCGGTGTTCAAGTGAGCAAGCAATCCGGCACAGTCACTGGTGGAGGTAGGCGTTATCGGGGCTCGCCTACCACAATAAATAGATTTTGATGTGTTCGGAGGTATGTAGTAAGTTGTGGCCACACGGAAAAAAGGAACAATAGATTGTGGTCGCGACCTTTTTCCGGGATTCTACTTCGAATTCGTCATAGTCGGTCAGTTCAAATAGATTCTGTTGTGTCGAGTCCGAAAGTTTCCTACCTTGGTTGGGAAATCGGCTTGGTGCGGCACGAATGATGCGTCCCTTATGTCCTGTGATCGCCATGTAATGCCGAAATCACAACTGAAGCTTAAACGCAACTGCGATCTCTCCGTCATACCTGCGCTGCCCAGTGCATCGGAGGCATTTTCAAACAGTGCAGTTTATCATGCTCCATCGCTCTCCCACCTGCTGAGGGCAACATTATGCACAGTTAGAAACCACTCCGCATCACATCAAAATGGCACGAAGCTTGAATTCCTCAATCATAAAAACAATCTACTTATGGTGAAGTAAGAGTTTGGCATGTCCGTGTGCTGAAGTTAGTCTGAGGCTAAACACACTAGAAACTAGAATGCAAACTCAAACGCTCAAGTCGTGACCGTATCCGTCTGGAAAATCGGGAACGACAGCACGTTACCGGTGTAGGTGTGCGAGACGAGCCCCAGATCCACCTGGGCTCCAACCTGCCCGGTGATCCCTGTCCAAATAACCCGCCGAGTGCGTACGTTGATGGCGCCCGCAGTGGGCAGGCCGAGTGCGGGGGGGGTTCTTGACTTGGAGGAAGTACGTGCCTGCGGTGTTCAGGGAGCCGGAAGAAATACCTGGCCGTAGGTCAAGACTTGCACACAGCTGGCGAGCTCTGTGCCTGGGTGCGTATGTACACGCATTGCTTCGTGTCGTTTGATTCGCGTGCTCATACATCCTTTCTGGATCACATAACACCCATATGAGCAAGAATCTGATTAAATTAGGAAGAGATTGAGGCTTACCTCTCCCCCGGTTTGTGTTCGTGTTGCTGGCGGCCAGTAGGATCGACTCACCGTGTCCGTAAATCGCAGATGCAAGATTTCGGGGTCCGGTGGACGAAACGAGAGCGATAAATTGCTGTTAGAGTGCTGAAAGTGTGAGTCAGACACGTCGATTGCATCGTTGGACGGGATGTGCTAGTAGTAGAAACGTGAGCTCTCCCGCCAGGATTGGCTTTCGGACGTAGCCAGATTAAGACACAGTCGCGAGAAGCCGGATACACGACGTACCGAGTTGAATAGCGCCTAAAGCGTGTCGTGGACGCCTCGAGTGCATGGTGGAGGAAGAATGGTGGGGTGATGGTGGTGGTAAGAGAAAGAAAAGCAAAGCGTGGGACAACCAAAGCGCACATTCCCAAAATGGTATGTGTCTCTCCTTTTGCTCATCTGCCTCTCTTTGTTCCAATCTGCCCTATTGTGCGGTATATCCTCGACCCGCGGCATCCAGAATTATCCAAGAATTGTGGAATTTGGATTCCGGCCGTGCTGTACAGCCAGCCCTTGCACATCCGCCGTAGAGGATGTGTGCACTCTTGATAGATTGACCTGGACGGACCAAGTGTTTGTGATTGATACGAGTATTGCCGATATTCTGACAGCACCTGTTGATGACTCGAACTTGATTTTGTGCTTAATACGTGTTTTTTTTTCGGTGTGGCGGCGGAGCCGAGTACTGTAGCTGAACGCACCACGTGCTGACAGATTTCACTGTTCGCTCTCGAGGAGAGTTAACAAGGAGTCACGGTCCACATTCGGCGGAGATGCCCGTGACTTCGTGACTCTCATCCCATCTACGAATGATATTTCCCTCGGCTTTCGACGCGTGTCGTTTGTTCGGGCTAAAGATGATGGATGGTCGCAGGTAGGTAGGTAGAATTAGACGCAGAACTTCGGATAATTATGCACATCACTGCTCTTTAATTGAAGTGAGATGTAGGCGATGATCGGAGACCAAGGCGTTAACGGGCGGAACAAAAGACCATTTATGGTCGCATACCGCACGTCGCCGAATCGGCGCTTGCTGACTTGTGAGCAGCATGCAACCCGAGTCCCCCATTCTCGGAGCTGTGCCTCACGTCAATTATAACTGTTAGTGGAATGCCGATGACCTGTTGCATCCGTTCATCCCCGAAGCCTGGACTATCGTCAAAACATATTCAAAAATTGTAAATTGGCAGTCCACCTGCCTCAATATGATCCTCAGCGACACGCGCCCACAATTAAACTAGAAATCGGATTTGAACGTTCAGGAGAGGCAAAAACGAAAATTGGGCGGGAAAAAAGAAGAAGAAGCAGGAAACGCCGGAAAGTGTCGTGGTTGTGCTGGAGTCTGGATATTGAGGGTTGCTATGTGGACTACGCCTACAGCCTCAGGCACTTGTATAGTACTTGCCGGCGGAACCGAATTGCAGCAATCGGCTATGAGAAAGCCGGTGGTCCGAAATCGTTTGTCACTCCCTGACAAAAACCACGACGACGATCCCGTGCCCGAGGAGAGCAAGTATTCTGGAACATCATGACGATAATCTGTGCAACATCCTTGACCCACTCACCGGCATCGAGTCTTGAATATTCTCGCTGTACCCAAATTTCCAAATCGTGGAATTTTGCCGAAGTTGTCCGACACGCGCGTCTTGCCGTTCTCACTCGCATTCGGGACCGGAAGTGGCCCGACAGCTGCGGAGTTGTAATCCTAGTACGGAGTTGTCATCCTAGTACCCGATGAACACAGTTCCATTGTTTTCTGGGTGGCGTCTGTCGGGGAACCGGGTCTCTTCGCCGGGAAACTTACTAAATGTGACTTAACACCGGCAGGACACCGTGACGATCCAGTTTGCGTGTCGGCTTGGTTGAACGCATTTAACCAGGACGTATCTCGGTGAGTCTGTGTCCTATCTTTTCACGTTAGAGACAGTCATGAGCCAGAACCGTTCCCCCAGTGTTTATCCTTTGCACAAAGGACAGGCCTGTGTGAATTGCAGGTCGGTATTCGAGATTTTTTGCAAATTATCTGCGCTAAACTCGCTGCGATTTCAGACGTCGAAAAATTGTGCGTGCTGGTGCCCGCTCTTGGAAACCATTTAAGCCCGTCTTGTTCCAGAAATGTGATGGTACAAGACCGATGTGCGGCCAATGCTCTCGATATTCGGTTGCCTTTGGCGACTGCGAATACACAGACAACGGCCAGTCGAGCGCTCAGATGCTCGAAGGTAGGTACATACTCACCCTCGTCAACAAGTCATTACCATATTTCTCAGAGCAAATATCGATTTTGCAAGCGCGGATTGAGGGGCTAGAAAAACCAAAGGACAAGCCCCAAGCGTCTGGAAGCCGCGGATATTCGGTAGCCCCGTCCCAGATGTCGCCGTCGACCGCGATGGGCCTCGGGCCTCTTCTGACACATTTCTGTGGATCCTTTCATTGTCGGCCACAATCCCCCACTCATCAACTAAACAGATCAACAACAGACATCGGGTGCATCCCAGGCCACGAATTCAATGCCGACTGTGAGTCTCCGGGTCTCGGATCAGCTTCTGAATCGTGTGTGCTTACTCGACGCAAAGGAATTACCCTTCATTGTACTTCAAGCTTTGTGAGCTGTGCATTTTTCGCTATGTGATCTTCATTATTTACCTTGCCCAGAGTTCACAATTTTCTGCATAACGCAACCTCCTTTGGATTTTTCCTTGACACACAAGCGTTCCATGATGCTGTTACCAGTAGCAATGGGCGCACGCTCCCTCCGGTTCTCCTCAACGTCATGTACCTCTGGGGCGTTCACCTCTCGAACGATGCGCGGATCACTGTCTATGAACCTGCCTTCCTTCACAACGCCCTCAGAAGCACTGCAGGAAGCCTGGTGGGCACTCACCCCCGCACACTACTCCACAGCGCCCAGGTATGCATGCAGCACAATTTTTCATCCCCAGATTTCTAAGACCGGTGTTGACAGACATCCGTTCTGCTGGCCCACTACTTCCTTCGAAATGGAAGGGCATTAGAGGGACGGTACCACACTAGCGCGGCTGTAGCCACTGTACTGAGCGCAGGTCTTAACCTCATTCGCGGTCGCAGCAGGCCACCCTCGGCGGAGGCCCTGCCGCCGACAGGCGACGCATTAGAGGAAGGGGAACGCATCGCATGTTTCTGGGCCGTTCTAACGCTGAATAACTGTTGGGCGAGCGTGGATGGCGGGACATACAGCCCTGAAGGGCTGGAAATCGACACCCCATGGCCATTGGAGCCGCGCGACTACGTGGAGGTATGTGGAGTCGCGTGGGCAACCGACTGATTAACTTATGAAGCTCCCCCGCGGTTCGCCGTATTAGCGCCCACACATGCTGCCGCGGCACAGCAGCGGAACTGTTGCACGCTTCCTTGCAGATAATTCAGAAGATGCGACTTCAAATGCAGCGCTGTACGCCAAGGTGGGTATCTTGTTCGAGGCTGCAACCCGGCTCGGTGCGCGGTACCGTGGAAGTAGGCAGCGTTAACACCTTACTTTGGGCTTCCACTCACTGATGTACCTCCTTCTTCTCAGATGGTATCTCACGGAGCGATAGCGAGCTCGGAGCCCTCGACCGCCGAATCGATGTATTTGCCGCAGCTCTGCCGCCAGTCCAGTCCAAAATCTTGCTCATTGTGCACACCCTTGCCCACGGAGCGACGATTCGCCTACATGAGCCCCTCGCGAACAACCACTCGTTCGCACGTACCAAGGCTCTCTCAGCTGCTTGCGCAATCTCCAACATCCTTTTGAAGACGGATGTCCCGAAAGTCGGTGTTATTGATCCCGTGATATCTGTAAGTTTTGTACCATTGGCTTCTCCCAACAAAACTAATCCACCTCTCTTCTCAGCCTCTCTGGACATCGAGTTGTCACGTGCTTATTGCCGAAATTGTGCGCCAGCGCGCACAGGGCGGACATACACAGAACCTTATTGATGCTTTGAACATCGTCGTCGCGGCCATGAGGATATTTGCCCCCGACTGCCGACTTTTCAGTGCGTTCTCGGCCGATGTGCTCATCATTCTCTGATCTGATCGGCTTGTTCCTCAGCTATTGAGCTAGAGACCGTTCGCAAGGCGTACAATAGCGCCCAGCTAAGCTAGGTTGATGACGACGATGGATGTTAGATTTCGATGAGCCTGGAATGTATAGAAATATCTTACTTACACACCTGCCGGGTTCTGTAGAGTGTTCCCGAGTGCCAGTTGGTCTCTCGTAATTTACCTGGCAATGATACTGAAATATTTTCCCCATATTTGCGCTTCCTTCGGCAAGAGTTCAACTTATATGACCTGCAAAGTTTTTTGCCATCGTGCGATGCCGCCGTTGACCGATGATACTATACACGTAGAATACACATTCAGCCACCTCGTTGACTTTCCTGGCTACACTGCCGATAACGTGGACGCCTGGGTGTGGGTAAATTGCAGGGGATCAAGGTGAGTGCCATTCAACAAAGTGCTCGTGGCCGTTCCGAAAGACAGCTCGCTCCGCTTGGAGTCGAGGTTGATCACGTCTTTCGCCGTCGCCTTGCGGAGATTCAGCAGCATACGGGAGGTCATTATTCCGACGGCAGCGTGAAAGGGACTAGGCGAGATTGTGAGTGTCTGAAGGGCATCATGCGAAGCAGGAACTAACCCATAGCTGAACCAGGGAATGTGTGTGAGGCTCTGAAGATTATCATTAGAGAAGGTTATCAGTCCAGCGGAGGGGCATACCACGACCATGAGCTAAGAAAAATGAATGTTAGGGGGATAATCATTTCGGCACAAAATTACGCACGTTATTGAACACGAGCAGTGCCGCAATTCTGCATTGTACGAAGTAAGAGATCTGAAATTTCTCAAAACTGTCTTACACCTACCCGAAAAAATAGACAATATTGTCCCGGAGGAGGATCGCGTACAGCGACGAAAGCGCACCTTCTTTGCGGAAGGATGAGATAGCTTTTTCAATAGTTTTGAAGAGAGCGAATCCAAACAAGATGCCTTCGTAAATGGTCGCTAGAAAGAGCCGCTTTTAGATGCGGTATTGAACCCAAGAAAAAATGAACGAATAACGCACCAGGCACCCATTGCGCCCATTCAATCCCGGAATGTACTGTGGGGCATCCCGGGAGTCCGAGGTGGATCGCACCCGCAATTACGGCCGCTCGACGGGAGTGGTTGTAGATCAGGATCCATATGAATCCCACGATGGAGCCCACAAACAGGAGGAAGTTCAAAGCTGCTATCTGACGGACCGGTGAATATCACGATTTACAGTGGAGTAGGAAGGTCGTACCCGTTTGGAACAGCCATAGAGAGCATAGACGCGCAGCTGCATTATAATCTCTACACTCCACAGGGATCCCGCGCCGACCACTCGGATGATGGTGTCCATCGCAACACAGCTGCGGAATCTGATGAGCAGGAGAAGATGGCGAACCTACGGGAATCGCACAGATTGTTAGAGGTAATCCCAGGCCGCGCAAAGACGTGTATCTGAACTACGTCGAAGAGGAGGAGGGCGATGCTGGACACGACGTCAGAACAGACGCATGTTTCATTCCAAAGCAGCACCAACCTGTAGTATCGGATCTGAACATCAGTGTCAGCGACCGAAAGGACATCAGGAGCCAAGCTACGAACCCAGAAAAACATGAGCTTGCTAAAGCTTAGGCGTTGTGGCTGTTGACAGACTCGAGAGTAAAAAGAGAGACAAATCTAGATTTGGAGGAGCGCACCCAAATATATCGAATCTGGGAGAATAAATGTATGAGCTGGAACGGAAGCTCTGGACTCGAAGTCTCACCTCATCCTCCAGGGTGATGACTTCGTTTGGGGAATGAGCCGTCGAAACAACACAAACACTGGAGTGAAGACGAACAGTAATCATGAAGAATCCAGGTGAGGCCGGCAACTGCATCGAGATTCAGTGCTTGGGAGTAGGTGCAGAGGGGGAGAGCTCACGGACGACGTGCAAGGGTATAAGGCTGCCTATAATCAATGGGATGAGATGACTCGCATCTTCGGGGCCCGCCGAAGACGACGAATAGGACATGGTGGTGGCAAACAGGGAGAGGGAGTTGAGCGACTAGTCCATTGGCATGGATCGAGAATGTGATAGGTGTTCCTGAGAGGGGTTGGTAGGCAGAGAATGATTTGGAATTCATTGACTGGATCCGGCCCCTCGCAACCAGGGTAGAGGGGCTGATTACGGATATCTTTTAATTGACGAATCAGTGGAACTGAACTTGAGGTGGTGAGAGTGGCGTCCAACAAACAGTGATAGATCAAGCACTGCTTGAATCAAGCTTGAATCCTGATTTCTCGAGAAAAAAATCATCGATGACTCACAAGATCCGCGCTGAGAATCGAGACCCGCGCGCCATTGCGATTCAGAAACGGCAAGAGGAGGTCATAAAATCCGGGAATAGTCCTTGAGGCCACAAATGATACCCTGAGGCTCAAACAAAAAGTCAGTGACGCAACGTTGACGCAGCGGTAGGAGGACAGATATTTTTGATGCGGCACGTAATGTTCCGACCCCATGATCCGGATCACACGGGCCGTGCTTCCATTTACTTACTTCAACACTGAATGTTTTTGACGGTGATGAAGACGGCTATAGCTAAGGTGACCTAAAGATGTTTCATCCCGCATAATACACTGGCATTGATATAGACGTTCAGGTTTCGACTGCGGGCAAAATCACCTCTGAGCAAGTATCCAACGCCCTCTTCCACAAATCATTTGACGCCATTGTAGTGCGATCTCCGATGATGATTAGTGCTAGGCGTGCGCGCGTCCACATCACGTTCAACCTCCTGGCATCATCGACAAAACCGATGTCTCGTTCGACATTGCTTCGAACACTGGAAAAGATGATGATGTCGCTTTCCCGACCCTGGAAAGAGTCGATTGTGAACGATTGGGAGTGAATCCGCTTGAGTTCCGTTACTTGTTTGGAATAGGGCGAAAGCACAGCGACAGACAGTGCTGGTCGCTCGGCCCCATCGACCGATTTTGTCGTCTCCAGCATCGGCAGAATACGTTTGACCACTTCCACCTGTCCGTCATTTTTCTTGGATCTCCCTCCCATGTCTTCTTCTGCGGAGCACTGCAGAAATACCGTCGGGATTGGGGTGTTGCTCCCGGAATGACGCGGCCACGGGAATTCACAGCGATCCAGAATGTTCAAGACGTTGTTCGAGATCCCGGTGCGTAACCTGCCATCATAGAATTCTCTGGACGGAAACTCGGCCAGTTCCTTGGGGGAAACGATATTGGATCTGTAACCTTGATGAATTATTATTCGTGCTGCGAAAGAGCTAGCTTACGTCGAGCATGGTCTTTTCCATTCTTGCGACATCCTCGCTCGTGTAGAGCCGCTCGAGGAGAGAGACATCAAACTTGAGCACCTTGCCCATGGGTTTTACAGTGGGTCGAAGTTGAACGCTAGTGTCAACGCGATTGAGCTATCTTCCTTGAACACAAGTTGAGTCACTTACTGATCCCCAACGAGAATGGCTTGCCGAGTTCCTTTCACCAGAGGAATAAGCGCGCCAGGTTCAGTGATTTGAGATGCCTCGTCGATCAGCGCAGTGTCGAAGTCCACTTTGCGCAATATGCCGAGGCCAGCACCCTGAACAATGCTGAATAAGATGAAGCGGAACTCGAACACACTCACAGAGTAAGTACTAAATACCAAGACCGCAGCCTTGAGCCGTTCTTGGGCCTTTTTGAACAGCTTGTTGTTTTCATTCATGTCTCCCCCAACTCGGTCGTCTATAGTGAAGCTTCGCAAAGCAGGGTTGACTTTCCCGACGTCTGTGGCTACCCGGAGTATCTGGCTCTCTTCAAGAATCTTTGCTTCTTTATTCATCTCGATGAATCTTTCCAGAACATTATCGACCGCTGTAACATGTCAACACAAGTAGAATCTTCACCCACACTACACTTCACCATTATGTGTTGATGCGGTCATCAATATTTTGGTTTTCTTCGCCTAGGCTCAGCAATCGTCTCAAGATACGAACGACCACTGTTGTCTTCCCGGTGCCTGTGGAATAGTTATTTTCGACAGCGTTGGATACACGATGCACACGCCTTACCCGGAGGGCCCCAAACGAGACATAATGGATTGGTCGTGGACTCAACAGCGGTGATCTGGCTCTGGTTCAAGTTGGCGTAAATCTCGGGGATGGGGCTTGTCGGAGCAGATGCAAGAGCTAGTGGCGTTTCCGGGGTTGTTCCTGTGATAAGACTATAATAGCGACAGCAGATTTCACGGTCTTCCAACAGCCGGAGGAGCGCCTCCATCATCGCTTTGGATGTTGCTGGTCGCGATCAACGGTCAGCGCATGAACGGAGTCGCTAGTGTCCCGTACTCGCCTATGATTCCAGCATTGTACAGATTCCACTCCATCGCCTCCATCTCTGGCGGTGGCGGATGCATGAGCTCGATTTTCAACTCCCCCTTCATGGCCTGGACCACCACGCCGTCCATTACGATCGACTCGATCCATCGGTTATCGGGTTTCGAGGCAGCTTGCAGTCGAACATGCGAGTGTAATCTCACAGCGGACTTCGCGTCGATTCTGATCGGGGCCCGGACATACAAGGCCTCTCCATCCACGGGTGATAATCTCGTGTGGGCGGGCGCCGTTCTTTGTCTCTTGGGTTTTCCATCCTCATCGCATGGGCATTCTTCAAATGCCTCTTCTGCGCGATCAAACGCAATCGCCAAGGCATGTTTTTCGCCGTATCTGCGGGCTACATCGGAGTCGTCACCGAAGGCAAGCCGGCAGTCATTGAGAACGAGGAGGACCTCCTGGACGAGTTCCTGGGAACGGACCGAGCAAGCTGCCAACCACAGAAGATCGAAGTATGTGGTCAGTGGAAGGGCTGCTACGGTGGCGGAAATCTTTTGCAGCGCGACAAGCACGGCGAGGCGAAGGGTATTGGACGAACGAATGAGATTATAGAGGATTGGAATGGCGACGGGGGAGGTTTCGTCCGGCAACAGACAACCGTCGTTCGGCGGATAGGCTTTGAGCAGAGAGAAAACCAGAGGAGGATAGGCGTCCATCCATTTTACGACCTCCGCACGGCGCAAAGGAAGCGCGCTGATGATGTGGTTGAACATCCAGAATGTCTCATCTTCGAGATGATATTTCAACGAGAACTGCATCGCTTCGTCAAATTGAAAGGGTTCAGCTCATTCAGGTGTTGCTCGAAATCGTCGGCTCGAAGTCTTGGATGGAAAGCTGCTACCAGCGAGATGGGATATTTTCCAGCGTCTCGCCAGTCGGCTTCGGGGATGTCTTTGACATCATTTAGATGATATGGCGCTGCCTGACGTTCGAATCGTCTGACCCGATTTTCGGTTGGAACGCTGGGCAGAATCAGCGCCGAGCTGCTGGACACTACGGGATGCGTACTGCTCAAACCACATGTCGAATAGTTGATGTGCAATTCGATCCCTGTTCGAGACGACATGGAGCTCGATGGCGGTCACTGGGGTCCTGTTGATTCTTCCAACTTGCTGTATAGCTCAGTCAGCATTTGATAAATTTTGAAACCGCGAACATACTCTTTGAACACGCGCCGAAATCTTCTGCACAGCGATGCTAACGGCAAGCTCTGCGCCGGATGCCGCAGGTGGACGTGTCATGAATATAAAAGTGTTGCCACGGTTCTTGTCGTAAAGCTGGAAGTTCGTATCGCTACAATGGAGACGGTAGCCCGACGTGCATGGTCGATAACCAGAAAAGTTCGAAGATGTTTTGTCCATGAAGGAGCATACCACGACATTTTCGTTCACCTCCGGGTCTTCATCCCAAGGAAGTTCCCCGCGCATGAAGATTCCGACTGCGAAACGGTCATCTGTCTAAAGAACGAAGAGTTACTAAGTAATTGGCACGGACACCTCTTCACCGACCTTCAAGACGAGTAGCTTTCTAGTGAAGTCGTTGATAGCCATCCGAAGGTAGAAGAAGAAGGATCCGAGACCGTTGACCTTGGAAGAGTAGAGACGTTTGTAGAGAGAAGGGTTGGTTGAGGGACCGGGCGTAAAGATCCCCGGGGTCAAGATATCGGAGCGAATGAGAGAATTCCAGACGAATGGATACCTATCCCTGTCGTCGAGGTCGAGGGCAAGTTCAACTGCGTATTTCTGCGGTGTTGTGAGAGCACCGAAGTCCAGATACCCCAAGTACGGAATAAACTCATTCCTGGACATGCCAAGCCTCCGGGACAGCCCGAAAGCCAGCGTGAAAAGCTCATATTCAGATAGCGAGTTCTGAGCGCTCTGAAGCAATCGCGATAACAGCTGCTGGCCGACATTGGGATCATCGGGAGCAAGAGTGACCGGGGTACGATGGGCTTGAGTGAATTCCTCAGCAAAATTTCTCGCCGCAGATGCCAATCTGTTTATGATAAAAGCTTCATCCCCGCCAGGTGGGGCAGGAGGCGTGGTCAGCCGTTCGGGAATTTTGACGGATGCGCCGTCCACCGACTGTGAGTGGAGAGCATTTAATTCTTGACATTCGGGACTCAGGGCGCCCAGGGGGCTGCCGCGAACCCATTTGGCATGCAATGCAGCAACTCGAGCCAAGCCCGCACTAGAAACCGTTACAGTGAGGATATAAATGATGAATGGCGACACACCTATTATATGAAGCGAAATAATTAGCCAAATCTGCCCGTGTGACGGCTTTGGGAGAGGGTTCCCTGTTCGGGGGGTAATCGTACGACTGCAGTCCGTGTGAGGAGGGTAACATTGCGGTGCTGAGATGAAGACTGTACCTCTGAGATGGTGGTTGGAACAAGATCAGGATCCCAACACACGAAATACTTGTCGCCATCAAGATCACCTATCTATTGGTAAGGTAGGCTGACATTTGATGCAAGGGTATCGCACCTCCGCTGGACATAGATGGAGCGGCTTGGTGACCCGGTTTGGCAACACCCGCGAATACAATGCAGTCGACGAGATGGGAAAGTTCGGGTCTGTGGACAGCTCTCAACTTCAGACAATCACCTGGTCAAAGTTAAGCAAGTGCGAAGTAGAATGAACAAGTCCCATACCAGGGTGAAGGCAGGGATTCCGCACGACGAGAACATCGGCGTGTATGGGGGTGCTGGGACCCTTGCGCGCTGTTGTGATCCTGATATGCACCTAATCAAACAGTTGCGAGTTTCAATCTCGAGGCCTAGCTACGAGAAGTTGGTACGCACCTCTCCTTCTTTCAACACGCCGAAGGGATCGCAAACACCGAATATAAGCCTTGATTTCTTCACGATCATCCGCGACCGGTCCTTGTTCCGGTCGTTCTTGAAGCTGCCGATTTCTTTGAGTTGTAGACTACGGACAGCCGCGGCGACTCTCGGATCATCGAGCCCATCCAATAGGACTCGCTCAGCCAAACCGTATTCGTTCAGCGAGGACAAAAAGTCGAGCGCCACCACGGGGTCCGTCGCAGCGTCCCGAATCCACTGAAAGTACGCGTCTTGTTTCGCCAGAAGCGCGTCGTCCGTTATGCCGAGACTCGACAGGAGGACGATAATGTCATTGTTGAGTCGGCCGAAGGAGTACGGCGCAGAGTGGTCCACGACGGAGAAGGTGGTATTTTGCGTCGTGCTGAATTTCTTCATACTGCGTCGGAAGTGGACCAAGTGGTTGTTTTGCTCCGGGTTGGTCCGCCGAAGCTCGTCCAGATTCGGGTGAAGCATCAACACACCTGGATAATCAGATTAATCCCGGGATTGAACAGCCAGATATATCCGTGTCTACCTTTGTATCCGAGATATCTGTGATTGTGTAATTGAATGTGGCAGGAAAGCGGACAATGCGAACGCATTGAACTCACCGGATCTGGAACACACAAGGAGTATAGCGAATACCTCTGAATATGATCTTCTTCCTCTTCGCGAGTTCGATGGCGAGATATTTCGAGATGAGGCCACAACCGTCGGAAAACAGCTCGTCGCCAGATTTAATATCTTCAATGTCCTTCACCAACTTCGGGTCGAGATTAAGGTCGAGTTGAGCTTCCGAGAATAAGAGCCCGATGCGTTTGGCACCTGGGAAAATCAGCCGGATATCAGCTCAGTGCGTCGGAAACATACGTTTTGCAGCGCTCATAATCTTTTGGAAGTCGCCCATGCGATAAATCTTGTCGTCCAGCTCGGCGTCTGAATTAGCTACGCGAAGGAAGCAGCTCCGCGAGCGCTAGTCGTCGTCATTTGGAAAAATCTAAAGGGTACGAAAAGGCGAAACGGACCAGCTGGCTATTTGAGTGATGATAAAACCGATATTGGACTCCGTTCAAAAGAGGCCTGCTTTGAGTAGACGAGATATGTAATCGCCTGTGACCTTGATGGGCGTCTCAGGGAACCGCAGGTCGCCACAGGACAGCAGGATGAATTTGGATCGGTCGTCGGTCTGCAAGATGCGGTTGTTCGGCAGGCGTTGCATGTCAAGGGTGATGGCATCGGCGGTGTACTTGATGAGCTTGCCGTAGAGGAGCGGGTCTTTGGCGTTGCGGGGAGGGAGGAGGGCGTCTTGAGGTACGGTGAACCGCCATGAATCGTCGTCCTTCGATGGATTCTGTCGGAGGGTGGTGGGGGCCATAGGTGGCTCAGGAAGAGAGGTGCCGTGAGACTGATCAGCCCAGATGAGAGACCTGAGAAAGTGTCGTAAAAGCTGGCGTCAACCCAGAACCCGATCACCGTCTAAATAGCGCCTCCTTCACACCTCAGCTCAAACCACCGGGTACATTATGGAACAACGCACCAGAATCTACGTTGTTGGGCCGTCTGTGAGTCTACCTTCGAGTTTAACAAGCTAGTTATTGTCGGTTGAACGCGCGCAGTCAACCGGCAAAACGACGTTGTGCGAAGCGCTCGCGAAGCGCCTTGGCTTGAAAGGACGCCAATTCATCACAGAGGTTGCTCGGCGGGTCATCACTGCGCTCGGCCTCAGCCGTCGAGATATCGGCCTCCTAGACATGCAAAAGGCGATTATGCTGGCCCATCTGGAGCAGGAGCGTGCGAACGAAGAGAGTAGCGCCCAGCTGTGCGACAGGTCCGCCGTTGATCCCGTTGTCTATGCGATCTTCACAGCAGCCGATCCCGAGGACGCCAAATCGCGAAAAATGGCTCTTGTGAATTTGCCAGAATTTCAGCAAGCGCTGCCGCGTTACCGGAGTTCGATATTTGTGCTTCTGACCCCGGTGAAGGAGTGGGTGATTGACGATGGGTTCCGTCATGTTGGAGACGAAGAAAAGGTGTTGGCTATTTTCCGGGAGACCCTTTCGGAATTGGGATTCGGTATCGAGAAATTGGCCCCGACATGCGGTTTTTGCCGGAGAGGACGGCGTTTGTGCTCAGTTTAGCGGCGATGCTAGGGAATTGATAGGAAGGTGTGAATATAATATGGATGATGAGATGGTAAAAGTAGCCGTGGACGGTTTCTAGCTTGTCTCGTCAATCCGAAATTCTATTCGTTCGTGTTGGATTGACCTAGAGGAACTGAGGATCAGGTTGCCTACGAGTGCTTGTATTCCAACACTTAGCTTGATTCCCACAAGAAACTCGGATATCAGGAGATACCACCAGATTCTGGAAAGCAACTTGAATGGTCTTGAGAGCCACACGACGGCTCGAGCTCGAGTGTCTTGGACTTGATTGGCTTGGAGTCCGAGCGATCATGACAAGCTTCAAAGCGGCAGGTTTTTTCTGCAGAGGCGCTCGCTGCGTTTGGTCAGAGACTGCTCAGAGTATGGGCAGGTCGCGCGGCGCTGTCGTTTGGGCAAGAGTCTCGGCGATCGATGACCAAAAAAGTTGAAAGTGATTGCCGTAGTGGCACGTGATGCACTGAGGCATTTTCCCTTCCCTGTTGTCTTGACCGTCCAAATTTCCTGAACATTATGGACGCCAAATCGATGGCTCAATCCAGTGGAAATGAATCAAATGAGGAAGAGCTGAGGCGTCTGCGCCTCGAGAACCAGCGCTTGCGGGCGGAAGGGGAAAGAGTGCGATTGGAGCGCGATAATGCAGAGGCCAGATACACTGGCTCGCAGACCAAAGTCGCAGAACTGGAGCATCGGGTCAGGACCCAGTCGTACAATATAGACGATTTGAAGGCGGAGGTGAGGACCCTGCGGGAACTCTCTGTGGAATCCCGACGTCGGGATTCAATACCGCCGGTCAGTCTTCAGGCTCGAAAGTACTTCACTAGCGGGGAAGCTAAGTAATACCCCTCTTTTTGCCTACGTACTTAGCCTCCGGTTGCTCCAATTGCGCCAGACGTTATCGAAATCTCGGACGAGGAGGAGGCCCACAAGTCATCAGGCGGCAGCTCGCAACCAGCAGCGGAACCGCCGACTCTCGCATCTAAGCCGGAACCGGAAAGTATCACCGAATGCCAGGTAACCGCGTTATTAGAAACAATATTTCAACGGCTGTTTATCTTTCCTCTTCTGCAGACTCGCCAACGTCAACGACAGTTCATGGAGTGTGTGAGTATTACGCGCCGTCCATCTCAGCCACAGCTCAGGGCGTCAACGGGAAATTTGTCGCAGACAGACGCACAAGATGCCACGAGGGCAACCTCGTCCGGCGATTTGCCAGCACCCGGACGATTCAAACGACTCCGTTCAGTATCACCGCAGATCCAGGCCTCCTCCGCATCTACCTTGGTTGGCAGACCTCATTATTTCGATACTCCATATTCTGACCCGCCACCAAGTTTGACCATGATGGTATTGATTCCACCCGAGTTTCCCCACGGCGCTCAAGCCTCGATTTGGATTCGTCACCCACTCTCCGATCCGTCTCGCCTGTCAAGATACCGCCCGCCAAACGTCTGAAGAAATACAAAAGCGAGGACGTATGCACACTCTAAATTTTTTCGTTATCCACCCTTTCTTTACTTACACTTTTCACCAGTTCAAGGATGCCCTCCTTCGAGATGTATCGTCAATTTACCTCAAAGACCTCCCGAACTTTGATATCGCTCCTGCGCCCTCCAATTTCCTTGTCCCGCGCAAATTCCTCCTGGATATATTCGGAGTTCTCAACCAGACGTTCATCGGATACTTCAAATTCCACGTTAACCACGACCACGACGCCCGACGGCGCGGCGCGATCTTTCCCCAACCCGATCTCAATCCCCTCTTGCCGGACGCGCCCGGCGCTCCCGGCTTGATCTTCGCGTCGCGATTTGAGATTGTGGATCGCGAGGTTGCGTGGGCGCTGTTCTGCAAGCGCAAGTCTGACGGCGGCAAGATCGTCTGGCGATACATGGGCCAGTATGAGAATACGCACTCTGGGGACATGACGGCGGAGCAGTTCAAGAGCCAAGCAGCGGGGGCAAGTCCCTTCTTTCTCAATGCTTTCCCGATGTTCGAAACGGTCCAGCTGACGCGAGTTTAGGTGAAACAGCAATGGGGCAAGCTCCTCCTCAAGTCCAAGAAAGTGGAGACCTACATCGCAATGCACGCCCGGATCGCGCTCCGGAAAGCCGGTGTAGCTTTCGTTCCCGGGGATGCCATTGAAAAGCGCGAGATGGAGGAGGTTACGCGCAGGGGCGGGAGGCCGCTGCCGGTGGGGGTCGGGGATATCGTTGAGGCGCTTGAGAGGGGCGATGAGGTGCGTGCCGTGCGCGTGCTTTACGGGATACTGTACTAATAACGGACCCGGAAAACAGTCCATCGGCATAATCAAACTGGAGTGCGTGTCTTACGACCACGAGCTGGCCGCGGATATGGCGCGCCGGCACGGGGGGTGGGCTCCGAGTCTGCGTGCGGGGGCGAACGCGCAGCCGGGAGCGGCGGGTACGAATACGAGCAAGGGTCAGGGTAAACGTAAGAATACCAGGATTGCGAAGCCGGCTACGCACTACAGCTCCTCGGAGGCCAGCCCGGATTCAGACTCGGACTTTTCGTCGCTAGAATCAGAAGACGGAGAGTCTTCTTCGTTCGGGAGGAGGCGCCAGAATCAGAACCTGAACCAGGCGAGGAGGAGGAGGCGGAGTCCCGATCGTGATGAGCATGGGCCGGGATCCGACTCGTGCATGTCCGATTTGACGGAGTTGGAGGAGGGGGAGGACATGGAGTAGAGGAAGTCGGTGGACATGGGATGCGGTATCTCACTTTTCTTGCGCATCTATCTTGCATGCATTTTTCTCCCTGCCGTCGCGATCGACATGAACATCTCTAATTCGCGGGTCCAGTCTCTCGGCCGACACTGCTCGACAATAAGATGCAGGTTTCTCCGTATTTTTAGGTTACACTATTGAGAGCCGAGCTACTAGATCGGCAAGGCCAGATAAGAATGTTTGACCCGGATTACAGAGTCCTGTTCAGGCTACCCTCGACATTGGCCCTGGTATATAAAATACAGGCAATGATACAAAATTGATGATATGCAGGTATGTTTAAACGTCGGGCGAAGATCGTTGGCACCAGCTGCAGGTCATCAGTTGCACGATGAGGACTTCAACAAACTGCTTAAGTTGCTATAATATTTTTTCACGATTTAACTTATACAGCCACAAGCCAGACATATTACGGGACTCTTAAATAATCAGCGTGCAAGCTATCGGGTAATCATTCTGCAGATTATTGTTCAAACAAATTCGTAATATACATCAACTTGGCAGCTCTCTAACTCGGACCCAAGATTGTGGGGAGAGGGCGGTCCGGGAAGAACTATACGACAGAGTAACTTCAACAATCAGCGTATGGTTAGCTGCGGGCAAAACTTTATATCAAATCGCATTTTTGATTAGATCCGTCCAAAATTTGAGATTTAGAGGGAACATGTGGGTATATTGGTAGAATTACCGTTTCGGAGAAATTGGGGTTACTGGGTGACTTCCCGCAAGACTTAAATATTCCCCCAGAATATTTTTCGCAATTTCCACCGTGATGCGATGTCAACTGCCAGGACCCCATCAATTGCATCACCCACAAACGGTCGAGATTTATTCTCCCATCACTCGAGAAATCATGAATCTAGACGAGGGGTAGGTACCCCTCGTCTAGACTTTCGTATCCTCGAATATCCCGTTTGGGACACAAATGATTGATCGTCACCCACTGTTGTCACTCGTGTCACAAAGTTTCCGTCCTTCTGCACGCCCACCACTTGCGCCGAACCCATTCTTCTGAGGAACCATTCACACTAGCCATTTTACACTGTATTCTGCCACTGAATGTGTCATTTCTGAGGCGGTTTGGCATCTAAATCAATCCTCAAGTGTGCGACAAGTTTTTTACAAGACAGAGTTTTATTTGGTTGTTCCAGGCACACTCTTGGCCTCAGAAGATGCCGACACACTTCACGGAGCATTGCAATGCGTGCTGTTGCATATCCGAGTCATTTTGGCACCATATCAACACGTAGAATTATTAATTTGCTTGCGGGAAACACAACGAGTGGATCATGAATCGGAATCAAGCCGGAATCAAATCAACAACGGCCACAATGGCCCGAGGAAACCCGAACTCTGTCATATTCAAAGCTATTCCTACATTTGGAGCTCAAAATCAAGAGGAACGGTTAAGCGGGAATATAGGACGCCTTTCAAATCTACAGGCTCTTCGGAACCGGTGCAGGCAGGCGCCCCCATGGGCCACCACCATAAGGAGCCTCAATGACTGCACTGGGCCAAGCAGAATCATCGAAAGTCGGCATCGCAAAGTTGTTGGGAACTGAATTAATTCCCTTCCATACTACGGATGGAGTGGCTGGAGTCGCGATCTGCCCAGTATGCCAGCTATAAAACGCTTGCTGGGCATCGTTGCTGGCGCGGAATGAGGCGATGACACCCGCGGAACTGAGAGCGGCGTCGGGGTAGTTCGTCGCTGAGGGCCAGGTCACTGGAATATTGGGATAAGGATGGATACTGAACATACCCATGATGGCGAATACCCAGGGTCCGTTGGACGGGACGTTGGTGATAGTCCAAACATTAGGCACTGTCCAATCGGGAGAATTACCGACAAGGGTGTTATTGAAGTATAGGCTGTAGGCGTTGTCGACGCTGATCGCTACAGTAATGTTGGCGAGCGGAAAGTTGGGACTGGGGTGGAAAGTTAAGCGGAAAGCAGAAGACCCGGGAGGACCCCGGTAACTCCGGAGGTGGTGGTCCATATCCAGGACGCAAGAGTGAGGTCGGGAGGACCAGGATTAAACGCTCGGCCGACGAGCTCTGAAGGAGAACTTTAATGTACACAACACAGCATTGACAAGTGATGGCCAAACATACCATTCCCCTTCAAAGTATCGTTGGTGAATACTGCCTTGGCTCCCACCAAGAACAAGGAAACAATCGAAATAACTAAACCAGGATCAGCGGAAACCTCCACAGCGATGAAGAACTAACCTCCACGAAGTGTAAACATTGTGAGATGTTGACTGGTTCCTCTTGTCTACTGGCAGGCTTTTATTCCACTCTCAACCGCTAAATGCGTAATCGGTCTTCTAAGGCCACCGAGCCCACGAGCATACTCGCTGTCACCAGTGTTGACGGAAATTGAGTATCCGAGTAGTATTCAATGTCGAGGCACAGGTACCCTCGTTCCTTGTTCCTTCGCCTGTTCCTTGTACCTCTGCCGCCCCCTGCCATGTTGCTCCCTTGGTTTAATTCTCCTTACTTAGATATACAAAGCGCCGACCACGTCGGCACAGCCCTTGCCCAATATGAGGGTAGATAACGGAAGATAGCGGAAATCGGAAGACGCCAGGTTACGAATAGTGGGACCAATTTTGAGGTGGAGAGCCCTTGACAGGTAGGGCTGGCCTCCGCACGACACGGGAGTGAGCCCTGTTGACCGTGTCTGTGGAGCCGTTACGGCCGTGAACACGGCATTACGACTTCGGTAAAAATGCGGTGGAGAATGCATGATAGCCGCTCTTAGCCGGTCACCGACTGCTGTCTTCAATGCATCTTGGCGACCACTAGTGCTGGGTTTGGTTCGTTTAATACGTCGTATAATATTTAAGTGTCCAGCTGGCTGCTCGTCTGGAATGGAGGGCGTTTATCATACATTAAATACCGGCGCCGCCGGCCCGAAATTTTCGACGTATTTAATGTATTCAATACCGCTACCAATCCGACGGGTCCCATTCAGCATCCTTCGCGGTGAATTTAGAGCTGGGCTGCTTCCCAGGCTTGGGCGTCGGCTGAGAAGTCAACTCGTCAGATTTGCCCTGGTCGGGCGCAAACCGCTGTGTCAGTTTTGAAGCTTTTAGATCAATGTATGCATCGATCTCAAGTGTAGGAAGGTTGGCACGACGAATGATGAGAGGAGGAGGGGCTGTATCGATCTCGTCCTCTCCCTCCTCCATTGTCTCCAGGTCTTTCGTTCCGTACGGGTCGGGGTGGTTGAAGAGACTCTCCTCGTCGATTGGGTGGCTGTCTACCGATTCTGCATTGAGAAGATCTTTCAGGGTCGAGATGCCAACGACGACGGGATCCGTCGGCTTGTGATTGGGAGTTGGCAACTCCAATCGAACCTTCTGGCAGTGGCGTGTAACCCCGGCAGAACCGAACAACCGAAGCCGTACCGCCAATACTGATTCAACTGAGCGACCCGGACGAGGTTCTCGGGACCGAGGTATTTAATGTATTGTATGAAACTAACAATACATACATCATTTAAAACCCAGCACTAGCGACAACTAACCCGCTTACCGGCGTACCGCGCTGGTCAAAGCGCAACTCCGATACCTACAAGTCTACCTACCTACTACCTACCGACTTCCTTGCAAGGCTGTCATCAACTCCACCGGGGACGAACTTCAGTCTCACCAACTCTCATAGCTTATTATTTCACCGCCCCGCCGACACTGCATCCAACAAGATTTTAAACCATTTCCACAGCCGTATTGCCAATGGCCGTCGATGACCATCAGCTCAATACCGATACAGAGAGGCTTCGAATTCCGGTAAGTGACGTCGCGCGGACCATAGACGCGTAGCTGACACCAGATTAGCACTTCATAGATGTACAAGAGCGGTGTGGGCCGCTTCGCGGCCCACCCCTTCGGTTGAGATGTTGACGGCGGCCCTAGCAAAGACTCTGGATTTCCTCCGGATCTGAGCAGATAAAAGGTGCTGTTAGAAGTCATCGCCTTCACATGCCCGAGTTTATATGAACGCGGCCCGGCTACGGCAGCCGACGGCACGGTAAAGCCCGAGAATTATAGAGGATAGATCACTGGTGCCGACCTCACGGCTGAGCGGAGCTTAAAATGCTTCGGACAGACAGGCAGACATAATTTTATAAAGAGGGTAATAACACTGGGGGCACGAGCCATGGGCATGGGTTCATAGCCTTCGGTGGGAATAGGTTCGACACTTGCCATGGTCGAGGTCATTCTTATTGGAGTTCACGAGGTTCCTTTGGGACAAAAAATGAGAATATCGAAGGACTATGAGCATGCGAGACACAGGCGGTGGCTGCAAAAGGGAAGGGCTGGGAAATAACCTTCATTAAAAAAAATTCAATGTTGCGTAGATTTCTACTTATCCATAAGTGAGTTGTGAGCTTTTGAGAAACAATTTTCCTGAGATTCCACCGGGAGCCTGTACAATATATCAAGTGAGTTGTCGATGGCCAGTCTCAGCCTCCTCGTAGCCTATGTGTCCTGTACTCAAGCTCTGGCATGACACAGAAACATTTATACCCGCCATGCCGCGAGTTTCTCTAAGGCTCAGTCGTCCATCTGAAGTGTGAGATGTTCCAGAAACAAGGGTCTAGAAGATAAAATACATAGAACAATAAGCCTACTTGCACAGTCTGTGAGTGCTAAGAGCTTTCTAGGGGCACTCTTTGAAAACAACTGCTCTGCAGGGGTTGAAAGTTGAGTGCTGAGCTTCCAATAGGACTCTTTCGTGCACAAGTGATTTTCTTTACACAAATGAACCTCACCTGTGCCGAGTATTTGTTCCATGTTGAGCAACCTATATTGACCAATTCTAACGAAATGCTGCAAGTCTATTCTAAGTACGGCGGTCGCACGCGAGACGGAATCGGTTGCCGGCCGTGAGGCCGAAACTCCTATATTTTCCCACGTCTTTGTTTTTCCCTTTGTCTCACAGGCGCCCTGCCATGGCAAGTGTCGGACGTGCGCCATGAACCCACGGTCATGGCGCTTGCCCGCAGTGTAACTAGAGGGACTTGCATACATTGGCCATGGTCATTGGAGGATATGAAACTCAAGAGACCGCTGCCGTGTTGTGGCCCCAGTTGATGGGATTTAGTAACTGTGTTCCCCGAGGGCCGAACTAGGTTATTCGAATTTTCTGCGATATGTATTTGTTGTGGGACAGGTTGTGCACCACTGCACCACTGCACAACGAAGCTAGGGAGTTGTGTGAGTCGCACCTAGATATCAGGGCTCTTCGGTTAAAGATTCATCGCATATACAGCCTTCAGCTTACGATCGTCGATCCAAAGTCAAGCATCCACAAGCTCATACCCAGAGCCAACCTAGGGTCCGGGTTAAAACGTTTGAATCCCAAATTACAACATTATCTCGCCCGCCAAGAAATTTGATGGTACCTGTTCAAAACACAGGCAAGACGACGTACTCGGCGGGAGTATTTCACGATATACTGGGATCACCGACGGGTTCGTGCTAGCTGATGGTACCTGTCCGAAATATAGGCAAGACGACCTCATTCTGCGTACTCGTCGGAGGTATTTCATGACACACTGTGATCACCGGGTTTGTGCTAGCTATTTTAAAATTTTGATTCCGTTTTGGACTTGATTGAACCAGTCGCAGTTATCTCGCATCCCCATGTCAAGGCAGCCCAGACAACAAAATTATCAAGATTTGGTCTGAAATGAACAAGAAAAGTACATCTGAACCCGATACTTGTCTTGTTCAGCTCCGATCGAGCCGTGGGGCCGTCACCAGCCGTGCCTCGAGGCTTCGGCGCGGTCTCGCGAAAACCATGATGTAATCGTTTTTCAATTGCGAGGACATTTGTTCGGTTTCATTCTTCGAATCCTGAATTGTGCAAAGTAACTTTTGCGGTTGGCATTTGGACGTCCTGAGTTGTGTTTCATGACCCGCCGGAAGATCCCGTCGGCAATCCAGCGCGTGCACGTGCACCACGTGGTGGTGGTTGTTTTCTTCCGTTTTCGGTCTCGCGTTCCCGTCATCCCCACTTTCGCCTGCCGCTCGCTGCGGACCTATCCCGTCCCATCTCACCCTCCTCACCCTCCTACTCCTCACATCCTACTCCCACCGTGCCTGTACGTCCCCCTACTCACCGAAGATCCGCGCGCCTGTACTTAAGCTTATCTGCGCCTGTCGACAGTAGACTGAAGGACACTAACGACGACATCGGAGCCTACGAACACCTATAGAAGCATCGTCCGGCGACGAAACACACGAAAACAACGTTCTATCATGATTATGACCCGGCCCACCCTTCTCCTCGCGTTCTGCGCCCTGCGTGCAGCGGCGGCGTATTACCCACTCATCGAGTACTCCGGCACGACGTTTTTTGACGGATTCGACTTTTACGGTGCGATTGATAATACGACGTGGGGTGCGTGGCTTGCCTGTGTATTCTGGGCACATCTGACGAAAGATTGGATTGAATCGGGTCTTGCAGGAAACGTAACCTACGTCGACGCCGCGGATGCAAACGCCGAGTCCCTCGCGTATGTGAACGGCGCGGGGAACGCCATCATCAAGGTGGACAACTCGAGCACGGTTCTCGAGGCTGGGATACAGTATCGGAAATCTGTGCGTCTTTAAAGTCCTACAGCTGTTCCTGAGATTGAAGTCTGCGTAGGTCCGCTTGACCTCAAAATATAAATTCGAAATTGGCACGCTCTTCATCATCGACGCTCTGCACATGCCGTACGGGTGCTCAGTGTGGCCGAGTATATGGCTCAACGGCGTCCTCGAGCCGGGGCAGGTGTGGCCCGCGGCGGGCGAGATCGACCTCATCGAGGCCATAAACCTCGTGCGTCCCTTTTCTTTTGACCTTCACCCTTCCCTCGCTTCCCTTTCCCACCCCTCCCTCCCCGTCGCCCCATTACTCTCATAACTACCCTTCCTGATCCAACGAGCGCTAACACCCTCACTCCTAGTTCGACCACAACCAAATGGCGCTCCACTCGTACGCCGGCTGCGTGCAGCCCGCGAACGTCACGCAGATGGGCCACACGCTCATCCACAACTGCAACGACACCACCGCGTCGGGGTGCACCGTCGCCGAGACGAAGCCGAACTCGTTCGGCGCGGGCTTTGCGGGGAATGGCGGCGGGGCGTTTGGGCTGCAGTTTGACGTTGCTGGTGCGTCTTGTCTTCCTCACTTCCTCAAATTTCTTCTCTCCTTCAAATCTCGACGCGGATGTCTTCCCATTCGACTGGACTCGAGCCGTTGACTTTCGCGGGGTCTTTCGATGATACTGATCTTCTCCCGGTAGGCGTATTCATGTGGTTCTGGCCGCGGCCCGACATCCCCGCGTCCATCACGCAGGCAACGCCCACCGGCACCATGGACCTCACCGACTGGGGCATGCCCAGCGCGGCGTATCCCGCAGCCGGGTGCAATATCACGGAGTTCTTCCCCGCGCAGGAGTTGGTTGTTGGTGCGTTGTTGTTCGCTATCTCTTTTCTCTCAGGTTTTTGTGTGGTGTGTGTGGATGAAGGGAGGAGAAGCGCCAGTGTTGACGTTGATAATTTGCGCTCTGTTGCGCTGTCGATAGATGAAAGAGGAATCGCGCTGCCTCGACGTTGACGTTTACTTTATGATTCGCGATTTGCGCCGTCACCGAAGAAAGAGTCGGATGCTGATTGCGTTTTATTTATTGCACAGATATCACGCTTTGCGGGCTTTGGTGCGTTTATTTTTTCTTCTTGCACACCTATCTGGAGGCTGATATGTTGTGGTGTAGGGCCGGCATTCCTGACGTCTACGCGGGGGATTGTCCGGGGACTTGTGTACGTGCCATCTCCATCTTCTTCCACCTCCAATATTCCTCATTCATTGTCGGTATTACCAGTTCGGCAACAACATCGCGGGCAACGGCTCCAACTACGCCAACGCATACTTCGAGATCCCCGCTATACGGACGTACACCATCGACGCCGGCGTGGCGGCCAGTGCGAGCGCGAGCGCGGCGCCGCAGACGACGGGGTCGGCGAGCGGGAGCGCCGCCGCGGACGGGGCGAATCCGACGCAGGTGACGACGACGGGTGGGGCGGGGCGCACCGCGTCCACGTCCGTCATACCGGTTCCATTGGTGGGGGCTGTGGCGACGATACTCCTACTGGGGCTCGGGCTCGGGCTATGATGATATGGTGATGAGACGAGCCGAGATGATTACGAACTATACTCACTTACCTATAGACGACGAACAGAGGAGGATGTAGCATACTGATTTGGTTACTTATGGTTTTATGCGAACACTACGTTGTTGTATTCGGATTCGGATTTATGTCGATCACATAGCGATTCCGGCTTTACTGACAGAAGAAAAGCTGGAATTAGACTGAATTAGGCGAAAACTAGGTGCGGTGAAGGCTGGGCGAGGTGGTGTCCCCGTGACAAACGCGTCCACATGCGCAATCAACGCGTCGCGCTTGGGCCAATTTCGCCGATCAGCAAGCTCAAACCTCTATTGCCGACCGACTTCAGCGTCATACACTTGGCGGTGAGCTTACGGATGTGAGCCGCACCTTTGATCAACACCTAATGCATTGTCGCGTGACCTTAATAGAGAGCTTGAGCCCAAGCGGCATGCCGCTTTTCAGGTTGTGCAAAAAGCGGCATGCCGCTTTTTTACAACTTTTGTGTGCACCTCAAATTCACACACCCTGATGCTATTGCACCTTGTTAATGTCCTTCATAGGAAAAAAAGAAAAAAGCGGCATGCCGCTTTTTGCACAACCTAAAAAGCGGCATGCCACTTGGGCTCAAGCTCTCTAATGAAGGCTGTACATGCACGGCTCGAGCCGCTCGACATCCTTCTCCTCCGTTCCACCACAATGTCCCTCTCTCTCCAACCTCTGATATCGCACGGACGTCCTTGTCTTTGGATTTCTCCGGACGCTTGGCGGGCTGGATCTTGACAAACATAGACGCAGAGGAACCCTCGATGGGTGGTGATTCCGACCGGCCGCGCTTGAACCGCCCTGCATGTCGCGACGAGATCGCTCTTCCTGGATCTTCCGTGTCCCCCAATGAAAGATCTGGTGCTCGGAAGCGTGACTGCGATGCACGGCGCGAGATACTCGCAGAGTCCATAAACCGAGATTGCCGCTCGGGAGTCTGAGGAGAAGGGATAAAGAAGTGCTGCAACAGTAGCTCCGAATATACAATTACCTGGTGGTCTCTGATACTTTCCTGTTCCGGCTGAGCTGGCGCCCGAATTTGTGGTTCCGGTGTACCGTGCCGCGTACTCCGCTCGCGCTGGGAGACCTTTAACGAGGAAAAATGAGTGTTGCAACGACTTGTTGTAGGCTTGGCAGGCGGAAAATTTGTGACGAGAAAAATAGGCCACCGTTCATGTCTTATCTCTGCTATGTAAGTTATCATCCGTGACCTTTACTCGAAATTCATTTAGTACACGAATTGATTTTGCTAGCCTTGAATATCGCGAGTCGTCACTAGATCCAACACTATGGCGTTCAAAGTGCACATTTAATAAATCTCTATAAACTTTTGTGTTTTTGCATTTTCCTCTACATAAATTGTGAGAATGACACATTTTCTCTACTTATGCGACTAAGAATCCGTCCGAGAGAGAGAGGAAAATATGGGAAGTTCCTCTCTATATAATCACCAGATTCTGACTTCCGTAACCTCTATTGACAAGTTTGTGATCTCTCTATACATTTGATTGACATCTCTATACAAATGTAATGACACGTTACTTCCTCTCTATACAAACTTTCAACAACTTTTCTTTCTCAACACACTTTTTTTTGCGGGTCAAATTTTTTCAGCCGGCACCACTTGTTAACGTCGAGGCTGCCTGCTTCAACCCTCCACTCTTTTTCCCCCTCATAACCTTTCACTTTCTTTGCGCGGAGTCGCACTCCCTCTCGCCACCCTGTTGTGCACGATGCAGTCTCCTTGCCAGTCCATGCACAGCTGAGTACATGGCCCCACGGCTGCTATGATGTCATCCACGCGCAAGTGCACCCGCAGCCGCTTGACCCACACACCCGTATTTTTCTCATACTGTAATTGCACTCAGAACGAGTAATGATAACAATAATAATTAACCTGTCTCTTTGACTTGAATAGAGAGAAAAATTTGAGCCTCAAAAAAAGTTTGTTGAGAGAGAAAAGTTGTCGAAAGTTTGTGTAGAGAGGAAGTAATGTGTCATTACATTTGTATAGAGATGTCAATCAAAATGTATAGAGAGATCACAAACTTCTCAATAGAGGTTACGGAAGTCAGAATCCGGTGATTATATAGAGGAAATTCCCATGTTTTTCTCTCTCTCTCTCGGACGGATTCTTAGTCGCATAAGTAGAGGACATGTGCCATTTTCACGATTTATGTAGAGGAAAGTGCAAAAACACGAAAGTTTATAGAGATTTATTAAATGTGCACTTTGAACGCCATACAACACCAATACCGTTCTCTCCAAACAGTGCCTGTCGGATCTGATTTCTAGATACCGAATCCAGAATGTGAAAGTGCCAAGTCTCTTCTTTGGATTGACATGGCGGACTCGTGGTCAATCGCTTACCCTTTCGCTCGGAACACATAGGCCACAAGATCGCTTGGCTGACGCCACACGGCCCGTGAATCTCTCCGAGGGTGTTCGATCGCGAGGTACGTTGTGCGTTTGGATACTTATTTCACTTTGGCTACGCTCACCCATATCAAGCTCTGCCTACCCACCTCGAATAAACGCTTTCCGACCAGGACTTTCGCTTTCATTTTCGAGGATGGCACATACCACTTCCTCGTCTTCCCCTAAAACAAGAGGTGCTGGTCGGAGGTGCGATGCAATCCACGAGGGAACGCATGCAGCTGTATTTTGTAATGAATCTAATGTTCAGTTACAGCCCGGATAACGGTATCGCCAATGAACGAGGGATGCACGGCCAGTGTGGTGGGAATTTGGCGGAGTCTCCCGAGTCGTATTTTTATTTCTTCTCAGAGTATTCTGCGCTCAATGGACACGCGTACGCAGGTCAACAGAACATATTGAACAGGTCCCGCTGTCAGGGCTAAATTCGGTTCGACTTCATCCGACCCCCGACCCCACAACGGAACATTCAGCTTGCACGCCGCGGCGATCATGCCTGTGCGTTTGCCTGTACAGTGTATACGTCGGGATACACAGACCACGTTTCTCCAAGGGCTCTGAAACAACGATTACTGCTTGGACCCTCTGGTCGCAATGTGCACCCTCTCCTTGCTGGGGAAGTCATTCGAGTTCCTCTGAACATTGATCGTCGGTCTCACCCATAGCTGCAAATCCCGCTTTAACGCCTGTCAGGCTGTCACGTCGTGTCTGGACAGAGAATGAATAGGCGTGGTAGAACCATGGGCAAATTTCCGCGTACAATACCCGAGACAGCGCAGTCTCGTGGTCAATTCTGACGACAACTGAGTCCGCCGGGTTCAGCGACGTCCCCTCGCAGTCTCCGGCTCCTGCGAGTCCTGACGTAGACGCCAATTCTCGGGGGCCTAGACTTCAGGTTCCGTTCGCTTCTTTAGCCATCGATCAACAATGCCATCCAATCTGAACGCTTTTTTTTTTTTGGAAAACAGTTCAATGGATTACTCCGTTCCGTCGTCTACGGGAGGAATCAGGGAAAGTATCTGTATCCGTGTGTCTGATTGACAGGCATCTCCGTTCAACAAGCGACTTTGAGGGTACGTTCCTCGTCGGCACCCACGTTGTCCGCCAGTCATTCAATTTTGACCTTGATCCAACACCTGGATTAAATTAGCGACTCGGGAGAACTCCGGAGAACTCCTTCGTCGCTGATCTTCCGCCAATAAATGACCTCAATGTTTCAGTGACGTCGCAAGCGCCGCTTTTCGAGCCCCGATTGCTGCCTGGTTGTGCAACTCGGGGGCCGGAACAAATAGTCACTGGGTATTCCAAGACTTTCTATTGTCGTTTCTGATGCCAATGACTCACAGCTCCACTTTCTCTGTCTCTGTGCTCAACGTGAGAGGCAGTAACTATGTGCTCGCCCCTGCGATTCTCCCGCTCCCGAGTCCCAATAGCTCCACCCACGACTTGATGGTGGTACCTCGGCGCTAATACTACCATTTGGCGGCCGTCGAGGCAGCCAAGGTATAAAAGGAGGCCCTTGCGGTCGTCCTTCCTTCACTTCACTCGAACACAGACCTCTGTAGGCCAAGATGCCGTTGGAAATGCTCCCCAAACACCCTGATGTTGTCACTCCTGTGATTCCTGTTCGTATGTTTCTGTACCTCGGGACGTCCCGTCGACTGACTTGACTTGCATGGATCCAGTGCCTTGCGGCCGCCACCCCCACCACCTTGAAACATCGCTGCCGCAGCGTTGTGCCATCCTTGGAAATGGATGGAAATGAGAGTCTGCGTCGTCGTAACCGCTGACGTGCCCGGTGTTGATAGAGGTACGCTGTTGCCCCGTCATGGTTGGCATACGCTGATGTTTGATTACTCGTTCTCCTTAATAAGTGCCGTGTGTTTGAGGCACCAACGGTGTCAACGTATTATAATTATGCATGCTTTTGGTTAATGAACATTAGTCTAGTCTATGATGCAACAATCGCATTATGATGCAAAGTAACCGGAAATCGGTGAATGTACCTGGATTTCAGCCTGAGAGACAGAATTCTAGTGCACTTCACTGAAGATCGTGGAATACAAACATTTATTGAAAACCCAGTAGAGGTGGAAACAGGTGGATACGCGTTTTAAAAAAATTACATGATGCCCAATGGAGGCCACTGAAAGATAGTCAGAAACTTTTCTGACCCCACCGGGTTTCAGTGCGATCCTTTGAATCGGCACTCGATGCCAACATCAGCCAATGCCAAACACTGCCGATGAGCTGGAGGAGGAGGAGGAGGATATATTATGATCGCTCCGCATGTCTTGCTGGCCGCTTGCAATTGAAGATCTTCGAGGCCTCATCATCGGCCTCTGTCCGGCACGGCTGGCCGGGTCAGCAAACCACCCGAATGTTCAATTACATAAGAAGTCCTTCCAACAGCTCCAAATCTAAGCGGACAATAAATTCGACTGTTCATCGGTCACTTATCCCGAGGAGCCCTGTCAGCCGACGGCGTTTTATAAACCCATCCCCGAGCAGCGCCTACAGAACAAAAAGCCACCTGCCTTTAGCATTTCGGATCGATTTATTCTGTTCCGTGTGGCCAACTCTCTGTCGTAATGGTTTCTTTATAAACAGGTCTGGGAGTGTGCTTTTTTCTCCGTCCCTCCTCTCTCCATTCATACTGCTGAGTATCAGCAGCGACAATACCGCTTTTCCCTCTACTTCAATGTTTTCCATGTCCATCTTCGCTGTTCTGCTTTCTACTACAGGCGCCGTCGCAGCCGGCACCCATGGCCACTGGGTGATTTCCAGGCGCGAGGACAGCGACTTTACCCTTGGAAAGCGATACGACGACGCGGAGATGACTTGGTATCCCACTGATACTGGGGCGTACGTTCAACATTTCCCCTCTCTTGTGGTTTTTCGCTCATGCCACTGCCAGCGACGCATGCACGGGGAAGAACCATGAAGACGCAGACTTTGTGGGCTCTTTTGTTAAATAGTTTCTCTTATCACTACTCACCGCTGAATAGTTTGTTGCCGTTCCCTCCACAGTGGGCTTCTTTCCGCTGTTATGTCTCGTGCTGAAGCTGATTCCCAGTTGACAGGTATACACTAACAAGGAATCCTGTGAGAAACAAATCAAGATCACTTACAGTGAAAAGACAGCCGTTGCTACCATTGTCGATCTGGTATCTCCGTCCCTGCTCTTCTTTGTCTTTTTCGATTGACAAATTTATTCCACATAGTGTGGCATGCTCAGGTATGTAGTATTACACAGATCAGTCTTTTACCCTGACATGAATGGCTACCAAACTCCCTTTCCAGAGTCTCACATCGATCTGACCATAGATCTCTGTAAGAACCTCACTGGTGGCGACCTCGACGTCGGTTCCATTTACGGGTCCTGGTCCTTTATAGATAATGGCGACAGCGACGATGGTGGAAATGAGACTTCGACTGCGACCACTACCCACCACACATTGATTTCTACAGAAATATCTTGTTGTGAACGCGGGTACAGTGCATTTGAATGGCTTGATGCATTTCAGAATTAGGACAAACTATACCAATAGAGCTTGAGCCCAATTTGTGTGCACCTCATTCACACACCCTGATGCTATTGCACCTTGTTAATGCCCTTTAGAGGAAAAAAAGAAAAAAGCGGCATGCTGCTTTTTGCACAACCTAAAAAGCGGCATCTCCGTCACAATAGTCACACAGTGTGACTCACCTTTTCGAATGACAAATCCTTCATATGAGAAGCATCGAAATCTCTCAGAGCATAAATTTTATGCTTATCGGCCATATTGGGTGACTTCCCGTAAGATTTAAATATTCCTGCGCATTTTTTGAGCTTCTTTCGGGGTGCCAGTGATACCATCAACGGAGAGAAAATTCATGCTGTCTGTGTTTCCCGCAAGCCAGATAATATTTTCATCCATTGATATTGTATATAAACCATCCATGTGTGACAGTTCACCTTGGAGTGATTCCCACAGCATCCTGGTATTCCTTTCAGAACAAGAACGAGCCTGAGCACATATGTTTGTGCATTGACAAATTTCTGGAGCGCAAATGGGTTGTGTGCTGGGCTGGGATCGTGAAATTGGGTCAAGGATGTATCGTTTTGGGGAGTTATGAGTTGTAGGGTGTTCTGGAAGGGTTGGAAGATACCGCTCTGCAGCATAGTATGCACATTGCTGGCTTGATGCAAGCGGAGACTTTGTGACACGGAGTGACGATCAATTGGTCACGTCCAAAACAGGCAATTCAGGATATTCAGAATCTAGACGGGGGGTAGAGACCCCCCGTCTAGATTCACATTATTTCGAGTGATGGGAGAATTAATGTTGTCCCCTTTCGGGTGATGCTATTAGAGGTTTTGCGGCAGCCACCGGAAGCCACCTGGTGGCTGATCGGGCATGCGGTAAAAGGTGGTGGTGGCTGTTGTGGTGGCTGGATGTATGATGTCGCATCCTTTGCTCTTTAACACATCAATTAACATCCCCTGCACTACACCTGTTTCAACATGCACAAGAAAGGCAAAATAAGATACTGTTTGAAACTAGAACATTCTCCTCTCATCCCTTCACAATGAGTTTGAGGAGTGCTGTAAAACACATTCTGAACTCTGGGGTGGCCCTCTCCATGGGGAACAGCTGCAAGAAGGTACACATGGCAGCAGCATGGCAGCCACTGGATCAGCCACAGCCACTGGTTACTGCATGCCCGATCAGCTACCGGGTGGCTTCTGGTGGCTGCCTCAAAGCCTCTATTGATGAGGTCCTGACAGGTTCTTCGGCATCACGGCAAATAGTGCAAAAATATTCTATACAAATATTTAAATCTTACGGGAAGTCACCCATTTTCTTTTATAAAAGCCACTGGAAAAGTTTTCAAAGGAAGGAAATTTGTTGGTATAATTGACCCAATATTCCACCAAAAACACTGTTCCCTTTTCTCTTCAACCACATAACCCATTTGACCACCCAAGAATAGAGTTGTTTCATTGTTTGGCATCTATGTGGAGTGGATGTACATACTTTGAATACTTTTTTGTACCCTGAGGACAGTCAGAGCGAGGCAACTTCATTTTTCAGAATTGGTGACAAAGCTCATATTTTGGGCGACTTTCTGGGACATCCAAGACCTGTAACAAAATTCTGGGTAGGCAAAGTTGTTTCTATACTTCCAATATACGATCTATCACTTTATACCAAAGTGATCTGGGGAGTTATTGAGGCAGCAGAACACAAAAAACACATCCCTTTTTCTTGATCTTGGTATAGGTTTGGAACAAGCCGCCTTCTGATCACATGATATCCACGTGCTTTGCAGGGGAATTCAGAAGGCCGGCTCGCTGGTGTGGAGAGAGGGTTGCTCCGAACCTAATCTTGGCACAAGCCTCTTCTCACAAACGCCTGCATAGCACATGCATATCATGTGAGAACGGCGGCTTGATCCGAACCTAGCTAAGGTAACCTACTCCGAGTATACTGGACAATTTCATTCAAATCGGCAGCCACACGTCACGCACCCCCCTGTCGATCACGAACTTTGGTCGAGGTCACGCGTCACTCGGGCCTCTGTCGAACCTCCAAGTGGTCACACAGGCCCCAAATTGCCTAAAGAAGGAGAGGGGGGCGGGGGGGACGAAATTTTCGGTTCAGATGCCGAAATTTTCGAGGTGTCACGCAAAAATTTGGCGGCTGCTGAAATGTCGAATAGGTAAAATGGGTCACGCATCACACCCCATGTCGATTTGAATGAAATTGTTCAGTAGGTTCGGAACAAGCCGCCTTCTGATCACATGATATCTTCGCAGGGGAATTCAGAAGGGGCTTGTGCCAAGATGACAAAAAAAGGCAATGTGTTTAAATTGGTCTCCTGCTTCAGGAAGTGCCCCGTTCCCTTTGACCCAAGTTGCTAGTTTGTACATTGGAAGTGCAAAAATGATCTGGCCTACTCAGAATGTTCATATGTGTGCTCAGAGTCCCGGAGGATCCGCCGCTATCAAGGCTTGATGTCATAAATTGAGAAGCTGAATTGCTTCTACCACACCCACCTTGGGGTGAATTAAAAAAATCTGAGTAGACAGTCCACTTCATTTCATTTTATTGATGTGGAAACTATGTTCACCCAAGGCAGATAGTGTGTATTGTTATGCTGTAGTCTGAGGGAGGGGATATTTACACTGATATCACATTCGTACTCAAGATCTTCATTTCCACTTGAGACAAACCACCTCCACCCCTGACCCTTTTTGGGAAGGGCACCGCCCCCTGCCGATGGCTTCCCAGCGGAGCTCCAAACCTGAAGCCGAGCTGAGGTGCGTGCCAAACAAGTGCCCAGTCCGCTGTTTTCTGCCGCACCCACGAGCGCCCACGCCCGCCCATCTTTTCTCCAGCTCCCCGCCACCGGCCTCAAAGAAGCAGCGCCTCGCCGCTGCTGCCGCCGCGAGAGCGTCACCTTTCCAGTGCCTTGCCCCCGCGAGAGGCTGCGAGAGGGAGCTCCCGCATGAACAACTCGCCAGACAGCAAGAAGCCGCCATGTGTCTCGCCATGTTGACGCCGCTGCCCCCGTTGCCAATGCTCTCGCAAGAAGCGCGCGACGAGGCACCTGCCATCTCCCTTGCCCTTGGGACCTCGCTGCCCCTGTCGGTGACCACAGCAGACATCCGCCATGTCTCGCTTGTCTCTTGGGTGCGCCGACAGCCGTGCACATGACATCGACAACACCGCCCTCAACAGCGCCTCCGACGGCCCGCCCCATATGCCGGGCCACCACACAGCCTAAATAACACAAGTATAAGTACCTCAGTCCTCTGGCACAATTTCTCTTTTATGTCCCGCCCAAGTACAATTAGTATCTTTATATTCATCCTATACCCTTGTAATCTATACATCTTGTAGCTTTGTATCTTATACTGGCCGTGTAATCTTATCGTTTTGGTGACTTGTCGCTTTTAGCCTCGTTCGGCACATCACGGCAGTTTTGCCTTGCCGAAATCTTGCCGACCAGCGCTTTCCCAATTTGGAAAGCCGGCGGAGGCGGTTTGTAACCAACTCTTCATTTCACTTAAAAATATTCCTGGGGGCTAGTAGAATCTATCCCTGTTCCAAAATCACTCACCAGCCATTTTATTCCGGCTTAGCTCTCCAGCTTGAGGCAAGACAAGGTGGATGTCACACCTGTCACACAGTGTCATACACATCATCAATGGACATAAATATATTTCCTGCATGAAGAAAGAAGTTTTGGATATAAACTTGGTGGGAGACCTGTAAATTGTTCTCTGAGTCCATCAAGCCCATAAAATCAACAGAATTCCAACTGAACTTGTTTTGCCTGATGAAAATTGGAAGTGCATTCTCCTGTGCAAAGATCGTATTCATTCCAATAGTGATGGGTCATTGGCTCAATTTCAGTTGCGAGGTCTCTTCTAAGACATATAATAAACATTCTCTCAGGCAAGACTATGAGGATCCGAGTTGAAATGGTGGAGAAAACCCAGTTTGAACACATCACCCTTTTTTGGCAGTTTATACCAAGCCTCTCTCCGAGAATCACCGGCTCGCCAGTGCGGAGAGAGGGTTGCTCCGAACCTACTCCGAGTACTACTCCACAGCCGAAGTTGTGACTAGTAACATCGCGTTATCTCATGTCACAAGGTCCGATTTTGCCGGTCACTCAATTATATTTATACGTTACACCTACTCTGTCTGATGAACCTCATAACCGCGGCTGGGTAGGAACTTGGCGATATGGCCAAGGACCTGGATATACATAGAGAGCTCGTGTCTCCCTCGACAGGTCTTTACGCAAAGTCCTTACTTTTCGGACTCTGACTACTCCATCGCCTTCAGGGCCGATCATTGACAATGATCGGCCTTCGACGGGATGACTTCTGTCGTAATGAGTTTCTCTATTTATCGAGACTGTCATCTCGAACGATGGGCTTGTTCTCATGATCCTCCCTAGCCACCTCCTGGCTCTCCTAGCCAGCTTTGCTTTCTTCAGCCTCACTTTAGCAGCGGCATGGCCCAACCACGTTATCAACGAGCTTGAGCACTTACTCGTGGACACCGACGGCTTCAACGACGCCGGCCTTCAGAAAGCCATTACTCCGTGTACGAACTATGTGAGTGGGAGCCAGCTCCTCGGTCGGGAGACAGCTGCACAATGGGTGCGGGTTGCCTTTCGTAGGTCGCTTCTAATCCCGCATTCCAGCAATGCGGCTAACGGCTCTCCACCAGACGATTTTTCGACAGCCGACGTGGAGTCTGGGACGGGCGGGATTGACGCAAGCATCGGATTTGAGACGCTGCGTCCGGAAAATAGCGGCTCAGCCATGAATGACTCGCTCGGGTTTTTCGCACCATTTGTGAATGCACATGTGTCGAGTAAGCGTGCCCATGGTAAAGCTCGTTTAACGGCTTAGGTTTATAATCCAGTGGCGGACATGATCGCCTTGAGTGTCGTAATGTCGGTTGGAACCTGTTCTGCGCCGACCATCCGTATTCCCTTGCGCGGGGGGAGGGTGGATGCCACGCAAGGAGGATTATTCGGCGTACCAGAACCGGAGACCGATATCGACACCACCCTGGATCAGTTCTCGCAGGCGGGGTTCAGCCAGAGCGATGCTATTGTGCGTTCTGAATCTCGCAGACTCTGGCGAGGACACTGATAAAATTCAGGGGCTGACGGTTTGTGGGCACACTCTGGGCTCAGTGCATCACGGAGGATTTCCGCAAGTGGGTGAGTGATGCTGAATAGCGGAAGAATTGTCCTTCAGGCTTACTATAGTTCAGTCCCCCAAAGCGCTGTTACGCCGAACAACACCGGGGGAGGTATCCACTTTGATGCCACGCCAGATGTGTTCGACGTGGACGTGCTGAATGAGTATCTTGAATGGAAGGGCCAGAGAGGAGGTGAGACTCTTGGTTCAACTTGGATGATCGTCTCAATCATTGGATTTTGCAGGCCCGCTCGTCACCACAGACAATATCACCGTCCGGTCGGATTTGAGACTCTATCTGTCGGATAATAATGCAACCCTGCATGGGTAACTTTATTTTGTACCTGTATCGAATATCCGAAGCCGGCTGAAATATTTTCCAGACTGGCGGAATCGTCTTCGAAATTCATTTCGACCTGTGTCTCACTGCTGACGAGGATGATCAATACCACGCCTGCATCGGTTCAGCTGACAGATATAATCGAGCCGCAGGAGATAAAGCCAGTGAACATCTCCCTCTCCGTCGACACTACGGGGAGAGCCCTATTCAGTGGATATATCAGGGTGCGCCGTCGGTGACCTTGCGTGTTATTTTGAGAATGCCAACACTTGCCTTCACATCCAGCTTCTATCAACGGCTTCCACTTCAACTGATCAAGTCCGGTAGGCGAAAAGACCTACGTTCACTAACCTTGATCTGAATCTGCGTAGAATAACCTGGACATCTCGCACCGGGGTCTCTTCCCCGGCATTCACCACTCACGCTAACGCAGTTCAAACGGGAAACAGCATATTTGGCACGACGTTTTACCACTTCTTCAACACGAGCATCGACCCCGCTCAGGGAATTTCGGCTTTCGAAATCAACGTCTTGCGTGGGCAGTCCGCGGAAGTGTCTTCCAACGGCAGGGGCGGGTATCCGATTGACGACGTTGCGGTATTTCTCCCACACGAGACGATAATCGGGGCAGATGGCACACTCTCCGTTCACGCTGCTGTGAGCGCCGATGCTTAATTTGATCTAGAGTAGGATTAATCTGGGATAGGTGCTCACCGCTGCTGAAGCTCAAAATGTCACCGCCGTGGTCTCTGCGCCGTCACCTCAACTTGGTACGTTGTTGCTCTTGCGGTTCGTCCACGGCCCGTTTTCGATCCCGATTTTTCTGCAGGCACGATAAGCCCTGCCATCGTGAAGTCAGTGATCAGCTTCAAGAAGAACGGCACGCGTGGACTATATACGCTTTATACCGCCACGGTGCCGCCAGTCTTGAACCTCCGCCAAACTACGCTGGATCTCACCGCTAACGCTCGCGGGTCCCACGTTTATCGCGACGAGTTCCGCAGGGTTGTGGTCTCTGGGATGTCGAGCACTGAGAATACATAGGTTCAGTAACGTGAACGGTTGTTTTGAAAAGTATAATCCACTATGCATTTATCAGAATGAGTATCACCCTGCCAGGAGGGCCGAGATGCGATAAAGGCCAAGAGAAGACGGGCCAAGATCAATCTCGTTCGAACACCGCGAAATCGTGGCCGCACACAGTTGACACCAAGTGGACTCCAGGAAGCTCACACTGCCAGGGGATCGTGAAGTCAAGAAAATAAGTGAAGCCGGAGCAAGAGATCGTTGAGTGCTTCTATTGGATGCATCCGGAAGACGAAGATACAAATACGAGGAAAGACATGGTGGTAGAAAGAAAAGGGCGTTTGAAACTCCGGCAGTGCGGCATTGACGACATTCTCGCTGATGACTTACTGTGAGCTCCTCCATACCGTTTCTTAGATGTCCATCTCTGTGCAACCTCTGGAGCTCCTAGACACCATCACCTCTTTTCCTCCTCTTCCCTGTGACCTGCTTTCCCTCCCATAGCCACTCACAAACAAAGCACTGCAGTGTCATCATCCCCCAGCACATCGAGTTTTGTGAGGTGTGCTGTGATGCCCGGAGAGAGATGCTATGGAAGCTTCTTGCAGACCATCCCGCGTTTTCTGGTCGCATCCTATCTCTTGAATTGCGCCGCGAACTTGAACCCTTCACGGATGCACAATCCCTCTATCATGTTAACAGCCCCGGCGGCGAGTCCGCGCCACCTTTGTCACTTCGTCAGTTCAGCTAATTTTGAGAAAGTTTGTCACCCCGTGTAAATTTAGCACATTTGAGGTATTCTTCGTCACTTGAGACTCCAGGCCGTGAATTTTCGTCATCTGAGAGTCCTGGCTCCGAATCTTCGTCAGTTCACTTCCTTGCTGCGAATCTTCGTCAGTTCAACCTTTCTGTCACACCGTGACACGGCGAAGCATGGCTGTTCACTCCTTGCTTAGCTGCGGTCGGCAATGGGCGCGTTGAACCCACACCATTATATTCACCAACCCATGGGCCATCCCTCCGCCAATTTGATTGAAAATTGAAACACCACTGGGGTTTTGGCCCTGTAAGTTGATTCGCTGGATGCAAAAACTAGATGGCGTCATTGCGGGTACATAGGTGGTAACTGATAGCCTAGTTACAGGGAATCTATGGGAGTGAATGAGGTACATAGCTACGCGCAGTAAGTCTGAAAAATCCCAAGATTCCAACCATAATATATTCATCCGAGTCGGCGGGCAGAACTGCTTTAGCATGCTCTGGATATTCTTCGTTAAATTTATCCTCGTAATTTTGAGCATAGTCAACAGTGATAAGGGATGCCCTGTCGTGCTGTACACCCCACGCTTTGAGTGGGCCAAGATTGCGTCGTTTCTGAGATGGCTGAGCTGATATTGGTGTCTGAGACTCAATTACTGTTGAAGGTCCAGCGGTAGCGACGATTTCTGAACTTGTGAGCAGAGAGACAGACTGGAAAGCAAAATTCACACCTGATGTGTCGTCCGTGACACAGGTCGCGGCTTTTGATGGATCGGTGGGCTCTACGGAACGATATTTAGTGATAGGTGAGTAGATAATTTTGGGAACTCGTGTATGCTCCACCTGCGTACTCCAAGGCCTCCTTGATAAAGTTCACAGTGCTGGACTTGCCGAAAAATCGATAATGCTCGTCGGCTCTGGAAATGGGAACACGGAGAGCAAGGCGTCGGAGTGGATCCGTGAGACCTTCAGGTTGTGGAAGACTTCTTGTGCTTCCGAGGCCGCGAAACGCGTACATGCCCGGAAGAGTTTGACTGGAGCCTCGAGCGCCAGATTCTCGACCCCGATATTGTTGGCCAGCATCAGCGTTGCGGACGCGGTGTAGCGGTTAGTTGAAGGAACGTGGTGGTTAGTCGAGGGTTCGTCGAGGGAATGGGGTGGTTCGTCGAGGGAACGTGGTGGTCAGGGAGCGAAGCAGGTGGGTGACGGCGGCGTGTGCTTCGTATGTTGAACTGACGAACTTTCACAGCGGGGAATGTGAACTGACACATATTCACAACCGGGAGTCCCAAGTGACAAACAATCCCCAAATCTGCTAAATTTATATGAGGTGATGAACTTCCTCAAATTTAGCCGAACTGACGAAGTGACGAAGGTGGTATAGACTCCCCGGCGGCGGCCTAAAAAGTCAAGGGGGCACCGATTATACAGTAGTTCGCTGGCATGCCATCCCTATAGCGATTCTTTCTCAGCCGGATTATAGAAGGAGATTTGAACCCTGTTTTCAAAGCTCTTCGCAACTACCCGAGCCTCCGCGAGCTCGAAATTACCTTCTACTGCCAGGATGGCATACCTGACTATGAACCCCTTAGCGGTCCTGTGAGTACTTTGTTATCTTCCCCTATGAACGAGTCTCATTTTCGGAGTCAGATCTGGGAGCTCAAGAACTTGATGCTGATATCTATTACATTAACTTGGCATCCAGGCGTACGAGTATGAGGAACTTGGCTGGCTAAACAACCGGTGGTTGAAAGCGACGCTTTACTGCGCGACCGCATGTTGACTGACAAACTTAGATTAGGACCACCAGCACTTAAATCACAACTAGTGCTGAACACGTGGAGTGGCCAGTTGATGGATGAGAACTCATTACCAGACGACTGGACCCATGAGGCGGTTTTAGTGGGTATGGGACCCATTGTTGATAGAAACGGAATACAGTGACAAACCGCGAAGCGAAACGGTTGGCTTTGACACATGATTACAAATGCAAATTGCCCGAATTGACCCATGATTTGTGGTGTGCGTGTGAAGGTGCATCCTAGCTTCCTACTGACACCAAATTTTTTGTGGCTTGGTGCAGTGATTGTAGAGAACAAGGTTGTTCTTTCTGCAAAGCCAAATCTGAGTAAATAACAAGGAAGCGAAACAGTTGTAAACAAGCCCGTGCATGCTAGCAATAGAACTTGGTTGTCTGGGAGATTGTTATTTTGCATCTACAACCCTGAAAACCCATTCAAAGAACTTAGAACAGTGTAGGCCTCTCGTGTCTACATGAGATATTGACCTGCGTGCCAAACAGCAACAAATGAATGATGTTCAAAACTCAGATAGCGTAGGCTCGACAAGAGGTTTTGAGCCAATTCCTTTTGGATAATCCGACTACCTATGGTGTAGATTTATATGCGAAATCTTGAGCTCGTTATATGACCTGAAGTGGGAGAACAACATAGTGTTCGCTTCCGTGTTGTGTTTCGCTTCGCGGTTTGTCACTGTAGGTTAATTTTTTATGGGCCGGAGTCCCACACTGGTTGTAATAATGTATGTAACGGCATTTCTTCCCTGGACAAACTTAGCTGGCAAAGACTGGCCTCCTATCCAGTAACACAAGCAGATGACCTTGGAATGCTTCTGCAGACTGAGTATAATTATCCCAAACACTCCCCCCCCCCAAAAGAAAAAGGGAGACAGTGAGCGAGCTTAGGAAACAGTGTTGGATGGCACCGGAATGGTAGGGGGAGGGCCAATGCTGGAAGTGACGGAGGCGGGGGAAAGGGCAGGCAGCGGCGGGGAACGGCGGGACAGGCGGTAAGCGGGAGACGGCGAGCGGACTTACAGTGCGACAGGGAAATGGCGTGAGATGGTGCCAGAATGGTATCAGGAGGGCCAGGGCTGGAAGCGGGGGGGGGGAAGGGCGGGGCAGCGGTGGGGAAAACCGGGGAGTGTACTGTGTCGGAATGAGCGGAAAGATGGGGGAGGGTGGCGAGAAGGTAGGTTCGAGTTTGAGACTCGCAAGGCAGGAGGGATGGGGGGCAGGAGGGCGCCTAGGGTTCGTGGAAACAATGAAAAAGGAGGGGGAGAGCCTAAAGGGCCTAACAGATAATAATGACAAACATATAAGTTCCGTTTGGACGGTTTTTAAATGTTTATAAATGGATAAAAGAATCACCCAGCTCACGAGCCTCTGTAAATGGTAAACAAATGTTTATAAATGGTTTAAACAGTTGAATTGTAAATGACAGGCCACCTTGCCAACCAATTTGGCCGTGGAGATTGAGATTTTGGAGCTGAAATTCAGGTCCAACACGAATATCACACCTGCTGTCACCACTCAATTTGATGTCAACTCCGGGCATCTCGGGCATCTCGGATTTCAAGCTCACCACACCCCGCGGTGACATGGTGATCAGTTGAAAACAGCATAAAGGGTGAGCACGGCGGAGTGCCATGTAGTGCTCGTCCCGGACGTAATTTTAATACAGTGGGGACAGGGCCGAAGGGTCTTGGATCCTGCCATTGTTCTTACACCTCTGTAAGGATCGAAAACATGTTTCTCCGTGCTCGATGCTATGAATATAATCATTCTCGCGAAGCCATGGATAAGGGAAGGTCCCTTGTTCAGGCCAAAGTCATCCTGGGTGCCCACCTTCCTACTTCAACCCCAATTGAACCCAACTGATATATGTGTCAATTTATTTCCGTTTTAAACAGTTTGTAAACATTTGCAAACATTTACGAATCGTTTACCGTTTAGTTTACGGGGATTCGCAAACGAAAACTAAATGGTTGGAGCCTTACAAACATCTCTCCTGCCTGCCAAATCTTCGATAAGTGTATCACCATTGGAAGCGTGAGGACGCCTCCCGGGGGCGTGTAGATAAGACATCTGGTAAGTACATACCATTTTGGATGATTCTCATGGTGTTGTTCTCCCGAGAATAATACAATCCATCAAAACCCCAGCTGGCGCTGGTGGCTGGGGCCGTAACCCAGCCACCCATGCCACAGCCTCCGTTTTGTACTGCAAACTGGGGGGGGGGCAGATATTATCCTGGAGGTTAACAGGAAGCTGAACCACAGCGAAAATCGTTGTCCTTACCCTACTCCAGATTCCTAACGGCCTCGTGTGGCCATATTTTCAATATGAAAGGCGTGATTAACATAGGCTCCCAGCAAGGTGTGAGGCCGTCCCACGGCCGCCTGAGTGAACTCTCGACTTGATCTCACGGCTCACGGAGTTCCATTTTACTCTGCTGAAAGTGAACTCAGATTACGACTTTGGCCAATGGAGTTATACCCTGAGCCAAGGAACTGAATTTTATCTCATACTCTTATTTTCAACCTTGAGCATAATTTTATAAGAAGGCGGGAGACATTCATCAACTTGAGATTGGCCGACTCGTTGATATTTTCAGTAAATAAGCATTGAGATGTCTCGGCAAGCCGAATCTGGGGAGATTGCGGAGTTTCAAGGCTTCAGTGTTGAGCCGTTATCAAAAACAGCTCCGAGTTTAAAAAGCTTCAGACGGACAGACAAACATAATTTTGCCAAAGTAAGTTACTTTTGCAAGCACCAGTTGACGACGGTCTCGAGGTCCTTCAGCTTTTCCTCGTACTCCTCTTTCGAGCACTCTGGCGACACTTGGAGCCACTTGAATGTCTCGTTGACGGCGGTCTGGAGCTCGGTGATTGAGTTCTGCAGGTCGTAGGTGTACGACTCGAGGCCGTTCTTGGCTGCTATGCGGGAAACAGCAGCCTCGTCCTCGGCTTAACCAGAAAAGAAAGTTAACAACGAGAAAAATGAAAAGGAGTCTAATGGATATACCCTTGTACTTCTCGGCCTCCTGAACCATGCGGTCAATATCCTCCTTCGACAGACGACTTTTGTCGTACGTGATGTTGATGCGGTTTAATTCGCCGGTTCTCTTGTCGGTTGCGAAGACATTAAGGATACCGTCAGCGTTGATGTCGAAGGTGATCTCAATCTGAGGGACACCACGGAGTGCAGGGGGGATACCAGAGAGCTTGAACTTGCCAAGGAGGTTGTTGTCCTTGGTGCGTGCACGCTCACCCTCGTACACCTGGATGAGCACACCGGGCCGGGTGTCGGAGTAGCTAGAGAAGGTCCTGGTGGAGAAGGTCTCGTTGGAGAAGGTCTCGCTGGAGAAGATCTTGGTGGAGCAGGTCTCGGTGGAGAACGACTCGGTGGAGAACGACTCGGACTTCCTGGTCGGGATGGTGGTGTTGCGTTTGATGAGCGTAGTCATGACACCGCCAGAGGTCTCGATACCAAGGGAGATAGGGGTGACATCGAGCAGTACGACATCCTGGATCTTCTCCGAAGTGTCGCGGTAAAGGATGGCGGCTTGGACGGCAGCACCGAAGGCGATAGCCTCGTCTGGGTTGATACTCCTGTTGGGCTTCTTGCCATTGAAGAAATCCGACACGAGCTTGACAATAAAGGGAATACGAGTGGAGCCACCAACAAGGACGATTTCATCGACGTTAGATTTGTCGATTCTGGAGTCCCGAAGGACCTTCCCGACGGGCTCGAGGGTGCTGAGGAAGAGGTCCTTGCAGAGCTCCTCGAAACGGGCACGGGTAAGGGACGCGTGGAAATCAATACCCTGGAAGAGGGAATCGATTTCAATGGAGGTCTGGGTGGCGGAGGAGAGGGTGCGCTTGGCACGCTCGCAAGCGGTACGGAGACGACGGAGGGCGCGGAGGTTGGAAGTGAGATCTAGAATAAAATCAATGAAACCACTTGATTGAATCAAATAAAAGCACACACCCTTCTTGTATCTGCGCCTGAACTCCTGAGCGAAGTGGTTGACGAGCCGATTGTCGAAGTCCTCACCACCAAGGTGGGTGTTACCCGCGATAGCCTTGACCTGAAAGATTCCCTCCTCGATGGTCAGAAGCGACACATCGAAGGTTCCTCCTCCGAGATCGAAGATTAGGGCATTCCGCTCGCCGCTGACCCTTTTGTCGAGACCGTGGGCGATTGCTGCAGCGGTGGGCTCGTTGATAATACCCAGTATGTTCATGCCTGAGATGGTACCGGCGTCCTTGGTGGCCTGACGCTGGGAGTCGTTGAAATAGGCGGGGACAGTGACAATTGCGTTGGAGATGGGGGTTCCGAGATACGACTCGGATATTTCTTTCATCTTCTGTAGAACCATGGAGGATATTTCCTCAGGCGACTAGAAATCGAGGTCAGAACGTGAATAAAGACTTGATAACAAAAAAATATACGAATTCTTTTTGTTCGCCACGGTAGCCTACGCGAATGTAGGGCTTGCCACCCTTGTTAAACACCGTAAAGGGTAAGTGCTGCAAGTCGGCCTGCACTTCCACATCATTGAAATTGCGACCAATAAGTCGCTTGGCACCGAACACCCTGCAAAGTGGCCTCACGACATGAATCGACGAAGTAAATGTTGAAAAAAAAGTACGTGTTAGCCGGGTTCATCGCGACTTGACTTTTTGCGGCATCACCGATGAGACGCTCGTTATCGGAGAACGAGACATAAGACGGGGTGGCACGGTTGCCGTGGTCGTTGGCGATGATCTCAACACGATCGTTTTGCCAGACACCGACGCAGCTGTAGAAGAGAGTTAGATGCAAGCAGATGAGGACGAGGTGAGTGTATGCACGAGTAGGTGGTTCCCAAATCGATTCCGATAGCTTTTGAAGAAGACATTATGGTAGAAGGAAAGACGAAAGTACCAAGCCGTGGAGTAGACTAATCGGATACCATTCAAATGGAGTATTCTACACCATTCCGCGACCTTCCTATCTTTCTCCTCGCCTCTAACACGCGGCACCGCTCGATTCGCCATCGTTTTGGGCCACATGTTTCTCCTCACTGCTGCCGCATGACCAACATTCGGTATTCCACTCTCCACGCATCACCCTGGAGACTTAAATCTCATTTCTTACGCATCTACCTTTTTTCTGTATGTCTCGAGCCCTTTTCACTACGACCTCGCAGTGATGTCATGCATCCGCCGAGTTGAATTGGATAATTTCCTTACCGTTCGTCCTTATGTGACCCCATCAAAGGTATTTTTGTTCATTTGCGTTGGCTTTCAAATTGGCGCCAATTCCCTGGCCTGCCGCATCCATGCACGTCACACGCGCAGCACGCAAGTCAATTGGCCAGAGGCATGGACAGTCTCAATCAAGGATCCGCCATAACGGTCATTCGATTGACAGTTGACCAAGGTGTCATTCATTTGGCCATGACTCATGTGAGGGCCCAGATGGTGAGAAGAATCAGTGAGGCCGGCAAGACACGCATAGAAGTTCGCCCGGAAGGATTGTCCGGTCGATAAAACTCCGCCCAGTAAGACGAACTTGAAGGCGCAAAACGAAGTAAGCTCGCGCAGTAACAAAAAAGAGAGACGGTTCGCTGATACCTCGAAAGGGAATGCTTACTTACTTTAGACGTGGATATGGATGTGACAGATCGACAAATGGGTTGCTGCCTATGGACTAATTAGTACTTCGAAGGTGCATGAAAATCAAAAGATAGAGTGCACGAAGTTCGGATGTCGTCTAACGCATATTCACCCGTGAGGCCGGCGACTGCAAAGGAACAAGGTCCAAAAGCAGTGCCTTCGTCTACATCGCCGGAATTATCCACAATCGTGGCCTCTGGAACCACATTCGATGCTCCCTCCTCAGTCTGTTTCCAATCAACTCCGCAAGGGATTCCCGCTTCAGGCAAGGTATCTAAATTTTCTTGGGATATGGCCAACGACGCATGAGCCGTAACCTTAAACATTAGACTGTTGGCACACAGATGTAGCCAGGTAAATTGCACCGTAAATCTATGACTCCAGCCATCTGCTCGCTAGAAGAACTCCGCCTGGTTTGGTACTTTTGATGGTGATGGTAACAAATAGGTCGATTTTTTTTTGCGTTGATGCGGCCTATCTGTCTGGACTGAATGAATCAGTGGTTCTACGCACGCTTTGGGTATAACGTCGCAGGGATTGCTCACAAATCCCGTTCATTGGGTAGCCCGATTACCATCTTCTGTCGATGTCGGCCAAATATCGGTAGATGGGAAATCAGAAGCATTGCATTCCAGGTTGTAGCGCAAAGATAACATTTGGCAGTGCGGGACCCGGGCCATGACGGGAAATGACATCAAGAAGCAAATCGAGCAAGACTCTATCAGTTGCGCGATTGTTTCACTGGCCAATCCCTATGTGCCGAAAGACATGTTCCACACATGGTATCGTGTCTTGCGCACATCCCACGTTTCTTTCCGACCCATGAACTCGCCTTGTCTATCTCGCACAATGGAAAACCATCTGACCACTGGACGGAAGAGGCCGGGTTGCAAGAAATCGACGCCGACTTACTTCAGTTTGGGGGCAGCCGAGAGAGCACGGAGAAGGGCGTCAAACGCAGGGTATGCATCGCTCATGAGGACGGCGGACGTGTCCAAGTGGGTTAGATGCGCCAGAGACGTAAGGATGGCGATGCAGTCTGCGAGAGGCTGAGTCCAAGCTCGGTGTTAGTCCAGGAGCAATAAGATCAACGAGAGGAAGTACGCACGAGACAGTTCTCTTGTGCCTGGGTTCTGCGTTCCGAATTCCAGGGCTACCTTGCAAAGACGAGTCGCTCCAGGAGCGGAAGATCACGCGCGAGCTGACGCAGAGCGGGTGTTGTACAGAAGCTGAGCGTCGCCCCGCGCAGCATGGGGAAGGCCGATAAAGCGCGAATTACGCCTTCGAGGATTATTTGCGCATCGAGCAAGGCATTTGTCATAGCAGCGTACTCGAGTCGTGGTAGCCGTGCGGCAACCGCTCTGGTCAATTCGGGTGCCCACAGCCATCGAAGGTTTGGAAGCGTCAGTAAATAATCGAGTTGTTCAGGAAGGGACAATGCCTCGAGCGCCGGATGACGAGCCAGGAAGTCAACAGCCGCCGGTGAGGGGGAGATAAGGTCAAGAAGCTCCGAAGGTCGGGCCACGATCGATTAGACAATAGGCGGGATAGATCTGCAGGGGGGCGCGCATTTCGCTCGCAAGGTGTAGATGTCGAAGGCGTGGGCATACCGAGAGAATGTCAAAATTTTTAACCAGGTAGAGTCGCGTTATTTCTCTCGCTCCGGCATTCCGAGTTACTGTGATAGATATCATCGTCAAGTTCCTGAGCTCCCAGATCTGGACCAGAAATGAGGTTTATTCACAAGGGGAGGTCGTAATATACTCACAGGCTCGCTGAAGGAGTCTCCGAGTCAAAACTAGGGTTTCCATCAAGGTAGATGATCTCGAGTTCACGCAGATTTGGGCAGTGCTTGTGGAGGGCTTCAAAAACAGTTTCCGTAGCTTCTCCTGTCGCCGGGCCACGGAAGAAGCGCTGCAGGGAAGACAAGATAGCAATGGCATTCGGGAGCCCGTGGGAGGAATTAGAATCGTCGCCAGCTCTAGCGTTCAGCAGATCGCTCGAACTGGCATGGAAGGATTGTGGGATCAGCAGTTGCCGAGACGTCAAAGGCTCACAGCGCAATTCGAGAGAAATGATCCGGCGAGAAAGGCCCGGATTGTCTGCGAGAAGCTCCCATATAGCAGGTCCCTTGAAGCATCGCAGCACAACCCGCGAAATTCGATGTCTTGTGGGATGATGACGCCGCACAGGGTTTTATTCACGAGCGCTAGGGCAAGCAGGTCAGAAGGCAGAGAGACAAAGGACGCAATTGCGTCGAGGATCTCCGGAGGCTGCCGACATCGTGATGACAAGGAAAGGAGGCGAACAGCCTTCGGCAAGTCGCGTTGATGATCACCATTTGATGTGATGACATCATCGTTTAAATCGGTCAACTTGGCAACCTTGCTTTCGAGGCACCAGCTCTGCATTCCGTATTATACCGCTCACCGATGAGAGTAAGTATAAAGGAAGTTCGAATACAAATACACAGGCGACAGATATCGGAGAACCCAATCCTTGTTTCCCTTGCATGACAGGCTACGCGGCACTTTGGAACTTCACACCCTCTTCCCGCTCAAGCACCATAAACTCCATATTGCCACTGAACCATCCCCCTCCGTGCGTACCAATCAATTTCCCTGTCACAGCAGCTTGTTCTAGATTGATCAGCACCGTTTTTTCCCCATGCGCCGCGGCAGAGGTGTCGGCGAGCAGCTGGACCTGGCACGCACGCTCGAGTGCGATATAAAAGTAAACCGTCGCTTCGATGGACTCTGACGCGACGAGTAGTCCATGGTTCTGTAAAATGACGGCCTTTTTGGAGCCGAGGGCCTCTGTGATGGCCAGACCCTCCGCCTCATCGAGGACGATGCCATTGTACTGTGTATACAGGGCGTGATCCTAGCACCAGGACTCCAGTCATATATGCTGTGGAATTTCTGAAAAGCGATAACACACCCCGTAGAAGACACAAGCGTCCTGCGAGATTGGGTCGAGCGTCTTGCCGAGTGCGGAGAATGCCTTGCCGTACGTGGAGTGCGAGTGCGCCGCACAAAGGACATCCGGGCGTGCGGTGTGGATCGCGGAATGGATCATGAAAGCAGCCGTGTTGAGAATGCGAAACGGCCCATCTTTCTGGCCCGATTCCTGGAGTATCTGGCCCTTGTGGTCGACGAGAAGCAAGTCGGATGGCTGGATCAGTTTGAAGTGCAGGCCCTGTTCGAAACGGTTGAGATTGGGATGGACGTGAAGACATAAGCATCGGCGCACGAATGGGTTTACCCAGAAGCAGTCGGGTCGGATGGGATCCTTGACTTGGAGTTAGACGGTAGAGAACTCTCATAGACGAGTGCAGGACGTACCCGGACAGTGATGTGACCAGCAACGCCTTCATCGTATCCTCTATTCCCTGTCAGATATCCCGTCAGATGTCATTTCCGCTCCGGAATCAAAACTAAACGCACCGAATATCCGCAAAGCCTGCGCAAGGCGAAACTTGAGGAACTCGCGCTCCTCCAGCTTCGTTGTGAACACAGGAGGGCGCGGAATCTTTCCACTGAACAAGTTTGGATCCATCGGGGCGTTCAAATGTTGGGAGCTCGCCATGATGGTAGAGCAAGGGACAGAGGTTGTCAAAGGAGCATCGTGTGCCTTTTAACACACAGGCGTATATTTCACCCACAAAATTGTCCCACACCAAGAATATGTTTTCGGTCGAACGGCCTCGAACCTGCTTCCCGACGATCCGGAACATAGTTGCCAAAATCAATGATATCGGTCCACCACAAGTATTTTGGGCTCTGTACTCAAAGAGACGGCAGAATCTAGAGCCCATCGCGCAGAGTTAGAGGTTGGAAGGTTCCAATATGTATAGCGACAATCCTTCCCCCCAGAGCCCAAGCTCAAGGTTTTCGTGAGCGCAATGGCCTTCGACCCCATGACATCCAAGCAGGAAGTCCATGGGAACGCACTAGCTTCTATGCGGTGTCCAAAAGACCGGGGCTGTCGAGATTTGAGTCAGTTCCCTTCTTAATTTAGTTCTTGCACCCAATGACTGGCCTGAAATTTGGACGGTTTACTTCGCCGTCTGCAACGCGAAACGGAAACCGTTGGAGCGTGTGCTTGCCCGGATCGCCGCTCGTGGGATTTACATTCCGGGGAACGTGTCGAGTGTGTGAACAGATCGCAAAGAGGAGCAAAATTAACGAGAGACTAATGTTGTACTGGCCAATAATGAAAAAATTCAGTGCTCGCTTCTCACACCTCCGCGTTGTCCGTCTCGGTCATCGAAACCCACAGCCCACCCTACCCAACAGATCAGCTACACCCCATCCGACGCCACAGACATCAAGAGACTCACCTCAATGTACATCGTCAAATGTGACTTGATCGCGAGCCGTTCGCTCCGCTTCCACCCGAGGGGATCAGCCTCCGCGTTCGGCGCGACGGGGGTGTACGGGATGGGCTGCGCGGCGGGCACGAGCGCCGCGCCGGAGAAGGCCTGCAACAGCCGGACGAGGAAGAATGACGCCTCGTGGTAGGCGAACTGTTGTCCCAGGCAGATACGCGGGCCTGCAACACAAAGCGCGTCCTTCGTCAGCGGTGTTTTACGACATGAGAAGTTGGGCTACTAACCAGCGTTGAACGGGAGGAAGATGAATGGGTTGGGCGTCACTGGCGCAAAAAAGGAGACGTCAATGGAGGGTTCCATGGTCGCCAGGGAGAACATACAGTATTTGTTGAGCCGCTCATCGATGAATCGTTCAGGGTCCCACTCCAGAGCTAGACAGTCCATGTAAGTCTGGACTTGGTTATCAGGGCATATATAGGCGCTCGTACCGTCAGGGCCCCACAAATCCGTCCGGCGTTGCATGACAATCACGCTAAAAGGGACCCTGCGCAGCCAGAATTCAGGTGGGAACACGATGAGGGACCAGGGAATGCGACAGACTTGGATTTAGCGGGAAGGTAAAACGGTTTCCCGCCAGTCATCGAAGGAAGGACGACGGGCGCCGTGGTACTCCGCATGTTCACAGGACTGTCCACGATGGGGATTAACGTGATTAATAGAAATCTACCAGCGGGACTGAACGCACACAGGAGGATAGAGGCGGAGCGTTTCTGCGTGTCCGATGAGTCAAGCGATAGAAAGGGGCAATAGGAATCCACCATTGAGGACGGCACGCATGTACTTCATATCTCGGAAGTCCTCCGGCGTGGGAGCACGCGAGGACCCTACTGTGCTGAGGACTTCGGCACGGAGCTTCTCCAGTGCGTTCGGATGGCTTGTGAGCATATACAGCACGAAGGTCAACAGGCAGGCAGTCTACGGTAGATCAGATCTAGGCAGATGTTTGCTCAAAACGAGGGGAACACACAGTGTCTCGACCTGCGGTGCTGATGTTGAGGATCTCGTCGCGGAGCATGGTACGGTCTAACCATAACGAAAACAAAGTTAGCTCGGCCGAATTACTCGACAGACAAGCGACATGCCTTGGATGTAGTGCAACAGATGCTCCACAAGAGACTCGCCCTCCTGGACCTCGCGCTCCCCTGCCGTCTCGACCACTTTCTCCTCACCATTTGCGCGTCGGCGAGCGACCGCCTCCGACAAGATCGGGTCAAGAAAATTACGCACAACGCGCATCGGCGCCGTGAGCCTGTTGTGCCAGAACTCCGTCAGCGGCCACGCGGCGCCGAATGCGCCTCTTTGCATCGTCACCACCTGCGCGAAGTTCAGCGCCCCCGCGAAAGCGTTTGACGCGTCAGTGTTGGCGATAGAGGTGCTTTTCGCCGTAATGTGGGAAGGGTAGGGGAGGCCTGCGGCGAGGGTGTGCGGATTGTGCCCAAACTCGGAGGAATTCGCTGGAGGAGTCCATGGCAAATCGCGAGACCACGTCCTAAAATGTAGATTTGGGGTTCAGGCGAGCCTTGAGAAGGCTAGGGCAGGCGCACCTGGAAAGTCAATAGGGTAGCCCTCGCGGAGTCGATTTTGTATCGAGGCAATGGCATCGCGCGAGTGACGGTCGAAAAGTTCAAAGTCGCTGATCCTGTCACGTTTGAAGAATGGGCGGGTCATCGCACGGTGGAATCTGGGAAGTTGAATAAATATGCTTGGTTGTCATTAGATTGCAAGACTCACTTCCAGAGCTCGCCTAAACCGACGAATATCAGCGAAGAAATATGTTACGCGAGAGGCCTTGCCGTCAACAGAGAATATCCCCGACCCCAGAAGTGGGTCGAATATCACTCGTGTGTCTTCGCCCTTTTCGAAACTGTTAAATTCAGTTGCCAGGATGATCTAGGCCGCGAATGAGCACTTTGACAAACGATGTTCATTCTGATCACCTTGAGGTGCTCAGGCTCGCATGTAAAGAACTAGGAGGCAATTAACGAGGAGAATTAACGAGCAACTAGATGGCGCACCCGGTCTTCAAATAGGATTCGGAGACAGTAGGTGTTTCCGAGGGTCTTTGCTAACTGCCCCAGTGGCTCTCCTGGTCTGATATGAGTCTCCTATGCGCATGAAATGGTGAAAATCGCACCCGGGTATTCAGTTCCTCTGTCGCGCAATGCGTTGCGCACTATGTCGATGCCACCAACCGACGACGAAAGGGTGGGTGGTATAACTGCGCCACGTTTGGTCGCAGCGCGCCGATCGCTGTACAGTTTATATTGTACGCGAGCCGTGAAAACGAGTGGAAAGCTGAGCAGGCAGAGCGGCGCAAACAACCAGTGGGGTGTAGATATGTTCAGATAGGTTTCGGAGAGCCATTTGAGGAAGTAGGATCCCAGTGGCGGCGCCAGGACGCCAGGTAAAAGCTTCAGTGAGTAGATGATGCCGGGAGGAAAGGGCATTGTGCGTTATGTTCTTGGACCGCGGCTTGAAAGTGTTTTATTGCTTGAAGTTAGTCAGGACGCGGATGTCATGCAGTCATCAAGTCCGGATATCCGGTCATGTGATCTAGGTTGCGGCAGGGAATGGCTCAAAGCTTGCGCGTCAAGCAGCCGGTTGGCCGCTGCCGCCTGCGGTTTATGATTTGAAAAGCCAACCTTCCCGGAGCTCAAACCAAACGACACCCGAGAATATGGTTCAGGCAACATGAAAGACAAAGTGCAAAGCCCAAATGACAGTGCCCAAGACGAAGTCCTAACGCTTCGCGGGTGCATCAAAAGGAACAGCGTAGGCGGACGCCGACGATCCCAGCTTGCGAGTTGGTGGTGGCAAAGAGAAGACAGGCGCGTGACGCGTGACTCAAGACGTGACTCACGACGCATTTCGGCATTTCGGCGTGCAGGGTCGATAGGCCGAAGGCGAACTGCGTTGAAGTTCAAGTTGTATAAAGCACGTTCGCTTCCGCCCTCATAGTTGGGGCAAAGTACATTAGAAAGAAACGCAAAGAAGATAGACAGATCCGCCCAAGACAACTCCTGATTTTCAAACCCCAACAACCCAAGGATCATACTAAGTAGTACGATGTTCAAAAGCGTTCAAACAGCTCAATTCTTGAATCCCGCAATGATCCCGTCGTATGCCGGTTTCAGCAGAAAATTCTAAGAGAGGTCAGAAAAGTGGGTGTATGGAGCCGACCACGAACCGTATCCCATGGAAGAGCCCTTCCAAATCCGGCGCCTTGAGCTGCGAAGAGTGAGTTCAACGCCAAGAATCCAGTGCAAAACAAATACCGGGGATGGGGGAGTACTGAATACCAACCCGGCGTTATATTTGTGATTGAAAAAAAACTTCTTAGAACGCACCTTGTCCGAAATATCGGAGAGCGTTACCCCAACGCAGCCTGCCACGGCTTTACACGCGGAAATGACCGTCTTGTAGTCGGTTTGTTGCTGAAGAATCGATGCGCCAGACGGGGTCGCACTCGTGCGGATGTCGAGCGCTGTGATCGCGATCTCGACTCCCAGGGTGGTGAGTCTCTCGTAGTTGGCTGTTAAATTCGCCAGCGAAGGGACCTCCCCAGAGACAAAGTGGCTTCGGAAGCCTACACCATCGATGGGGATACCGTGGTCCTTGTAATATTGCACCTGGCTGATCATGGACTCGAGCTTCGGGCCAGGAGTATCGATGCCGGAGGAGCTAAGCTGGAAGATCATAATGTACGTGGATGAGCAGGAGGTGGGGGTCCAAGCAGGGGTCGAGCTTACATATAGTTTTGCGGAGGGATCGGCAGCACGCGCAGCTGAAAGAAGGGTGTCGATGTATGATATACTGGACGATATGGAAAACCCGAGAGGACGCGTAAATCCGTCATCGGTGAAAGGTTCTGTGAGAATAAATGAAGGTGATTGAGCCGCGTGCGCATTACACTGCAATCTACTTGCCATTGACTATGTCCCAGGCGTCTACGAGGAAAAACAATCAGCAACTCAGAGCCGATGCGTACGGAACATACATCTGGAGAAGTAAGGCCGCGCAATTCGAGGTAGTCTCTCAACTGAAAACTTACATTTGACCGGCGTAGTGCTTGATCTGGCAAGATGCTCATCCGGTGTGGTTCTTTCGAAGATATGGATACGAACGAGTGTGGAACAATGGTTCACGACATTGTTCATGAGAGCGCTGCCGGGGATCTCTGCGCTGTTGACCCAGTTTGGAACTTCATCATACGAAATACAACCCGCTCGGAGTAGTTGTCCATTCTTCTTGGCCAACGCGACTATCGCATCTCCCTGGCAATCAAATTAAGCTGCGTGGGCAAGAGTTCATAGTATTCCGCACCTCTTCAAAGGTGAAAACACCTGAATACCAGCCTTCAGATCCCCTTAATTTTTTCCTTGGGGGGTAGACCCACCTTGTATCGCTTCAGTGGCGGCCTTCGTTGCGAAAATCAGGACAGCAATGATCGACAACGGTGAAGTTCGTACCCAGCTCAGACTTCTTGGCGTTATTTGCCCGAAGACGGAGTTGTTTGTGAGTTTCGCAGCGTACGCCGGGTCGTTCAACTCATAATTATCGGCCGCGCTGCGAAGATGTTGAAGAATGATTTTAACTCGTCTTTGATGGACTTACGTTCCAAAATACAACTTGCCTCCGAGCGTCGTCGCTACAGTATTTGACCCCTCGGTGGAGCTAGCCGTCTATATCCCGGTAAGAGGGTAAACTTACGAGAGGAGCAAAACTATCGCTCACTGGGAAACAGTTCGAGAAGAAAGGATTTTCGTAATAGCATGCGGACCCCGCTGCGCAGGTCTAGAGATGACGGTCCATCATCATCGTATAAATTGCAGGTGCGACAAATTCTATACCGTAGGCCCAGTGAAGCCTTGCCCGCCACCTTGATCAAAAAGCAGGTCGTCAACCTCCGCACCGAGCGAAAGGATTAATAAGTCTTACATTGACCCCATATCGGCGCTTGGCCAATTGCCGTGGGTAAAATTGCAAGAGCGGCAGCCAAAGCAACAGAAATACGTAGCATGATGACCGCAGATCTGTGTCCTGAGGTCGCATGCATACAGACTTCTTATTTATACATACCCAGGCATTTCACCGGCTTTCCACCAGGCGGAACGGAACCGTCAAGAATTTGAGCCTGGACCGCCGAATGAATCAGTGATTATCCCCACCCTATGGGTATAGCCTCGCTGACATTGCTCACAAATCTCATTCTTGGGGTAGCCCGATGACCATTTTCTGTCAATGTACTTGATCCTTCTGTCAATGTCGGCTGAATGTCGGATTAGAGCACCGAATTCCAGCCGAAGCATATTTGACAATGTGGCAGCCGAGGAAGGACGGGAAACGATAGCGGCAGCAGTGCAAGTGTGACCAGAGATTAAGCCCGGTGTGCGAACAAATTCAATTGAGAAGGATCAGAAAGCAGCTGCGCATGAGATGGCACCCCCAGGGCGGTGAGTAAGATGCGCTGCGGACCAGAACCACGACTACCAACTACGGAGACTGCGCCACAATATCTACTCCAAAACGTGTCCCACCGTTGGGGTTATTGCCCCACCCAAGCTGGAACTCGTATGGCGCCAGCAATCGGTCTAGGTCGGCCTCATCTCGCACCTTGTGCAACCCCTCCAACTGTACGAATGCGCTATCGGCGAGCAGTCCCATCGTCGCACCAATCGGGTATGGAGGCTTCGTGAGGACGTTGTTCGTCTGGCGCACCAGGAGCGCTGTTACGACGCCGAATGCCAGCACGCAGGCCAATAGCGCCTGGAGAATGCGGGTCGGTACCTCCGCTTGGATGATACGAGATTGTTGGTAGTGTACCGCAACCTCAACGAGTTTCTGTGACGCTTCGGGGATCGGAAGTCGCTGGTTGAGAGATGCATGGATCGCGCCATATGCGGTCAGTATTGTCTGGGCAGCAGTGATGAGTTCGGTAGGATCCAAGAAAGTTTCCAACGGCGTCGTGGGGTCCTTCAAGGTCATAATTTGGAAGAAAGTATCGAAGACAAGAGTTGAGTTGGTTTCGAATGTGGGCTCGGCGACGGTGCCCCCGGGTACAGATGCGCTGACAGGATTCGGGTCAGTCGGGTAGTTGACATTGTTCATCGCAGATGTTTTTGGCCCAGTAGCGATCGATAATATCTGAACGGTGTCCCGTTCATAGCCCAGCGTCACGTTCTGTGTAGTCCTGTGGTAATTTTAGCGCAAGAATAAAGCACTACGGAATACTCACACGGAGGAAGTATATGAGAGACATTGAACGACCGTTGCGTCTTGGATGTCACTGGCATTCGCTGGCTTCGTTCTCCCGTAGACGAATGTGTAACCGTAGGAATTACCGCTGCCGCCAAACGGATAAACTCTACCGAACCATCCTGGTAGCGCGGGGAGGGTCAAGCCAGCGACGGTCAATGTGAATGGTTCAGACTGGAGGACGCTCGTAGGGAGGTCGACCGCCGTACAGTTATCCAGGTCCGCCCGCATGACATCGAGAGGGAGGGTTATAGTCGTGTTGGGGGTTTGGACGATAGGAATAAGGCGCGTGGTGTCCACCTGCGCGATAGCCCCGAAAGGCGCCGTCCATGCCGGCAGCGGCAGCTGATATTTCGGTATTTGCGACAGCGCCAGCATCTGCTTTGAAATGTCCACGAATCCGGAGCTATGCAGAGGTGTCGTGTTGAAGGCTGTCGTAGCGGCCAAAAACGTAACCCTGTCCTGAGGCTCTGTGGCAACAGTGACGAGGCCGGAAACAACGATCTTGAGGAACGGAATCGTCAGCATGATCGCAGCACAGAAGAACCCAGCTAGGCTCCGGGATGTAAACGAATGTAATAACAGCCCCACATCCGTTTTTGTGGCAGGCGAATATCTGACCGACTTCTGCGGCGGTTGTGGTCGTTGGTGCATAGCGAAAAACGGCTCGAGCGCGCTGACACTGAACGCATACGAGGAGAGCAATACCCCCAGTAAGAAGAGATACGCAGGAGCGACGTATGTCCACCAGGCCTGATTTGACGGCTGGAAATCGGAGAACCCGCTGTTGTGCCGACTGCTGCGGAGGCCCGCCTCAAGTCCGACAATGGTGCCGACCGCAATGAGACCCAGTAATAGTTTGAACAGTGGGTGGAGAATCGGCGGACGCCACACAGGCGCTTTGACAAACGTCGCTTTTTCCTATGGCGAAAATGAGCGAGAGAAAGTATATTAAGTCAATTGGATCGCACCGATGAACCAGTCCCTCTCCGCTCCGCCGTGATACGGAATGTTCCCGAGTTTTCAATCCAGAACCACCAGTCTTTCAGCAGCTTCTCCGTCTCCGCGCTCGTCTGCGTGATGGTATCCTTAATTATCCCAGAAATGCTGTCGTGATTCGATGACACGAGGACAGCCTGTGCGGCGATCGAGGAGGGGTCCAGCGGAAGGCAAGGGGCCGGGCGGAGGAAATATACTGCGACGACGACGGCTAGCAGAACACTCATCGCCGCCTGGACGATCCGTATGCTCGTGGGTCGGGCTACAATCTCCCGCGTGGTACTTTCAATGCTACCAGAAAGCGGCGCCGTGGACGGCGGAGGAGGAGTCATGAGGACCACTTGGGCAAACTCCGAGAAGAGTCCAGGGAAAGACGCTGTACTCGCGGCCAGGAGGGTGGCGGGCTCCATGAGATCTATCACATCTAGATGCTGGGCATGCGCGACGAGAAAAAACCACGGATCGCAGTCGCAGTGGGAAGCGTTTTGCACGTTTCCCCAGTAGATGAAGGGATCCACTCGGTTTGCAGTAGCAGCCGTGTTAGCGAAGGGAGTACCCGCATTCGTCGAGTTGAGCAACTGCAGCATTCCGTGTAAGCTGTCATTCATCAAGGAGTCTGTGGAATTAGACACAATGGAGGAATTGAGTGTCCCAGATGACGACGGAGACGCGGACACTTGGAGCATGTACTGGGAATATGACGGGGAGCAATCAAGCGCGATTGCCTCCGAGAAGGTGAGGTTGAAAGTAGACGCAAGCACCAACGCTGTGGTGTAAGTGGAGGACCCCGGGCATGTATGATTGTAGGCGCGGCCTATGAGGCATTTATTCGGATCAGCTACATTCAAAGGCGAATCAGTAAAGGCGAAGTAGAGCAGGGATTTAACGCACGACCCCCACACACAAGTAAGTGGTTGGTGTCGGTGAGCGGATATTTCACCGTGCAGCCTGAAGCAGTGACGTTGACAAACAACGCAAACCCAACCGGCATAGACGGTAATGGTGGATTCGCCGGAATCGACATGTTGCCTCCGTATGAAACTATAGCGGTCGCGCAATGGAGGTTCGCAGAATACCCTTGCGTTTGGGCAATCAACCTGTCCGCCACCGACCCCGAAGAAGCCCCGAAAGCCTCCAAGACGATATCATCGGACGTCGTCCAGTACGGCCGCGAGAGATTGAGGACCTGCCGGCCGAAATACGACGACATATATTGTTTGGCGCCCAAGATTCCTGAGTCGAAGTGGGTGAGGAGGGAACGATCGAGACTGGTCGTGAGATGAAAATCGGCAGCAGTCGTGTGTACGTTGTCTTGGAGCTGAAATAGCGATGTCGTGACGATGCCTGCGAGTGCCGTCATCCAAAGACCTAGAGTCGCGAGCAGGACTACAATGTGCCGATATTTGAACGCTGTCCACACCGCGACAGCGGGGTTGACGGCGACGTAATTTAGGAGCCAGCTCTGCTCTGCCGGCGCCGGTCCCCGCGACATGGCGGCCCAGGGAACCAAGATTTTTATCTGTAGATCATAGGCAGTCCAAATCCAATGGACAAACATCAATACGCCGACGGGAACATAAGTCCACATAAATTGCAAGCCGTCAGACGGAGCATTGTAAGGAGACTGAGAAGAAACGAAAGTCAGACGAAGAGCTTTCGAGCGAAGATGAACGACCAACGTGACGGCGAAACATTTCCAAGGCGATTATAAGGAGAAGAAGAAATCCGGCAAAAATACCGGTGGGAAGGGCGCGGAGGATCATGGGCGACCAGTGAGCGACAGGCTGCCCGAGCGAAGGAACCCGTGTGGAAGAGGGAGTTAATTGGCCGTCGTCCTTTCCGAACTTGTCGTTATAATAACTGTCGCTCGTCGATCCATCGGCGGCGGCCGGGCTTTTGGGATGATGATAGGCCGCATCCTCATATAGATCCTGCGCATCGAAGACTGAGAAGTATGAGGAGCAAGGCAAAAGATGATGGTTGCGCTCGCACCTTTGTCAGAATGCATGAAGGAGTTCTACCGGCGACCCGTATCGGCGAGGGGCAAAAACCGACAGCTGAGCCGGGCGCACTAGTATCTTCGTTGTCGACCAAGTGAGCGAAGAATTGAGATCGGGTCGGGACGAGCACTCACGAGAAATACAAGGGGCTGGACGTCAAAGGGAAGAGAAAAGATTTCAGGGTGTCAGAGCCTCGCCAGTTGCTCGCTAGCGGCTCCATTTTGGTGCCTTGAATTACGCGGATCGTCAGAATAGTCAGGATCAAGTCAGGATCGCCGCGGGCGTTGACAGTTATTTGATTTCCCGCAGCCGGCTAACATTCATCGCGACGGATGACGAGGAATGGGCCCGCAGAGACTCCTCGGTAGAGCAGGTGCAGTATTATCCTCTGAGCCCGAAGCAGATTTCTTCAAATTTTGAGCTGCTTTGCTGAAAGAAGAGCAGAAATTCCACTGGCGCGGAACTGATGTAAGAGGTCACTGCGTTCCGAGGGTCCGTAGACCAAGGGTTAGTCTACCCCTGTAGACAGATGTAGACAGACTTTGAGCTAGATGTACCTTGTCTACATGGTCTACACCCCTTGCTGGCGGGTTGGTTTCTCGGTCTTGTTTGCGGAACTGTGTCGAGCACTAAATGCCAACTAAATGCTATTCACCCAACGCCGTGGCACATTCCGTAAGGCAACGTAAGGCGGTGATGCCCGTGATGTGGCAGTTCCGAGTAATCTGAGCTGACATGACGCGGTGGGTCAGTAAAAATTTGCATTCTTCTTGGTCAGTTAATTTTTCTCATGAAGCCACACTACTTCACATTATAAACATGACTACCTACTACTATACCTACGGAGGTTGGCTCGACGTTCGCAAAGACTGCGCCGAGCACGCCCTGACAGCTGCCACATCACGGGCATCACGCCTTACCCTGCCTTACGGAATGCGCCACGGCGTCGGGCGAATAGTGTTTAGTGCCCGAGCACAATCGAGACACCAGAGGAGGCGGCAGAGGGCGGCAGGGAGTCCCTGGGAGTAGGGACAGTGGTAGACACACATAGTCTACCCGGGGTAGACAGATATAGACCGACGATAGACCCACGTAGACCAAAAATAGTCTACGTGGGATAGACACACTCAGTTTACATAGTAAACTGATGTAGACTGACGTAGCCTCACGTAAACAGGGTCTGTCTACGGGACCTCGGAACGCAGTGGGTGGTCGGCCGAAAGAGCCGCGATATCATGCACCACTTTGGAGCTCCACCGGTGGCCGGTCCGACCCATTTTTGATTTCTTGAGGGCTGTTCGCTCGACCTCAGTATAGCTCCCTCAGTTCTTGACGGATAGCTAAGCAGAAAAGATGCACTCCCCCATAAGTTTTACCTCTGAGTAAGACTGCCGGCTCACTTTCATTCCTATTTGGCTTCGGAAATTTCTTTAACTGAATTGATCTCTTGTCGCCGATTTTGGTCCGAACTGCACTACGTCATCACTCCTCACTAAAAAATATTTTCTTTGCCAGCGTTTTCTGAGTGCGGAGAACGCTTCGGACCGATCAACCGCTCGCGTGGACCCCCTCCCCCCTCCCTCGTACGGATTTCCGAGCATGATATCATCGACTTTCCGTCCGCCCACCTCTTGAAGTAATGGGCCATCGTTTGCATAAAGTCAAAGCGGCAGGAAGCGTGAGAGTGAAGCGGAAAGAACGTGGCACAAGTGTTTGAGGGAATCCGGATTCCCACGCGGTGATCGGACGATCACCTCATGTCCTATCTTATCTTATCCGCTACTCTGTCAGAATTCTGATGCCTGAACGGTACGGTGTATTACGCCTAAGCGACCGGGGACCCATAGAAATATCTTTTTTTTTTTCCACGTACTTATACGAACACTGTTAGAAACACGCCGTAGAGCATAAATTAATATGTTTTGTATTCCGGTGCCCGGATACGTAAAGGGGAGCTTGCTAATATATTATACAGAGTTTTTTTTTATCGTGAGAATCAACTCGTGATATATCACGTGAATTTACAGGGTGGTTTTTACACGTGATACGCAAATCGGATCGCCTAATAGAATCGGGGTCGCAAGCTCCCCCAATAAATGCTCAATCACTGCCTGCATCGGAGGCTGCTGCCTTCGGAGGGACAGTGACCTTGGCCGCTACAGGTTCTATGAGCCCACCCCACAGTAACTTCCACGCTGCGTGCTTGGACGTGTGCACGGAGCAGAAGTTCTTGTCCAAGGTGGGCCAAACCACGTTTTTCCACCGCATATTTGTCGCATCCCAACCACGCGAGACGGTCTCGTTCATGAATAATGAGGTGGGCACATGCGGTTGATTTGGGCTGGAATTTGGTGAGAGGTAATTAAGGAGCTTTCCCAGCATGCCAGGTGTCTGTTCTGTCTTCGATTTCTTTAGTGCCGCTACTGAAACAGACATCGCAGCTTCGTAGGGCTTTTCATGATGTTCGGGGAGGGATGTATCTGAATTCAAATGAGCTCGTCCATCGATATTATGCACAAACGCACCCTGGTTCATGCCTGCTTTGAGGTCGACTACGGTCGTTTCGTGTATTTCAAGGCTTTCATTAGTGAGTGCATTTGGAATGTAAGTCTACATAACAATTATATATTAGATTGGCCGTTTCATAGTGCAATTAAACGTACCGATGTTAACAGTAGAATCCCCATTCCCTTCGCTTTGAGATCTGGGTCGGAAACCCAAATCATGACTTGATTTCGAAGGATTGAAGAGATCTGAGGCAGCTCCCGTTGTTTCTGCATACATTTGTCAGCGACACCGCTTACTTGCCAGGAAGCATACCTTTTTGCGCAGATACATCCCCAACCCGAATTCAACATACATTTCGTACGCAATGTCTTCTCCGTCCCGCGCAGGCAGCCAAGAAATATCATAAGACCGAAAATCCTTTCCGGCCTTCTCGGCCTCTTCTCTGTCCCAACTCTTCCCAAGATCGTGTCGCATGGCGCATCTTGGCATCGGCTGATACTGTGTCATTAGCCCGGGGCATCTATTTCATTCGTGACACATACATCTTCGTCAGCGATCTCCATGGTTTGACTGACTCCTCGAGTACGCGCTGCATTCATATTGAGCCCCGGTAACAGCCCAGCCAACCCCAAGCTTCCACCACCTGTTTGCGTGGTAGACTTCTGGGTACACCTCTTAATTTTCGCCTCTGGGGGTCCAAAACCCATGTCGAGACTTCCAACGTGGATTAGCATCAAGTGTAGGCACAGAGAAAATTCGTGTTCAATACTCACAAATCACAGGTGACAATGGCGCGAGGCCGGTGAACCAGAAATCCGAGATTGCTGAACGAGCGATCGAGCATAGTTTCGCCCCTGCGCAGTTGAACTTTCAAATTCGCATGCGAAAGAACTTCTGGTCGAGGTCGAAATACGGTTCGGTCGCTATTGGTCAACGGCTGGGTTTTGAACTGGATGGCCACACGGAAGGGTGAGTGAGGAAACGAAAGAGTGAGATAGGGCACCTTCATATAAGAGTCAAGTGTGACATCATAAACCTTTTCGTCGTTCAATTTCAGCTTCAAATCAACCGTTGCATTATGATATTTTCCCTCCCACTTTGCCGGCGTTGGATCGAAGTCTTCGTCTTCCGAGCCAGCACCTCCGCGGAGCCGATTTGCTGGTTGCTCCAGCGAAACAAATGGCTGCTGTGTAGTCGGGTTTTCTTCTCCGGAGTCGGGATTGAGGAAAGACGGAATGGGGTTATCCGCATTTGAACGGATCATTACAGCGAATCCAGAGAGGTCTGCAAGGCTCCTGGCTATCTGGGGTACAAGCACATCTGCAATTGAGCCGAAGATGGCGAGCGCCGACTCGTCGGGCGACATTCGGACGGCAATGGGACCATCGACGTTGCGAGACTTGAGGTATTGGATCATCGGATGGTCTTGATGAGTTTCGAGCCACGACATCGCGTCGTGGGGTGCATGCACGGACACGAGTACTCCACCAGAATTGAACTGGTTTTTGAGTGTCTCGGCATCTTCGCAGCGAAAGGCTACAGCGTTAAACCTAGTGGATTATGTGCTCAGTGCTGAGGGAAGACCGATGGTATCCTACCTAATAGGACCCATCGTGGTTGAACGGGGTGGGTAGATTAGTGGAAAATGCGAGATCGTGGACAAGACCGAAGTATTTCGTTGAGTGTTGGTAGTGTCTGTGGCCGTATCGTCAACCTCATGCGACCCTCCGGGCCCCCCGGACCCAGATGAGGAGTTATCGGAATGGTCCTGTTCAGATGCTCCCATAGAGCGAGTACAAGCCGAACAGAATCCGCCGATTTTGGGAGCTATTCCGCTATTAGAACAAAACGGTGGGGGTAAATTGCGACAATGTACTATATTGTTCAGGGTAGAGGCGGCTACCGAGTACGTGGGAGGTCAGTAATAGGTTTTCCATAGATAGAGTGGAAACGCACTATTGGTTGCAAGTCTTGTGACATTTAGGTGGGATACAATCAGGTGGGTGATTTGGACTGAATTTGCACCGGGTACTGCTGCACTTGACCTTCAACGATTGAGACAATGTGAGTGGAGAAGACGAGGAACTATCAATGCAAACCTCAATCGGAGGCTGAGATGGATACGGTGCATGTTAAGGCGACGGCAAGCACCAATCCTCGGAAATAACTCACCAGGTTCTCAGCGTGGCCGCAGCGAATGTAGAGGTTTCGCACACTGTTCAACATGTCAATTCCACCACAGAATGGACCAGGGGGGGGGTACTCACTGACGCCATCGGCACATGGTAATGTCAGTTGGAGAGAGGACTTTGGCCGGGTGTGGGGCGTGGAGGCAAGAGTCAAGGATACTCCAAGGCTGCACTGCCTCGGCGCTCTACTCCGATGTGCTTCGAATCCTAAACAAAATTCCATGCGACGGCAGGGCCTGCCCCGCACAGCCGAGGCACAGGTATTAATACAATCGCCGAGTATTGATCATGCTGGTGTGCTTCCAAAATTCCCAGGTTCAACAGCCTGTCAGTCAAATTTGAGGTGCTGTTGGATTGATTCACCTGACCATATCTGATGAGTTTTCGGGACGGGGCAGTGGTTATGATGCTGTTTACACAGGAATATGAGGTACCTTGATCTCGAGACGGAAGGTTGGAATCGCACACCATTGTCGAGCCATGTTTTCGTTTTCGATCTGAACAGGGGTTTAAAAATTATCGGACTTATTGCCCAACGTCCGTGAAGTTTCAAGTGGTTTAATTGTCGCTAGTTTGTGATGCAGGAGCAATATCTAGAGCTTTAATGCAAGCAGCCGCTTGAGTGGGCGACAGGCCTAGAGAGGGAATACCCAGAGCTGCGATGGTAGAAATTCGTCGTTCTGCGAAACTTGGAGAGTTCGAGGCGAGTTTCTTGCGGATATCCCTGCGCGTCTATTTTCTGTGTCTCACTCAAAAAGATTTCGGAGGGAAATCACGAGGCTAGAAGTCGCTGCCAAGTCAGTCCCGCTGGCGGCGACATTTATGCGGATAACTGTATTGAGTAACCCGAATCAAATCAGATTTGAGCGGAAGATTTTCGCCACGGAAAAGTTGCAGCCTTGTTTCAGGCAAGAGGCAGGCCTCAAGAGCCAGCTAAAAGATGTTGCCACAGATTCGTTGTGGGTTTGTTGTCGGTAGCCGTAGAGCCAACGTAGAGCGGATTCGACTTGCAGTTACCAGGAAACCGCAACAAAGCCTGACCGTTAAACGGTACCCCCCAATTCAGGCGTACGGAAAGCGGGATTGAGTGTCAAGAGAGAGAGGCGAGGTGGAAGGTGGCGTGAGAAGAATCTCCTGATGGCTACGGCATCCATGCTGTTTTTAATCGTCGAATAGGAGGCCGAGATGCCCGACTTGAGCTGCTATGGGTTATCAACGCGACGGCGAAGAAACTTCGCTCCACAGCAGTTCACGGTCTTTCCCGACGATCCCTTCTTGTCGTTTTAAGGCAACGCTAAGGTGCTCGGGCCTTGGATCGATGTCCACCGACGCGAGCTCTAGTGCTGGAAAAATCACGATAGCAAGCCACCTAAAGGCTACAGATCTACTTCTAGCTTATTACCGCAACTCTTCCAATGTTTTATGGGCTTCCTCTGAATCTAGGTAAGAGAGAAAAGGGGCTGGATTTGGTGCCCCAGGTCAGATGCGGTCCTTCCTTTGCGTATTTCCACTTGATCTCCACTTGCCGCCTACAAGTTGGGTTATCTCCGCACTAGAATTCAGAAATATGAGCCATCCGGTCATCGTATAAAAGTACAGCATTTTTTTTCTGCGTCCGCTATCGGTGTGTTCCTTCATTGATCTCGAAGATGCGACTGCAGATTCTGCAACTTGCTCTTGCGGCTGCCTGTTCCACCGCTGCCACGGCCAAGATACCGTTCTATATTATTCATAATGCAGAAACGCCATCTTTCGGTCGCCCCGGTTTGACGCCTGTCGGAAAACAGAGGGCAGATTGTTGCATACCTAATGTAAGTAAACGGCTTTGCTGATAAGCCATGTTTGACACTCATCAACCGTCTTGACGTCGTCGCAGGTGTTTTCCGACTGGAACATCGGCCTCATCCTCACTTGCACAGTCGACAGAGACGGCAAAGAGGGACTTAACTGCCCCGCCGCGAACAGGACAGCCTTCCCGCTTGCGCAGAGCCTCGGTATAAATATCGCCACATGGTAAGAGCGGCTCTGTCCTCTTGCACGATGCCTGTGTTACAATCGCCCTCCTTAGTGCGACTGGTGACGGTGCAGACGATGACTGCCCCAGTAACACGATCAAAAAATTCAACAAGAGCAGCAACCAGTCTGTGTTGATCGTGTGGGACTCGACAGACCTGGAAGATCTCATCGAGAATGTGGATACGGACGCTTCGTTGGACAATGATTCGCTCGGATTGCAGTGAGTAACTCGTATCGCACCTTGTGTTTCTCACCGACAAAGCGTTTTTCCCCAGCGCCGATCTCATCTTGAGTGTCAACCCCGCGAAGTTGAAAAGCGTTGGTCAAAGCTCCATGAACTGTACTGGGATCGATGGCACTGCGTGATGATTTCACTGGGAGATCAAGTAAAGATTGGGCATGTGGTGGATGGATCCTGCTCTTGTCACTGGACAAGTCTAAAAATCGTAGTGTGTGTACGTTGTGTAGCTGGAAACTCGAGTGTGCAAAAAAAAGCCCCGCATTCCCTCCCACGCAAACGACAAACCCCACGGGACAGAATAGGGGCGTACTGGCACCGACGGGAGACGGGCGACTCGCTCGCTGCAGCTCTTGAATTCTCGGAGGATGATATAACTGTTTGACCACTCATCCACGCAGGAGACCCCGCGGCACAAGCGCCGCAACTTTCGAGATCCCAGAATAGTATCTATCGCGGAAAGTACACGCGAAAGTCGACGTTCTTGGTGTCAAAATGAGACAGCTGCGTCAAGTCTAGCGAAGTCTAAGGGGACGGGACACAGCCTGAGTCTGGGCCGTAGGAGTTTAAAACACCAAACAAGACGATCGCGGTCGGCGATCGTTTCATCTCGTTTTGGAATCTACAACAAAGACGTATCTAATCGTTCGTTCGTTGGGGCTAAAGTACTTTCTCTCTTCCTCTTCGCCGACACGCTCATACATTCGTGCCTTTACAACGCTCAAACCACAACAGCACCAACCAGCCCACCCACAACCGCGACCCCCACCGCGAACACGAGGCCCTTTCCGCCGTTCGGTGCGAAGAGCGACAGCGCGCTGCCGGGAGTCGAGGACGGGGACCCGGAGGAGCCTGCAGAAGAGCCGGTGGGCGCGGCGGAGATGTCTGCGCCCGCGTTTGAGGGGGTGAAGGGGGGCGGTGGCGCTTGGGGATGCGGTGGCGGAGAGGGAGACTGAGGGGAGAGTCAGCGTTGTAGATGATGAGGGCGGAAGGGGGGGAGCCGAGGAGGCGAGGACGAGGCGAACAGCGCCCGAGCGAATAACGACAACGAAGGAACGGCACTCACGAGGCGCACACTGCTGCTGCTGCAGCCCGAGGGCGGCGACGAGGTCCTCGGGCTTGCACTCGGCCTGGAGGCACGAGCGTGACTTGAACTGGAAGTCGGCGTTGGTGCACGCGCAGGTCAGGTTAGTGCTGCTTCACGTCAGCACCGCGCACGAAAAGGGACGGGGGAAGGGACGCACGGGACCCCACACTCGGTGGCGTTGGCGGCGGCTGCGAGACAGTTAAGGACGCAGGGGGCGATACCGGCGGTGCCACTGGGCTGGGCAGCGCTGCCCACGGCGGAGCCGGATGGCTGACCGGCGGAGATGGCGGTGGTTCTGGGAGGCGGAGGCGGGGATCGTGGGGGCGGAGGCGGAGGCGGAGGCGGAATCGTGGAGACGGAGGCGGGAATCGCGGATGCGGAGGCGGGAATCGTGGAGCCGGAGGCGGAGCTGCCCTGGGACCAGTGGGCGGAGACGGTGGCGGCGAGGGCGAGGACGGTGGCAACGGCAAAGCGCATCGTGGGTTCGTAGAAGAGCAAAGCTTTCTTGGGTTTGGCGACGTGGTACGAGGGGTTTATATATTTCTGGGGTTGGCAGGCTGATGGCACTCCTCCCCGAATAACGAACATGTACTTACTCAACTGAGAATTCGATCGTTCAACCGTCAGTCGTCGACGCGAGCAATGAGACCGCGTCCCTCGGGCGTCCTCTATCTTTTTACTCTCTTCCTAGAACACCCTCCTCCGAGTCCAGACAAACCACGGTAGGTCGAAAATGTTCTAGCGAGAGAGACTTTCGACGCGAGGTTTCAGACTCCGCCCGGCACAATCCGATCATCGATCACTGTCACGTTGCTTGTCTTGACTCTTTTCTCCACCATTCCATGTCAATGATTCATTCTTCCGTTCACTCGTCGTTCGTTCGTTCCACCAGTTAATTCATCTCGCATCCCTGGTTCGTCTTCGGAATCCCCTGTCTGTCTGTCTACAACCCTTCCCCCCGCTCCCCGCTCTCCCCGTTCTGCGAGCCCCTCCCGGATATTAAGGACCCGCTAAACACGGAGAACCTTCCATGCCGTTGGCACCCAATCGGGTCTCGTCTAAGCCGCTCTAGATGCCTTGTCGTCGATGAATCCCGCTTCTCAACTTCAATCCAATTCAACCCACTCCAAATTCCGCTTCTCTGTCAAGCTGTTTGAGCGGCGGCTCATTCTTCTTTCTTCTAGCGTCTTCTGGGTTCTTACGGAGCGCTGATCTAGATATTCCCACTGACACCGAAGTTCCGAGTAGTGATGAATGAATCTCTTCCTGCGTGGAGTTTGAATTCGCAAGTCGTCTATCACGCGCCGGACGCTGTTCTTGTTCCAGTTCTCTGTCTTTTGAATCGGCTCATTCCTGACTTTCGACTTTCGCGATTCCGCATTCATACCGGGTACGAGCCCGCTCGTGTTGTGTTCTGACTGGCCGCACGTGTACGTACGCTAGCGCGGCGTTCCGTTCTCCTCTTCTGTCTTGTGCTGTTCTCCTTCTCTGGCTCGGTACATATCGTAAGTACGTATACCTTCTTTGACTTCCTTGCCGGCGCCTCCAGATCCCGCCGCTCCGCCAACTATTATGTGTCTCAAGCCCCTTTCCCCGTCCGTGTACTTGCATCCCATGGTTCGCCAGCTGCGTTTCTTGCTTGTTGGTTCGTTCGTTCGAAGCTGACTTTTGCTCCGCCCTCCTCAGTTGTCCCCGATACCCCTATTCCTCAATTCGTCCCTTTTTTTCTGTTTCTTTGTGGCTCTCCTTCGAATCGCTAATCAACTCCGGATCACCAATGACAGCGGAGTACAGGAGCTATGCAGCCGAATGTCATCCAGATCCTCAGAAGAACAGGTTGGACTGGATGATTGGAAGAAACGTACGTACATCTCGACATGTCCATGCGTCTACGGCTGTCGGCCTGGCCCCACAGATTTGCCCGGTTCTTGGTTCTCGGCAAAAAGGACCAAATGGACGCCGACACACCTCTTGAAGTTCCGGATGACGACCAACCCATATGAGTATTTGACCACTCCTTGACGCAGAAGACAGCGCTGCAACTTTCTAGACCCCAGAATTCACTTGGCAGGAGTCGTACCAAACAACTGCCCCATAACTGCATGAAGGGTTTTTAGACGCCGATTACTCGGCTCGTTCAACGACCAAGCCTGAACCAGCCCATTGGATGCACATTAAAAACGCTGTCTCGCCGCAGGGAATCGTCATGGATGAGCACAATATGGCTTACGGCCCGATGCAACCCGTCCAACAATGAAGATCCATCAGCAGACCATACGCAAAACGGACTGGGCTGTTCAATTATATGGTACTGGTTAAAGATACATTTTATTCGATCTTCCATCTTACGGTATCGGTGCGTTGTCCGGACGGCCTGCTAACTCAAAATGCTCAACACGTTACAAGCAGCGGCCATCAAGCTAACCCTAGTGTTACCAGAGTTCGGTTCCGAACCTGAACCCCGTATTCTAAATTAACGAGTCTCTCTGGAGAAGTGCCTCGTTCAACATTTATACCTCCATCCACTCCGCGACATCAACTTTCCCGAGTTGCTCTCATTTCGCCATCCACAGCATGGCAAAGCACCATATCGTCGCAATGCTTCTTCCGGCGTGGGGACACACGATCAGCTACATCTACGTCGCGGTGCAGATGATCAGCAAGGATCCCGCACTTGTTGTTACGATTCTGCAGCACAATACCATCGGTGCGTGGCGTCCAGTTTAACCTCCAGACATGCTTTCATGATGCGCAGTGTCTCAGATGGAGGCGGAGCTCGCGACGTGTTCGTACGACAAGACGAGGCTTCGCGTAATCGGAGTGGGAGACAAAGAGTTCGTCGACTTGGATTTTCACTCTCGTTCTGAAGTAATCACTATTCGATTATCAAGTCTCCCATTCGAACCGAAGAATTCGAGGAGTGCTTTCGTCAGCTCGTCACCGGATGGATGGAAAATATCCCTCATCTTTGTCAGGGAACCAATGGTTGGCCGAAGCCACAGACCATTCACGTACGCTCACATTTTCTTCCCGACTCCAACGCCGTAATAATAATAATCCTACTCTGATTCTCGCCTGCTCTAGCTCGATGTCATCTGCGGTGGGCTGGTAATCGAGGAGACCAAGAAGATTGTAGGTCCGGAATGTAAGACGCTCGTATGGTGGTCATCCGCGCTGGCATCGATGCCAGCGTACTTGACCCGAATATGATTTTACCGCCATAGCTCGTGAGATATTTTCAGATGAGGAAAGGCGGAACGGCCGGTCGATAGACGATATCTTGCTACAGGTCCGCCTCTTCGTCGCCAGCACCGCACGGTCGAGCGATTCACTTACCGAATGAGATCATATTAGGTTACTCTGGCCTGGAACGGCAGCGACAAGCTGACTGGGGCGATCGTAAAATTCCCCGGGGCGCCTAACATGTACGACCACGAGCGAACCGCCTACGGGGCGGGCCCACCAGAAGGCTTCGCACCGATTCTTCTCTCTGCACACGCGCTCGCCAAGGCCGCAGATGGGTACATCGTCCCGACCTCAGCCTGTTTCGAACCGATCGCGGTGCCGTACTGCAGGGAGCTGTACAAGAGAAGTAGGCAAGAATTGTTTACGGTCGGCATGCAGACGCGCGCGCTGTGTGGGCGGGATTTTGTTCCTGTTGCGCTCACGAACGAGGTGTTGAAGTCGTTCTTGGGGAACGCGGTGGAGAGCCATGGTCCAAACTCTGTTTTGTATATCTCTTTCGGGTGAGCACTCTCGCTCGAATTCGGCTATAATTTGGGTCTGACATACCAATGCTCTGCAAGATCGCTTTTTCTTCCCCACTGCTACGCCCCACCTGATCAAGGCACTCTTGAACACGCTCCTCAACCTCGTCAAACCCTTCCCCTTCGTTCTCGCGCTTGGTGGGGAAATTGGCAGCCCTGCCCAAGGAACTCATCCAACGAGTCAACTCGACCGGCAAAGGTCTGATATGTGACTTCTGGGTTGAGCAGAGGCCAATCCTTCAACACGCCGCCGTCGGGTGGTTCCTCACGCACGGGGGATTCAAGTGAGATTTGCTTCCTCCTTTTAATTCACCTGCACATTTATCTTGCTCACATGGAATCCAAGTTCGATCTCGGAGTCGCTGGCAGAAGGTGTTCCGCTCATTATATGGCCAGTTGGCGGGGAGCAGCCTGTCAATGCGGCATTTTTGTCGTCGGGCCCAGACCCCGTGGCGTTCGAGCTCCTGCAGGTACATACACAACCAGTCTTACTTTTCCGCATCGAACCACTGTGTCCTCTGCAGATTCGCACCGGGCCGCAACTCGGCCCCTCGCTCCGCGGTGGGCCCAAAATCACCGGGACAGTTGAGGACGCGGCCGAGGAGTTCAGGGCGACTTTTGAAGCCGCTCGGGGTGCGAAGGAGCGACCTTGTGCGCAAATGCGATTAAGTTGGCAGGGGCCCTGAGGGAGAGTGCGGCGGGGGAGGCGTCCGAGGAGATTATTCGGTTGACCAAGTTATAGATCTAGTGCATAATGCTCAAATTGTATCGCAGTCAGAATGTATCACTCGTAGCTGCACAAGAGGAAGGTTCCTTGATGGGCGCAGCAAAACAGCGAATGTCCGGAAGCTCCAACAGATTCGGTTCCAAAATTTCTGCATCATCTCCGGCTCCAACACAGTTTCGCCCTCGAGTACTTTACCGATTCCATCCGTTCTTCAAGTCAAAAGCCCTCATTATTTTCCGTGAGTCAGCAACCCTCTCTAATTCCCGGTGTCATACAGGAAAACGAGCCAACCACACCAAGTCTAGCAAAGTCTAAGGCGACGAGACACCCCGCCTGTGTCTGAGCCGTAGAACGCCAAGTAATTAGAGCTCGGAGAGAGATCGAGATCGATTGTTTTGGAATCACGTATGTATTCGTTGTGGGTAAAATACTTTCTTTCTTGCCCTTCGCCTGCGCCCTCGTTCGTTCGTTCGTGCTCAACGCTCAAACCACCACAGCACCAATTGCGCCGTTGGGTGCAAAGAGCGACCAAGTGCTGCCGGGAGTCGTGGACAGGGACCCACGGCACGAGATCACCTTGAACTGGAACTCAGTGTTGGTGCGCAGGTCAGGTTGGTGCCGTTTCACGTCAATTCCGCGTACACAGAGACGGGGAAAAGGGATGCACGGGGACTTGGACTCCGTGGCGTTAGCGGTGGACGTGAGGCAGTTGAGGACACAGGGGGAGACGACAGTGGTGCCGCTTGCCTGGGCGGCCCTGCCCGGGGCGGAGCTGGACGACTGGCCAGTGGAGAGGGCGGTGATCTGGGAGGCGGAGGCGGGGGTCGTGGGGGCGGAGGGACGGAGGGGGAGATCGTAGAGGCGAAGGTGAAGCTGCCTTGGGAGGATTGTGCGCAGACGGCGACGGCGAAAGCAAGGACGGTGGCGACGGCAAAGCGCATCGTAGGTGTTTGGGAGAGTAAAGACTTTTCTGATTTGGCGGTCGTATGAGGGGTTTATGTATTTCTTGGATTGGGTTCCTCCCAAATAACGCACATGAACCATCCATCAGCCTCGATGACTACGCGAGCAAGACCCCTACCTCGAGCGGCCTGCATATCCTTCCTCTCCTCCATGTCTTACCTTATCCGAGCCCAGACAGACGGGCGGTTAGTCGAAAAGGTCCCACCGTTTTCGACGAGATGGAGGTGAAAGAGGTCAAGACTTTTCGGACTCCGCCGGCACGTCAGCGGCTGACAATCAGATGATCGCCGCCACGCTGCTTGTCTCTCACTCTCTCATTCATCCTTTCGTTCGCCTCCAGTTCATTCATCTTACGTCCCTGCTCCCTCTTCGAAATCCCTGTCTGTCCTGTCTAACAGTCTCCAGCCCTCTTCATCTACGGCCCCGTTCTGCGCTTCTCTCCAGTTGCTACCCGCCAAACACGAAAAACCCCACGCCATTGCCGGTGGCACCACCTAATCCAAAGTCCGCTTTTTCTGTCAGACTGTTTGAACTCTTCTTTCTTCTCGTGCCTCTTTGGTTCTGGTGGAGAGCCGATCTTGAGACTTTGGGCGTATCCGCCCTGCGCCACCCCCCGAATCTTCGGATGACCCGCGTGCACATACCTTTTCCGCATCTCCAATTTCCCGACGTTCCGGGGAGTGAATGGATCGCTTCCTTGGTGGCGTTCGCAAGCCGACTATCCCGCGCAAAACGCTGTTCTTGTCCTCAAAACGGTTACACTTCCCTCCATTTCGACTCTTCGTTGCTCTCCTTCGAATCGCTAATCAACTCCTTACTCTCCGGAGCACTAATTACAGGAGCTACGGAGTCGAATATCATTCTAAACCTCAGATGAACAGGCTGGATTGGATGATTAGAAGGAACGTGCATCTGATGTCCTCGCCTCGGCCTGGCCCCACAGATTTAATTTCGCCTAATCGGTCTGCCCCTTGAAAGCTCGGCTTTCGAGGGCTGGTTGAGTCGCGCACTCACGTAGTTGGATGTTTAGCCGGAAACGCGACTCCCCGATGGGAGCCCGAGTGTATTGAAGGTAGAAATAAATGTACCGTAGAGGAATATACGAGGGAGTTGGGGGGAGCGAAGTAGTAACGCGTGAGGGGAGTGTATCGAACGAGGAGCGAAGGGATGGAACAACGGGTATAGGCCTAATTTTTTTTTTTTTTTTTTTGAGAGAGAGGTGGGGTAGGGATAGGAGAATAGAGAGGAAAAGCAAGGAGATAGGAATAAGAAGGGACAGTGGCGCACTGTATTAAGTAGGCATGGGGAAAGGAACTGAGTCCGCTCGGACATTCCCTTCGTGTACGGAACGGCCCGCCGAACAGCATCGACTGAAGGAGGGTCGGATTCTTCCGGATGTATATCTGGAAGGCCGACGAAGCCCAGCGCCCGATGGCCTGGATCTGGTGGGGGGGGACGCCCGCCTGCGCTAGGGAGGTGGCGCCACCCGCGCGCATGGACTGGCCGGCGAACTCCTTCCCAAAATGCCTGCGGAGGCGGCCGATGAACCACGAAGCGAGTTGGGATAGAGGCGTCGGCTTTTACCCAAAGGGCAGGGTGGAGAGGGCAGGAGGGAGTCGCGCAATTTTAGGTAGCGCCGGAAGATAGCGACCGTATTGAGTTCGGCGTCTGCTCGCGCGGTGAAGAGAAGCTGGTTCCCCTCAAAAAATTTATCAGCTTTGTGGCCGGGTAGGAAGAAACCAAAAGAGGACACGCCGTCGTCCGCAAACTTGACCGAGCTGCGGCGGGTGACCTTCTTCCAGTTTCGAAGCTCGGGGTTGTCCGGCCAAGTCAGTTCTCCAAGCCGCATGAGGCCGTCGAAGCCGCAGAAGAGAGTGGCGAGGAAAAGGTGGTCATCGTGAGAGAGTGAGGGCAGGGCCGCGTAAGCGCGCACGACAGCGAGAAGGTCGGAAGTGGCCGAGGGGCCGTTTGCGCTTGATGCCCGTACCGTAAAGCCGTTTGCAGCCCTTGAGTGTGTTTCGAACGAGGGCTGACTTGCGGACCGTACGAACATTGGGAAAGGCAGACTCGAGTTGATTGCAGATCCCCGACAGGTACGAGTCGACGGAGTCGGGTTTGATGAAATGGCACATGTATGCCACGTAAAGGGACATGGTGTCGTCGGTGGGCTCGACTGGGAAGCCGTGCGTGGTTGCGAAATTGATGAACGAGTTCAGCGCGGATGTATAAGTGACGGTGGAGGACTTGTCTATAGCAAAGCCTAGGGCGACAGCTCGTTCGTGAACAAGCTTATCGCGGGTCCAAACCGGCCGATCTGGCTGGCGAGAACCCGGGGAGAGCTGAAATATCATTTTAGCGCTGCCCCCAGCGCATCTCGAGGGGGTTGAAAAGGTTGGATAAGGAGACCGGGAATGAGCGTTGCAGCGCGAGCATTTTCCCAACGGGAGATAGCATCGGCGACGCCGTTACGCGCACCGGGGACATGCAGAACGCGCAACTCGATGTCGCAGCGGATCAGAACGTCCACAGATGACATGAGAATGTCGTTGTAGACCGGCAGGGCCTTCAACGAGTTGTAGATGGCGACAGTATTCGCGCTGTCGGTGTAAATAGTTACGCGCGAACCCATGGGAAGCATTGAGGCTGCGTGGTGCAAAGCCGAGCACACGCAGAGGGCCTCGAAGAAGAAAATCTTGAGGTCCGTGCGCACCTCTGACGGGAGGTCCGACTGAAACCCCAGCCCCAGCAGAGGGATGTAGAACCCCATGCCTCCGCGGCCGCCGCCGTGTGTAGATGCGTTGCAGAAGATGATGAGGTTGGCGTCGTCTGGGTGGTAGTCGATGGTTTTAATGAGAAGTACGCCATCGGACCGCTCAATGTGTCCCGCGAGCCATAAGAGGTCATGCCGCACTGCCTCGTTGACCCAGATGAGGGCGTCGGAGCGATCCTTGCCCTCCATCTTCGCGTAGACGTTGCATAGGGCGGGCTTGAGGAGTGGAAACACGTTGAATGTCCAGTTAGCATACCCAGCTAGTGATTGCCACTCGCGGAGGCTACGCCGGACACCGTGCTTAGAAGCTCTCGTCCATGTGCTTAGTTCCACGAGGAAGGCTGAACGGGCATCGTCGGGAATTGTGACGCGCATCCGACAGGAGTCGACCAGGAAGCCGATGACAACCAGCTCCGGCCCAAAAAGCTGCTTCTCCTCTTGATGTGGGACTCCCAATGCGTCCCAGAGGAGAAGTAAACGGGCCTGATTCCGTGGAAACCAGCGTTTGTAGGGTGCATAGTACGCCAACTCGGATGCCGACTGGGCCGAGAAGAAATCGTCCATGTAGACATAGAGGAACATGATGTGGAATATAACAGCGGCGATCCAGACCACAAACCCCGCGAATGTGGTCCAGATCGGAGGAGATGCCGAGCAGCCAAAAGTAGCGGCACGGTCACGTGGTATTGATGCCCAATTTTATAGACTTGCCAAGGCTGCCAGAGAAGATGCATCGGCAGAACCTTGAAGGCGCCCTTGACATCAGACTTGAATACATTGATCACCGCGTCAGGTCCTAGCTTGCGCCGGAGGACCCGAAGGTGGTCTGTAAGCTTGCGGATCCCATCCATTCGCATTGGGTTTACGTCGAGCTGCGAGATGGTCGGGTTGCGCGAGAAGTCACCATGGCTGAAGTCTGTGACAAGCCTCAATTTCTCGGAGTGAGGTTTGGGGACACCGTGTATGGGAATTGCATGCATCCCCAGCAGAAGTGTGGGGAAACCCCTCGAGAATCGACCTGCGGCGAGCTCGACGTCCCTGGTGCTTTCCAGGAAGGCAAGCTCCTCTGCAGAACGCGCAGGCTTCGAGCCATCGTGAGTGACGGGATGAGAGGCGACTGGCTTAGACCACGGCCAGAAGCCGTCAGTAAGCCCTTTGCAAAAGGACTCCACCAGGAGCTGATTTGGATGCGACGCTAGGAGACGTCTGAATAGAGAGATGTCGATGGGAGTGGAGACACTAAAGAGGCTTGGGTGATTTATCACTGTGTCGGACCAGCGACTGGTTTTGGAAAGCTACCGGCCGGACGCCGGGCAAAGGTTGGTCGGTTTCGGTCCCGAGAGCGGTGGGGCTGACAGCGTCTCGCGCCATCAGACCAGATGAACGAGCGGAGGTAACGAGGACGTGGGGGAGCAATCAAGGCCAGAGATACCTCATTTGCACTCGGTGTCCCGGTGATTCCCCTTGCAAGATGCGCAGATGTGGAGGTTCCGGCATGTAGATGCGTCGCGCTTGCATCGACCTGCGTTCCACAGCCGGCAGGGTTCACCGGACTTGTCACTGCTGCCGGCACCCTGCTTTGCGTGCCCTCCTCCACCTCCAACGCCGTTGGTCTTCTTGCTCTTCGACCGTCCCTGTGCCACTCCCGGATGACCCCATCGCGATGACGCCAAGGGAGTTAAGGTGCATGGTTTCGAGCTCAGCGAAGTGACGGGGTTCGTCAAGGGCGACGTCGGCACGCCTGCTGGCGAGGAGACGGGCAGCTTTCTCGAAACTGATGACGCGGAGGTGTTGAGACTCGTGGATGGCGGAGAATTTGGCGAGAATGTAAATTCCCCAGGCATTGTACTGATTGCTGAGGTGGGGGAAGACAACAAGTCCGGCCTGGCTGGTGCGCAACCAAGCAAGAGTCCACTCGGACTGAGTTCCGACGGTTCGAGTGACCTTCGTGGTGGCGTTGAAGGTGAACTCGATGTCGCCAATCTTCTCGGTGTGTGCGGCGCTAGGGTTGACGCTGTACATGGCGGAGAGGACCTCATCGAGGTCAACAGCTTTGTTGGTGAGCAGTCGGACCCACTGAGACTCGGGGAACTCGACGCGGGTTCTGGCGAGGAGGGAGCGGAGGGACCTCTTGGGATCGACTCCATAAATTCCCAGAAGCCGGACGGTCTCGGCGAGGTCATCCCTGAGGGGGATAGCGGTGACGGCCGACTTGACCCAGGGGAGCTCGTCCTCCTCGAACGGCTGCTTACGCTTCGGGTTGGGCTCGTCGAGCTCATCTGAGTCATTTCCGTCGCCATCCCCGAGCGGGTCAGCGTTGTCAGTGTTGGTGTCGCCTTCTCGAACGCGTTTCTTGCCCCGTCGGACGGCGGCCTCCTTGTCCCGAGTCCACTGGTCGCACATGTCCACAAACGGGTCCATGAAGCTGGCGACCTGGTCTTCGGTGGGGGGTACGGGGACGATGCCGTCCGAGCCTGGCGGAGGGAGCTCTGAGAAGATTGAACGGAGGGCCAGGAAGGCCGCCGTTCGGGAGAGGGCTCCATCCTTGAATTTAGTGACGACCTGTTCGGCCCGTTCGGGTTGAGGTACATCCTGCATAGATGTGCTGATGGGAGGCGAGCGTTGCAAGCCGAGAATATAGCGCGAAAGAGAGACCACGAAACTAGCGACGCGTCGAGCTCAGTTTCTGGATGTAACACAAACACGAAACTCCGTACCTAGTGACGCGTCGAGGAGCGGGATGGCAGACCACGGAAGGACTGACACGGCACTAGTAAGACGGAGGAGATGCACTAGAAACGTCTCAGCACACCGCCGCTGAGGCCTGCACGCGTCAAGACTCACAACGGTTTGTTCACCACAAGAGACACACGGGGTTTTGTGGGATGAACCGACGGGACGCGAAGCTGGCACCGACTCCGAATGCTGGTCTAGATGCGTCTCAGAACACAGCGCGAGGGCACAGAGACGGTCGACGCGACTTACCTGGGCGATGGAACACGAAGAGGAAAAGAGAGACCGGCGCTCTCTTTTGTTCCACCCAGGTTTAAGAGGGCCCCAGGTGAGACACAGGCGAGACAAGCCGCCTGTGTCTCACCTCGTCCGCGGCTCGACGGAGCGAGGCAACAAGGCAAACGCGATCGATGTGAGACAGAGCGTGATGCAACGCGTACCGCCACCGATTTGCCGCCTGCATATGCAGGCGCGGTGGGCCGAAGCGGGCACTCGGGGCGACGTCCGATTAGACTCGCGTAAAATCCTTTTAAACACAATGATTCACAGCCGATGGTTTTTGTGTTTGTTCTCGGTACAAAGGACCAAATCGAGCCGACACAGCTCTTGAAGTCCCGTATGATGACCAATCTACATGAGTATTTGACCACTCATCGACGCAGAAGACATCGCCGCAACTTTCTAGACCCCGGAATTCGCTTGGCTGGAGTCTCAAAGGCGACTGCCCATAGCTACGTGAAGAGCTTTACACACTGATTACTCCGCTGGTTCAACGAGCCAAGCCTGAACCCTACCATTGGATGCGCATTACCGACGTGCTGTCCATCAAGAAGACTCTCAGGCCGCTTGCCGCAGGGTCTCGTCATCGGTGAGCATAATACCGCTTACGGCCAGGTGCAACGCGTCTAACATTGCAATAAACTCTAACAACAATCACCTGTGCAAAATATTGGGTCGTTCAATCGTATTGATGGGATTTTTCAATCGCAGCTGATTTTGATTCGATCTCCCATTTTGCAGTATTGGTGCGTTGGCCGGACGGATACCAGAGCCTTGCTGACTCAAAATGCTGGACACATCTCGATAAGCCGCGATGACTATCCTGTTCTAAATTAAGGAACTTTTCAGTGGACTGGGAAGCCCTGCACCGTCCGTCTTTATAACTCTCCACGCGTCTCCACTCAGTGCCATCAACTTCCCGTGCTATTCTAACTTTGCTATCCTGCCGATCTTAACATGACAACTCACCACATCGTCGCAATGCTTCCTCCGGCGTGGGGACACACAATCAGCTACATCTACGTCGCGGTGCAGATGATCAGTAAGGATCCCGCACTTGTTGTTACGATTCTGCAGCACAATATCATCGGTGCGTGGCGTCCACTTTAACTTCCAGACATGCTCCTATGATGCGTAGTATCGCAGATGGAGGCGGAGCTCGCGACGTGTTCGTACGACAAAACGAGGCTTCGCATAATCGGAGTGGGAGACAAAGAGTTCGTCTGCAGCTGTCTTTCATCATCGTTCTGGATTAATCGCCCTTCGATCATCCAGTATCCCACGAGTCGGACCGAACGGTCTTGAGGAGAGCTTTCACCAGCTCGCTAACGGCTGGATGGATACTATTCCTCGTCTTTGCCAGGGAACCGATGGTTGGCCTAAGCCACAGACCATTCACGTAGGTCCACATTGTTTCCCGATTTCAACGTGGTAATGACCCCCTGCTCTAGCTCGACTTTGGTTGCGGTGGGTTGATAATCGAAGAGACCAAGAAGATTTTGGGTCCGAAATGCAAGGTGCTCGTATGGTTTTCATCCGCGCTGGCGTCGATGCCAGCGTGCTTGAACGAATATGATTTTACCGCCATAGCTCGGGAGATATTTTCCGATGAAAATAAGCGGAATGGGCGGTCCATGGACGATATCCTGCTACAGGTCCGTGTATTTCAAGCAGGATGATCCCCCACCGAATTAGATTAGGTTATTGTGGCCTGGAATGGCAGCGACAAGCTCTCTGGCGCAATCGTAAAATTTCCCGGTGCACCTGACATGTACGACCACGAGCGAGGCGCCTATGCGGCGGGCCCACCAGAGGGCTTTAAACTGATCCTTCCCACCGCGCAAACGCTCGCCAAGGCCGCAGACGGGTACATCGTCCCCACCTCGGCCTGTTTCGAGCCGGTTGCGGTGCCGTACTGCAGAGAGCTTTACAAGAAAAGTGGGCAAGAGTTATTTACGGTTGGGATGCAGACGCGCGCGCTGTGTGGGCAGGATTCTGCTCCCGTTGTGCTTACGAACGAGATGTTGAAGTTGTTCTTGGGGAATGCAGTGGAAACCTATGGTGCAAACTCGGTCCTGTATATCTCTTTCGGGGTGAGCACCATTTCCGAATTTCGCCGCATGCCTTTGACTATTGCCCCCATGCAAGGTCGCTGTTCTTCCCCACTGCCACGCCCCAACTAATCGAGGCGCTCGTGAATACACTCCTCAACCTCGTCAAACCCTTTCCCTTCGTTCTCGCGCTTGGTGGAGATTGGCAGCCCTGCCCAAAGAACTCATCGAACGAGTGAACTCGACCGGAAAAGGTCTTGTCTGTGATTTCTGGGTTGAGCAGCGGGCGATCCTGCAGCACCCCGCCGTCGGGTGGTTCTTGACACACGGCGGATTCAAGTGAGCATTCACTTTTCTTCTTTCAATTCACCGACGCGTTTTTTTACTGGTTCGTAATCACAGCTCGATTTCCGAGTCGTTAGCAGAAGGAGTGCCGCTCATCGTGTGGCCGGTCGGCGGGGAGCAGCCCGTCAATGCGGCGTTTTTGTCTTCGGACCCAAATCCCGTCGTTTTTGAGCTCCTGCAGGTACACAACCATTCTCCCATTTCTATTAGAATAACCCAATACCTTGACCTCGTTACTCTCCGCAGATTCGCACCGGCCCGCAACTCGGTCCCTCGCTCCGCGGTGGGCCCACAATCACCGGGACAGTAGTAGATGCGACGGAGGAGGTTCAAGGCGACCTTCGAAGCCGCCCGGGGCGCGAGGGGAGCGACGTTGCGCTCAAATGTGATTAGGTTGGCGGAGGCCCTGAAGGAGAGTGCGGCGGGGGAGGCGTCGGAGGAAATCATTCGGTTGGCCAAGTTTTAGATCCAGTATGTGATGTTCGAATTGGATCGCAGTCAGGATGTATAACTCGTAGCTGCCCAAGAGGAAGGTTCCTTGGTCGATGGCGTAGCAAAACATCGAATGTCCGGAAGCTCCAACAAATTCGGTTCATACTAAGTTTCAACACACTTTCGCTCCAGTCATAAATCCTCCATATCTATCGCGCCTGGCAGCTTGTCGCTCGAATCAGGGACGCCCACCTGTTAGGGCTTAGCCTTCGGCTGTGCTTCTTCGTCCGCCTTCCTCATCCTCTCCACAATCAGCAACTTCTGTAAAAAAAAAAATGATCGGTTCGAGGTCGCGATAGGCTACTAGGTACGCGAGTGGCGGACGTATACCTTGGTGGCGTTGGCAGGAATCATGCCCTTCATCTCGCCTATCCCTTTGATCAGTGACAAGGGCCATCCGGCGCTCGGTGGATAGCCGAATGGCGTATTCCCTCCGGCAGGGGGGAGCAGTGGAATTCTCGATTTGGCAGCACTACACCCGCGGCCGGTAGCATGGGCAATGTAAGTAATACGCAAGGTTCAACTTGGAAGAGCCCGCACTGACAAACATAGAGTAGCTCCCATCGCGCTCCGGGTCCTTCTCCAACCGCCGAGAAGATGTTCGTGTAGTGCTTGTGCTGACCGGGACAGGGCACCATCATCTTATTGGGCGGAGCCCTGCAACTCAGATGAGATACATGGAGACGGAGCCAACCCTTTCCAGAAGCAGATTTAGAGGCATGTCGGAAGATGGTTCAGTTAACCTCAGCGTTACCTTTTTATAATCGACTGAAAACAATAGCGTACCTGAAACAACAAGGTACCAGCCCGAACCACATAACCTAGCGAACTCACATGTTGGATTATTGGCTCAAGGCTTTCCGCAGCGGGAAGGCACTGGTGTCGTGAATCAAAGCTTCTCCGTGGTTAAATTGTTTTTTGTTCCTCACCTGCACTAGTCTCTCGTAGACAAATTCGCGGAGTTTGAGTATAGTTCAGAAATTATGTGAATTATCTATGCTAATTATGATGAATAGGCTTCAAATACAAATATTAACTTTAGTAATTCCTTCCCCGACTGGGCGGAGCAGCACTCTGTTGCTGCGCCGGAAGCATGGTGGGAATAAGGTCACGGGTCCGCAGGCCTGCTTGCTGTGGTGAATTCCGAGTCGCGTCGTTTCACGTGTAAGTGTTGGAAATACGGCTATCACGGGAGCGCGCGGGACACTATCAGGGTCGTCTCGCTTGCCCGGGTAGAGGAAATGTTGCTCTGAGGGCAACCAAGTGAAGTATATTCATGAGTTACAACAGATTATATACTAATTATCCAATAATATTCGGGAGGCAGTGTCCGGAGGAAAAGGGTGCGATGGCTAGTGTGTGCATCGGGGAGTCCGGGCCCGATGGTTACCGTGAGTACATGACTGCAACGTACTCATATTCCAACAGTAAGAGATCCAAATTGCTCAAGAATTGCCACAAACGGGACTACAACCACTATATCTATCTGTAGCGGCACGAGTGCCGGTCCCTACTCTTTGCATCTTGTAATGGTGTATTGAGACAAATTCAAGTGAGGTACAAGTAATGTTGCTGCGACTTGCCAAGTCGAGTTACGACCTGAAAAAAGCCATTTAAGGGCACTGTTGACTTGACTTAGGGAAACCAAGTCACTTGAAGCCACTTAAGTCGACTCGATGATGTTTCCTTTTTCCCGAAATATTGAACAATGTGTGTAGCATAGGGTATAGGAGCTTACAATTGACAAATGGTAGATGTTATGAGAATCCAGCTTCCTCTGGTGATTGGTGGCCAAATGGTGTCAAGGTAGTTGATGTATTCACTAACTGAAGTCCCCAAGCATTTGCTCTTTTGCATTATCGACCATGATTTGATTGAGTTGCCTTGCTCTGCGGCATGTACCATATTCAAGTGCATTCTTGCCATGATCCGATTTGGCCAGCACCTCTACCCTCCGAGTGATCCTTGTCCCCATTGTCCTTCCCAATGATGAGCCAAGATCTCCCATTCTGGTCGAGTGGTGCTCCTCAGGTGACTGATCATAAACAAATGACTTGCTTTATGTATTGTGATAATAATTCTTTACACATATTTGATCATGCACCATTACTGAGTTTGGGGAATAGAGCAGCAAGTCTCCTATCTTGGAACACTGCAAAAAGCCCTTCACCATGCTATCACTGGTGATTTCTGCAACCGTCCCTGGTGACTTGCCAAATTGGGTAGATAGGACAGTAAAACTCCTATTTGGGAACAGCTGTTGGGGGGACTCTGATTTCAGGGCTATATAATGCTTTTGACCCACAGAAAACCCCATACAAAAAATCCAGCAAATTTTGTCCTACCCTGACTGATGATCCCTGCCGTCTTTCTTGGTGACTGACCTTATTGGGTAGTTAGAATGCTACGGCTCCTTTGTTGGAACAGCCACTTCAGGGACTCTAATTCTGGGTCAGATCATGATCCTGACTAACAGGAAGCCTTGTACCAAAATACAGTGAATTTCAGCCTACCCTGACCAGTATTCCCTGCCATCTTGGTGACTTACCATATTGGGTAGTTAGAATGCTACGACTCCTTTGTTGTAGCAGCCACTTAGGAGACTCTGATTTTGAGTCTGATAATAGAGAGTTTGCGCAGAGCCACCAGTCTAACTGGTGGCTGCTCTCTCTGGTCTGCAGGACAGTCATTCAGCTCGAGCTAACCACCATGCAATCCTCTCCACAGGGGCTATATATGGTGGCTAGAAGACCCTGAGAGATTGGCTGCAGAGAAAAAATAGCCACCAGTTGATCTGGTGGCTCTGTGTAAATTCTCTAATACTCCTGATGAACAGGAAGCCTCATATGGATATACAGCAAAATTTTGGCCTAATACCATCTTTCTTGGTGACTTACCATATTGGGTAGATAGAAAGCTACCACTCCTTTGTTGGAACAGCCGCTCCAGGGACTCTGATTTTGGGTCAGATCATGCTCCTGATTAATGGGAAGCCTCATACAAAAATTCAGTGAATTTCAGCATACCCTGACTGGTATTCCTTGCCTTCTTTCTTGGTGATTTACCACATTGGGTAGTTAGAACACTACTACTCCTAGCGGGGGAATCCAAAGAGAAGAAAGGATGGGGATTCCCACACTAGGCAAAACCTTATATACTAACTAGTAACTAAGAGCGAAAACAGCCGGAGAGGTGGCCGGAGCCAGGGTTCCCCTGACATCACCCACCCCTGGGAATACAGTGTCCCGACGTATGAAGTGGATGGTCTTGTCACGCCTCTGGAAGGAGAGCAAGTTGAAGGTGGCTGAGGCAATCCGGCAGGGAGCGTTCGGGTAACGGCGGTAGTAGGCATCAATGGCATCCTTGGCGAAGAAAGACATCAGAGTGTTTTACCCACTTATTGTGCTCCAGTCCATAACCCTTCCATCGCACCATGTACCAGAGGCTGCCGTAGCAGACCCTTGCTTCAAGGATCTCGGCAACCTCCCACCTCCTTGTCTTGGTCCATCTGGAGGATGGGCAGCAGTTCATTGTTCTAAGGGCGGCCAGGGAACAGCTCTGACTTCGCAAGCTCAAGCTTTACCACTGGGAAGACCAGGTGAAACTGGGAGTAGTGCGGTGGGAGCTCAAGCTTGTATGCACCCTTGCCCACAACCTTCATGACCTTGAAGGGTCTGAGCCGCTTGTCCGAGAACTTGGGTGACGGACACGTTGTTTTGATGTCGGATGCATCCACCCAGACTCGGTCATCTACCTTGATCTCCAGCATGGGCACATATCAGCAATCATAGTAGAGCTTGAACTCGTCCTTGGCTTTGACGGGCGCGGCTTTGGCCTCGGAAACCCCGGTGGCGATCCAGTCGCAGAACTCGTTGACGGACTCGTCAGCAGAGCATACTGTTCGGCTCAAAACCCATCTGAGGGCAGCAGCCAGTGTCTGTTATGAACGGAACCTGCTGCGTCAAGGAGTGGATGTGGTGGTTGTATGCAAACTCAGCTGCCGGCAAGAGCTCATCCCAGTTGTCCTGTTTGTAGCTCGTGAAGATACAGACAAACTGTTCAAGCTCCTGGTTGATGTTGACAGACCTGGTACTGGGGCACCTGAGCATTTTTTCAAAATCGTTCAAGTTGCTAATGCTGGCCTGGGCAGTTAGCTAAGATGGATATAATGTGTTTCAGACCATTAGAAAAGCGCTGGACAACGATCCTGATAATGGGTTGAAGTGAGAAATTGCTAATAGAGCAACCATGGAAAGTGCCCAACCATCCTGGAAATGGATTGGGGTAACTGCACATCTGTAACTAAGGGCGTATTATGAGGGATTATCCTTTTGAACAAGCGTGCTTGCCGTTTGACATCATCTGGTGTCTTCAGGACTGCCAAGAGAAGGTTGAACTTGGTTGATCTATCCACTGACTAAGAAACCATACTCGGGTACTGTGAAGCTGCGGTTAGCACAATATTCAGACAAATCAATCAAATGGTTCAAAGAGAAACCAGCTCAGGCAGTGATAAGCAGGTTATCTGGCCTTGCCTGGAATCTCGCCAATAATGGGATTCCTGTGCATTACCAAGTTAGATGTATATCTCCAGGATTAACATGAGTCTTGAATGGTTAATCAGGCACATCTTGCATGAGGGTTTAATCAGCCCACCTGAGAGCACATTAATCAGAACCTCCCATACTGATTAAGGATCGATTCAATGGGTTTAATAATAGAGTCCTTATAATTGCTTGATTAAGGCTCTGTGGGGCCAACAAATATCAGGGAACTTAAATATCCACTCTGAATAACCAGTGTCTATCGGCAGAGATAGAACTGTGGGTTTGATGCACCTTGTTGTGGTTGATTTGGCTTATTCTGGAGACGTGTCTGGACACATGTTAACCACCGATCAATGTTACTATCCCAATGTGGGTTCTTGACTCAGGCAAGGCCTCATTGGTGCATATCTCAACAACTACTGGGTGGTTCAGGGAGATTAGGGTATCTGCAGAAAGCTGATACCCAACGCTCCTTGAATCTGAAGGTGTTAATGAAGGGACTTTAACCATTAAACTGGTTCAGCTCTGTTACCGTCCCAATTTGGTTTCTTGGCTTGACCAGGAATTGACAAGGTTATATCTTGGGAACCACTTGGTGGATTCAGGAGTTCTGGGTGTCTACAGAAATGGGGGACTCAGTGCTTTCTGAATCCAATGGTCTGAAGTGCAGGACAAGACTATTTGGCCTGGAAGTTCAGTCGAGTCAGACAACCGATCGGAAACAAGGAGTTAAATAGCAGATCTTTAGCTTACTCACATAGTGTAAGCATGAATGTACAGTATATAAGGAGGGCAGTTCTAGCATGGACACACTACTACTTCTGGGTGGGTGGCACAGGTGCTAGGTCCTGGTCTCAATTAAGAGACTTGGCTCTAGGGCTTGTGTTAACTACTGCCATGGCAGTGGCACAGGTACCAGGTCCTGGTCTCAATTAAAGACTTGGATCTAGGGATTTTGTTAACTGCTGCAGTTGGGGTGGTGCAGGCACTAGGTCTCGGTCTCAATTAAGAGACTGGGATCTAGGGTTTGTGCTACAACGGGTAGTCCACACTTGTGATCCTGGACTGGTTCTATTAAGAGCTCGCTTTGTTTGCACAATGTGATTAATATGTCTGGCCTTTGGTGGAAGTAAAACACATAATTGGGATTGTGATTAAGATGTGAAGGGATTTGGGATTTGGATTGAGAACGCGGCACCACTACAGCAGCCTTGGAAGGCTTATTATTCGGGATTATGGAACGGTCAAAAGGGACCTTAAACAATTTGATAGCTGTGAAGCTTGGTATCTAAATATGTTGTTGGATTGACGCACTCAGTTGGCTTTGCCAAGAGAGGGTCTTAATCCCACCACAACAGTCTTGCATGTCATTAGTCAGGTGCTCTCTTCTGAGTGCTTAATTAAGAGCTTCAACCAGTCGAACAAATGTATCTGTGTCCCTTTTCTACTACTTCACATTCTGTGGAGAAGTCTAAAATGCATGAATACGTCTAAGCTTGTGCCACTGGGGGAACAAGGATGTGGATTTCGGTTAGTGGCTGTGGCTTGTACTGCTACATTCCACTCCTCGGTCCATGTCATCAGTAGCCGAAGTGGGTAACGGTGGGCTGATGAGGAAGTCAGCTAAAAGTTGACACATCAACAATATCCCATCACGATCGTTCTAAGCGATGTAGATCTTGACTCATTGTTGAGCTCAGCTCATTGATGTTCCTTATAAGTCTGTTTGGTTTTTTACTAATCCCATGATATCCGACAGGAGTTCTTTGGCTAGCCACAATACCACTAGTCATATACCCTGAACCCTGCTGCATGTTTGTATCTGTCTCGTTTATATTTAGAATCCTGTAAAGTATTTAAGTGGATAGTTATGGGAAGGAAGCTAGTGAATCTCACCCCACCTGTTGGATGCGAAGCTACTAGGCTTCTCACTTAACTGGTTGAGTAGTAATTCATTCAGAGACACCCAGAAGCTATACCAAGTTTTGTTTGTATTCCCTTGAAATATTATCTGTGTTGGATTTGAATCTTTATAAACTATGCATGGACATATTGGATAAATGGAACGGACATGTGGAATATAAGGAAACAGATCGGACTTGACAATTGGTGTATAATCTCACAAGGATTAGCAACCACAGATACTATTAAGAATCGGAATTTCATAAGAATCACTTGCATTTTGCATCGCAGTACCATCTCCAAACCCAGACCCACATCACACAAAACTGTTGACATAAAATCTCGTCCTGACTATCCGCAATCGCGCCTAGAGCAGTTTCGAGCAATTTATCTATACGACTTGTGGATAGTCTCGTACACAGCCCCTCATGACATCCCAATTTGGGAACCCTGTCATGAGAGTCTGGGCTCCCACCAGCCAAATAACTGTACATGGAGCTTTCCAAAATAGATTCACCACTCAAGAGACCGACCTTCACAGCCACCGACCACATTCCGAAAAGATGGCAACCTCCAGTAGATAGAAAAACAGGCATTGATAAATAAATAAATGTCTGATAGGTCTATATCTTCTATATCTAACCCTCTTCTTCCAAGGTTAAGCCAAAAAGCTATGGAAAGTGCCCAAACAAGACCTCAAAAAAGCGAAAATTCAAGAGCTCCATGTACGGTTATTTGTCCAGTGGGAGCCCAGACCCTTATGACAGGGTTCCCAAATTGGGATGTCATGAGGGGCTGTGTACAAGACTACTTGTGGACCTATAAGTCTTGCTTCCAAAACAGAACTAAAGTTCAAATTGCCACAATCTATACTGGAATGGAACCCTGAACTTGCACGAGGATTATAGTGTTTGAGTTGATCTATTGCATTATCGAACCACATATTCATTTACAAGGTTGGGTTTGTGGTTATTTTACCGCTAGCCCCATAGTCACCATTTTGTTCGGTCTGGCCATCGGTCTGTAGGTGGTAAGCAGTTGAGGTAGTGGGTTCAATACTGATGAGGTGCCACAGCTCCCGGGTGAACTAACGAACTGTAGGCCACAGTCCGAGATGTACTTACGGGGGGTTCCATGGTGCCTCCACACATTCCGGTGATTGATGTGCTCAGAACCTATATAAGAAACACACAAATAACCCCACTTGACTTGAGAGCGGCACAGAAACAGTCTAGAGACTGTTCCAACAACCAACAAACAAATCAAACGGCAATATATGCACGTTTCCAAAGATCCCGACGAGTTACAGCCCCTAGTACAGGGCCTTGTAAAGGTTGTAGGGAGAGGTTTCGTATCTCAAAGAGATAATAGAGCAAACTGCGTAGAACGTGTTTCTAGACACAGTGGAAACATTGTTTCCAAACAAGATAGATTTATAGCTTCGCAGCGTGTGTGTGTGTCCAAGCGACAGAGAAACAAGTTTAAAGTAGTCCCGTAGACTCAAGTAAGGCCCCTAGTTTATAGGCCAAGAACGTTCACAGAGCTTTCCCTAAAGAGGTACTTTCTGAGCAACGCCAGCAGTCACGTTTCCAAAGTTTTCCCTTGACGGTACTTTCTGAAACCCGCTCCGCAAACAACAACAATAATGTTTCTTTCAACAGAGTTCCAGATCCAACAGATTCTCAGAGTTCAGACAGTTTCCAGGCAAAGCCCAAGTGTGTTTCCAGAATATATATATGATTCAGAAACAATTAAGATTTCGACTAATAGTGCTACTCTATGAGAGTGCGTTCGCCGAGGATCCCAGATCAACCCAATGCGCAAGCGTATAGCCTACTAGTTCGGGGGAAGATGCTGTGTCCCTCGTAGAAAACACCCTCGGATACTTATACAACCGCCAAGACACTGTTACAAAGCCCAAAACACAATCCCAATGAGTCAAAAGTCCGTTTATCCGTCTCTCTAACCGCATTTCCGTCGGTTGTTCTTCCGAGCGTCGCCTCCCATTGGTTCCCAACTGTGAGCACGCCATGTTCCCTTGCCAATTACGAGGCAGGAACCCGTCAGCAGCACCCCTGTATTATGCAGAGGGTGTGTCGATCACCGATAGATCGGCACTGCATCTCGTTCGACCTGTTTCTGCTTCAACTCAAGTTTCCCCTTGGTTCCAAGTACGGAACTTGATAGTACTCCTTTGTAGGTCTCGGTAGATACCTGTTTCTCTAGGGTTTCCCAGAAAGGGTTCTTGAGAAAGAACCTTAGAACACCTTTAGAGTTGTGATCCAGATCCACAGAATAGCCGACCACCTGTTTCGGTGTATCCGCATCCGATGGAAACCAGCAACTCTGGCAACCGAAACACTCGTGACCGAACGCGTCTCCCCTAGCGTCTCAACACAACACAACACATTGCCAACTCCTGTTCCTTTGACCCGTTTCTGTCGTTTAAGTGAATGTTGGAAACAAGTCAAAAGAATCCCTTGACTTATTATCTGGCTGCACGTTTCCCTTACAGTTTTCAGGGCAAGACTAGCCAATGGACGTTCTAATTCCTTAGAACGTCCACCCGTTTCTCTGTGGTTCGCCCAACAGCTACCAGGAACCAGTACTGTTGTATAGAAACAACAGTTTCAGCAATGAGCACGATCAGAAACACGCAAAATTACGTGTATCTAACCATGGCCCAATTACTGGCTTATCACCGGTAGTACAACCGGGCAGCTGTAACAGCGCTGAGGCTAGTGTGGCACTCGTTGAAGTGTGCCTGCTTACTGAGGACATCAACCGCAACCATGATCATGTCAAAGCCCTGTGCTTCCGGGAGTTTGACGATGAAATCCACCGAGACAGTATCCCAGCACTCATCCGGGATCTTGGTCAGATGAAGCTCACCATGAGGAAGCTGCTGGAGCACTTTTGTTTGGTTGCACACATTGCAGGTGCTGACGTACTGGCCGATGTGCCGGGACAACTGGGGCCACCAGTAGTTCTGAGAGATAAGCTCCAACATCTTGAAGTGGCCAATGTGTCCGGCGACCATGTGTCATGGTGCTGCTCCATAATCCGGTGACAGAGGTCTTTATTCTGCAGCATGACAATCTTGTCACAAAACAGGAGGAGTTCATCCGAGATTTGCCATTTGGCCGAGCAAGAGGACTGGGCCTTCCAGTTCTTGAAGAGCTCCCGGTAACGAGTGCCACAGGGTCCTCAAGCTCTGGCTCGGTCATGAACACCTTCTGGATGTTGCGCAGGAGGGGAACCTCAGGTCCATCGACTATGATTCCCTCCATCGTGTGGATGCAGAAGAGCTTTGGCCGAAGGAGCGTAACATCTGAGTTCTTGGAACCGGCTCTGTGGTCAGGGCAGTGGGAGAGCGCATCTGGACAACCCTTGAGGTGGCCCGGCTGGTGGAACAGGTGAAGTCAAACTGGGACAGGTACAGGGACCACCTGGCCTGCCACCGGTTCAGCTTCTGCGACTTCTGGAAGTATTCCAAGTTCTTGTGGTCCATCCAGATCTCGACCGGGTGCTGCACTTCGAGGAAGTGCTGCCACCTCGAGGGCTCGGACAATCACAAGCATCTCCTTTTCATGGATCATGTAGTTTTGTTGGACGTCATTCAAGCTCTTGGAGTAGAAGGCGACGGGGCACCACTTTCCATCCATGCCCTGCTGCAACAGAACGGCCCCAGTTGCCTGGTCAGAACTGTCTCCAGCCAATATGGCCAAGATTCGTCCGGAAGGACCAGGATGGGTCCTGCGGTCACCGCATCCTTGAGGGCTTGGAACACAGCGCCCGAGGCAGTGGTCCAGGTCCAGGCCACACCCTTCTTCGTCAGGTCGAAAAGCAGCCAGGAAACATCTGAGAATACCCGGATGAACCTCCAGTAGAATGTCGTGAAGCTGAGAAAACTGCTGCACATCCTTCTTGTTCTCAGGTGCGGGCCAAGCGGTGACACCGGCAACCTTGATGGGGTCCATCTTGTTCTCGGATGTGGGCCAAGCAGTGACACCAGCAACTTTGACGGGGTCCATCTCAACGTGGTTATGTGAGATGATGACGCCGAGGTACTCGATCATCAACTTCTCGAACTTGCACTTCTCCGGACAGAGGAAGAGGCGGTGCTCTTGGAGCTGATGGAGCACCTCTCAGATGATTTCGCAATGATGGGTGAGGTCGGAATGTGTGATGAGGATGTTGTTGAGTAGACCATGACGTCTCTGGACAGAATGAGATCCTGGAAGATGTCATTCATCATTGTCTGGAAAGTGGCCGGGGAGTTGGTGAGGCCAAAGTACATCACCAGTGGCTCAAAGAGCCCTGGTTTAGTATGGAAGAACATTTTTGAAACCCCACTGGACATTGAGTTTCATGAAGAACCGGGTGTCATGAATTACCCTGACTCAGCATCGTAGATATCCTTTTTCGGATTCTACTACATTCCTTTTTGGGAATAACCCATCCTCAATCGGGTTATTCCCTGGCCCACAACACTCACTCGACCCTCAGGGACATGAATATCCCTCGGACCTTTATTCGGAATCCGTGCAGACATGGATTCCTCACCACTTTACCACTCGGGTTCTTATTGCAGTAACCCGGGACTCTATACGATGAGGGCATGGCACCATACACATGCAACCCGGGTTCTGTGCACTAGCAACCCGGACTCCTTTGTGCTGATGACCATATCCAATGGGTCATGACTACACTCCTTTATGTTGGTGGATATTCACTCCTGATATCCCTGCCAAGACGACTACACTCCTGAATGGCGACAGGTGTCCCCTGGGTGCCACCTGTTGACTCCTTTATGCTCATGACTCCTTGGTGACCCCTAGATGCTGTGGTGATACCACATAGGGACTAGGAGCATCAGCATTAATGTTCCTTAATGCTGGATACAGTTACCGATCACGATCATATTTAATTTATGTAGAAAGGTATATAAACTCGGTAGAATCTCCCCTGTGCAGTAGATTCTACCTCGTCTATTTTCAGGCCTTACTTTGGCTGGATTGCTTGGTTCTTGTACTTGAGCCTGGAGTGCTCTTGTTCTCATCTTGTTATGCTGGCCTGGTGGGCCACATCCTCTCCTTGGATCCTCAACACATGGTCATGCACTATTCGAGCGGTGACGGATTCTCTCTCAACACCTAGGGATGGCTGCTGTTGTGGCTGGTGTGGACATGGTCCAGCTGACCTAAGGGCCGTTGCTGACACTGGGCTCCCTTCGAACGGTTAATAAGATTGTTGATCAATGGGTACCAATTCTTCACAGTCATCACATTAAGCACCTGGTAGTCCTGGACGAACCAGAGGGCACCATCCTTCTTCTTAACGAAGAAGACCGGTGACGCTATCGGAGACTTGGACAGGTGAATACGGCTGGTACTCAATCCCTCCGTGATGAAGGCATTGAGCTCCTTCTGTTCGAGCGGGGAGATCGGGTAGACCTTGCAATTGGCTGGCTTCGCGTCTGGGACAAGTTCGATGGCATGGTCCCATACCTGTCTTTCCGGCAGAGAGTCGAAAGACTCCCTGTTGAAGATGTCCGAGAAGTCCGTGGCCCAGAGTGGAATCTCAGTTCTGGCCAGTGCAGAATTCTGTACATAAGCCTCTGTGAGACATTGCGAGACGGTACTGCCGGCACAAATCTCTTTGGCCAGGGCAGAGGATGCAATCGCCTTCCTCAAGCTCGTTGTCGTTGTCATTGTCCGAGTCCGAGTCTGGGGACAAGTTTGGCAGGTCATCATCATCGGCCAGATTGTACCCATCATCTCCGTGCCATTCCTCCGAGTTGACAGCACAGATGGATGGGGTCGGTCCTTTGCACAGCTGCTGGAGGATCGAGGCAGTGAGCTTCCCGTTCTTCCAGACTACTCACAACTCATCCCAGCAGGTGCGGCATCCGGGCGGGCAGCGCATCATGCGAACCTCCTTGGTTTCCCAGTTGATCTCCAGAGTGTGTTTCTGGAGCCAGGAGTAACCAAGGATGACATGCTGCTGGCCGAGCTGAGTGACGGCGAGCTGGATGTGTTCAGCATGCCCTTTGTAGTCGACCACCATATTGACGACACCGGTGATGCCACCAGCTTGGTTCGAGCTGCTGTCCACATTGAGAACCGGGATGGGCTGCGAGAGACACCGGACAGGTTGCAGGAGATGATGTACTCCAATGATAGGGTGTGTACCAAAACATGCCAGTTATTATTTCATTTTGAACCTATTAGTGGGCAGAAGTGAGGCATTAGATTATGGGCGTACACCCTCCCTGGGGTGGTAGGCCTACACTATTGATGGCCGAAAGTCAGTGTAACAAATCAACTATGAAGGATTGAGTAGACTTGACAAGGCAGCCAAAAGGCTGTTACATCCTGACTATGATATTCTACACTGAGCTATAGACAGTGGCAGTGAAATCAAGGGGTGATCTGGCATGTGTCGGCGTAATGTGACCCCCTGCAGTATGTTGGTGTTTGGTTTTCGAACTTTGATGCATCAATATGATCACATGTATCACGGCACGACACTCATTTAGCATTGCACAATGATCTTTGAGCAAAAACTGAGTACATAAAATACAACACTACACTAATCTAGTTTGTTTAGACACATGTGAGTCAGATCCCGTGGTTGATTGAGTTCCTGAACGCTCTCGTGGCCGTTTTGATGAATAATCACTGTCTGCTGAGTTTTCCGCCCAAACATCAATTGCATCGCTGCCTGGGATGTTGTATTTCTCCCTATAACCGTCTGCTTCATCCTCAGAAATGCCCATGCATATCAATTCCTTTTTCCTAATGAATGAGGTAACCAAAAACTCTGGTGAGATATCTGGTAATTTGTTTGATGATTTTCGTCCCGGAGAATGTTCACTGAAAAGATGAAACATAGCATTATATTTCCAGATGGTCCGACGTGGTCCAGAGATAGATTTATCACAAAGAACACAGTGGATGGGAACATTTGTGCAAGGTGTTGCTGCAGTTGAAGTTGTTGCAGATTTATAGTTCATCTTGGCATAATGGTAGTCACAGTTGGATAAAAATTTTACGCCCTTGGAGCTTGCTGTTAATTGGGTGTAGCACCCTTTTCTACCACACCAGCCACAAGGATCCGTCCCAACTTCCATTTTGTGGCTTTGGGATCCGGAAGTGATAAAAGGCAAATAAAATATGATGCCCAACATGGTTTCTCATCATTGATAGCTTGATTCCAGTGCCGCAGATAAAACATGCAACAATTTCATTGGCACCCAATTTCTTCTTTGGAACCAATTGTGGGGGAGGGTCTTTTGATTGTTAGAGATTTACAGCCTGCAATACAAAATCAATTTTGAAGTGTTGTTTCTAGTTGACGAGACTACCAGTTGAGTTGTGATATGGGAGACAAGTGGTGTTGGAAACTTGAGGGAGCATTTCGAAGGTTTCATAGATTTTGCTCCCTTCTGGGTCAAGCATTTCCCATGCAAAATTGAGAAGATTTGTCAATTGTTCATTGTCAATGCTCCACGTTGGTGTTGTGCTAGCCTCTGAGAGTAGTGGGGCCACTGGATGTATAAGACCAGCAGGAATTTCGATGAGAAATTGTTTGAGGGTTGCCTCTGCATGTGTTGTGCTGGTATCAAGGCGTAGGAAACTCCCTGTCCAGAGCCAAACATCTTCTTTTGACTCGAGTTCCATAATTTGTCCAATTACTTTGATCTTCTCTTGGTTGTCCTCAAAGTTGATCCAGATCCATAGTTTGAAGAATGCTTCTATCTGTCCCAACTCTGAATCCTTTGACATAGATGATCCCTAAACAGATATCCTCGCCCACACGCAACAAGGTTGCTACCAAGTCATTTGCTTTCAGGAGATTATCCTCTTTGAGTGGGTCAAAATTAATGTTCAAATGCTTTTAGCGAAGATCCTCCAGAGCAACCCCTCGAACACGAAGTGTGCGCATAGTAACTTTCTTGCTCCGGTTGGAGCTCAATGAAGCAACAATTGATGACTTCATGTACTGTTTTCCATCCTCTGCAACTAGAAGTTTGGAAAACACAATAGGATCCTTCTCTGCTTCAATGTCTTCAAGCATATCTGGAAATAGCTCTCCAGGTCCAGTCCAGTTTCAGTGTCGTCATAATTATCCTCATTTCCTCATCATCATCATGAATGTCTTTAGAGGGCACAGCAGGTGCATTGGCATCAGCACTGGACAGTTCAGGGGCAGGGAAAATTTCATTCTCAATCTCTGAACGGCGGTCACTTTCTGAGAATGAGGTCCCAAGATATGTTCCAAGAGGTCGAAGATGATCACAATTAGGGTGCGCGAATATAGCTTTGAAGTCCACTCTCCCATGAGGGCCGAAATACTTTTCCAGCACATTGTTTGCTGCTTCAGAGCCTCTATCATATTCTTGCTTTAAAGATACATTGCCAACACAGACATCCCCTGAAGTGCACGTGAATAATACACACGTGAAAACGTTGCTCACCCGAGCAATTTTGCGAATTTTACAAATACATGTTATTGGGGCGGAATATAGGATAACGGGAGGAACACCGTAACTGGGGGAAACAAGCCCAAGGATAATAGACAGGTTGTGCAAAAGCCGCACAAGCCGCATGTGGCTTCATGCGGCTTTTTGGCATTGTGCAAAGCCGCGGGGAGGATTTCAATATCCCAAACCCATAAACCCACCGGAAATGACTCATACAAATATCATTTCGAATGTTCTGTCCATGCGGCTATCCAATCAGATCCAGCGAATATAATGATTTGTCCTTGAGTTTCCGCGTTGATTCCACAGCACCTACAAACTGAATGACAAATGGAACAGCCATCCCATAGTCTAAAGTACTTCCCTCCACTCAGCAGGTTCACTGAAAGTTCGACCCTTCCTAGATGAACTCGGAAAATCTCCGCGGCTTTGCACAATGCCCAAAAGCCGTGTGCGGCTTGTGCACAACCTGTCTAATGTTTGGCAACGTACCTGTGCTATGGTATCCTGCAGGACAGCCCTGCATAGCCCTCAGAGGAACAATGAGGATGGATGAAACGGACAATGGGAACAATGGTGAACTTGAACGGTCACGTGACCGCTTGATCGCGTCAATTGTCAAGTTCAAACTATCAAGCGACACATCGTAGGGGTCTCAGGGACGCGTTTGAAGGCGACCATAGCGAAGGGGATGGGATGGCAGTGTTCAAGGAGAGGATACTGGCCAAAAGAAACTCCAGAACAATGGGATTCATTGTTTCAAAAGCAATTACCTGGAGTTTCATCAACACATTACCAATAAATCCTCACCAGATATAGGAAGTTCATGGTTAAAGGGAGTAAAACTCCCATAGCAACGAGCAGTTGGGACTTGAAGATTGCGAAGGTGTACCGGTATTTGTAGAAGACAAATAGTAAGGGTATAAAAAGGCTTGTAAATTTGTAGTAGAAAAAGAATATACCTCACCCAGGTTCACCCCTGTGTTTTGTTTTGCTTTACAGATTTTACGGGAACGCTACGGAAACTACGGAATTACGGAACGGAACTCTACGGGAACTTACGCGAACTTGAACGGAACGGGACTTTTGGTTGAAACACTACGGAACTTGAACTTGAACTCTTGGCTTTGCTTATCTCGCTCTCACTACTGGATTTCTGAATTCGCATTCATCGTATACTGCGGCGCGAACCCCCGAACACAACAAGGACAAGAAATTATATTGGTTTAGTGGACGCTCTTGGTTTTGAGAGCTTACACACGTCGACCCTACTTCTAGCCTTTCACCCCTATCCAAGATTTAGGGTTCACATGGTCAATTCCCAGTGCTCCAGATAGTTTTAACCGTCGATGACCACGGTCAAGGTCAGGATTACGCTGGAATGTAGCATTGATGAGAGCACCAAGGCCAAGTTTCTGAGATAGTTGTTCAATGTCAAAATTACGAGCATGATCCATAGTTCGAGTATCACAGAAGACTCCCTCTAAGCGATCAGTCCCTTCCAGAATAATGTAGAATTTGAGATTTGGATTGAGTGTTTGCATGCGTGCAATAGTCATAATAATGTTTTTTCACCACAAGCTGAGAGTCCATGAATAATGGATTGGTCATAAAATCTGTTCCATGCTTCAGATGCATAGCTGTGATGAGATGAATATATGTGGATAAGGAGCAGACCTGCTCAGACAGGCTCATCTCCACCTTGATGAATGGAAACACAAAGTAACTAAGAACCTCAGAGAAAAATATGATTGCTTTTCTGGTTTTTACGTCACCTGGACTGAGAGGCATAGGGAGATCCTGAAGGGTATTAAGCTCCTGAACTAATGTTACAGCCTTTGGAACATTTTGCTTGTCTGCTGGGTCAAGGAGTTGTGTTGCCTTTTCCACTGTCATGCTCTCCAGCATACTTAGATGTTCAACTAAATCATGTGGCTTGATATTTGTGTCTCCAACAAGAATTCCGATGAGACTTCTTGACAGTGTTGCAAATCCTCGTTATAGACTGAGATAAAAGCTAAGATTGTTGGAATTAACAACTCACATTTTATAATATGTTTTGTGTCACCAGTCGCAATTACACCCTGACAAGAGGCAAAGCAATTGAATCCAAGGAGTGATTTGAGAAAATTTCCAACTGCTGAATTGGGATCAATCTCCTCCACCATACAGACCATAAACTTTGCAAGGCGGAAAACTGCATCACCATCACTTCCTATAGCCCAGATTGGACCATGCATAGCTTCACCCTGAGGATGGACCTTCCATGCATCAAGGACTGTTTTAAGCCAAATAGCAAGAGCTTCAGATTTTTCGGTTTTGTCAGAAGGGGAAACTACAATTGGGATAGCAGTGTAGTGCTCTTCATTAGCATAGGGTGCAATAGCTACAACAGTTTGCATCACTGCCAAAGCGAACTTTAGTTTCGGATTTTGAATCTTCAAGTGCCTTTCGAACAGCTTCCACCGAGTCCAAAGAGTCCACCTGTGTATTAACTCGGTGTGAAAGCTCCCGGCATAAACCCAAGATGGCATTTCTTTTGGGACAGTAGCGACATTTTGTGTCAAGTGCTACACCATCAAACATGAGGATATTACCGGGAAGACTTGAACAGCCAGGATATGATGCCGGTGGCTTGATCTCAGGATTGAAGAAACTGCTTATATTCTCGTCAATCTCTTCCTTCGATGGGACACCTATCGAAGGCACAAGCTGGGGAATTGCCTGATGTCGATGAACTGTGGAAACAGAGGCAAGTCCCTGAGATTTCTGTAGAGCATAAAGAAGTTTTGGTCCTCCAAGAGCTTTGGCAAGGAATGAAATATCTAGTTCACGCTTGTTAAAGCCTCCTCGAGGTCTGTAAAGTCCTGCAAGTGCTCTTTGTAGAATATGAAGAATGATTTTTGCACTTGCTCCTCGCTTGAGTGCAGCCTTAAGTGTACGCCGTAGACCAGGAAACTCATTATTGGATAGGAGAAACATGATTCGGCTATAATCCGAATTCTTTTGCTGCAGGCGTTTGCCAAAGATCTCGGGCATTGTTCAACTGGAAAAATACTGTAAGCTTCGACAAATTCACCAGGTATGGGATACTTGCCTTGGTTCGAAGTCTATCCACTTCACATGCTAATTTAGCTACTAATGCTTGAAGCTGCCGCGGAGTCAAGTAATCCCAAGGAGTGTGGTCCTTGACTTCAACCGCACGGTCTTTTGAGTTTAATAAAAGCAGCAAGTTGTGGAAGCTGCTTGCATGAGCTACAGACCTCACCTTGGCTGCCACTCTCAGGGAAGAGGCAATCCTCTGTCCGAAAGTATAGAGTATTTGTTTTAGAGTCAAAGCGGTATGGCTCCCAACGAGACTCCAGTTTCTCATGAAGAGCATAAGGATAATTGGCCCAAATAGAGCCTGCAGCCCAAGGTATTCCAAATCCCAGGACAAGGATCTTGAGGCAAATTGAGAGATAATCCTAGAATAGGTTCATCCTAAGGAGTCATTCCCGACACCCGGTTCAAATTTGTTGGTGTAGATGGAACTGAAGAGAAGTATTTCCTTGTGTTGGAGTAGTTGTTCCCCCTGTGGGCATAGGACTGCCTCTGGTAGGTGTGGTTGGGGTGTTATCCCCAGATCCTGGCAAGTCTGTGCTGCTTGAGGAGCCACTACCTGAAATGACTGCATGTGTGTCAGGAATAGTCAAAGTTGTGGTTGCCTAGAATTCAAAAGAATAATGAGTATAGAATTTCAAGTGCTAATAGGAATAATACCTTTTTGGCAGCAGCCTTAGCAATTTCTAGTCTTGCAGGCAGCTCAATGTGATTTTATTCTGTATGGATTCGCAGGACTGAGTGAGAGCAATGTCCTCTCCACAGAGATCACATTCCACATGGTGAACATTGGTCACTGAGTCAATGATAGTTGTAATCTTGACCCCTTCTAGCTCAAGAGTAACAGGCTGAGATATTGGGGCACGTCTCTGGGCCATAGGGAGATGGAGGAGATGGGGGAAGCAGAGAGACGAAGCAAGAAGAACCAGTTATATAGAGTCTATGGCATATATATCACTGATATATGAGTTCAGTACATCCCAAGATCTGTTCACGAAGCTATCTAGATGCTACGAATTTTAATAGTACCAAAATATTGTGACGTGTTTGTGATATGAACTTGAGATGAACGTGAAATTAGCGTCGAAACACGTTGTGCCGTGATACACGTGATCATATTAGTTCGAAACCAAACACCACCATACTGCAGGGGGTCACATTACGCCGACACATGCCAGATCACCCCTTGAGTGAAATGGTGACTATGGGGCTAGCGGTGAAATAACCACAACCAAACCTTGTAAATGAATACGTGGTTTGATAATGCAACTACAACAACTCAAACACTATAATCCTCGTGCAAGTTCGGGGTTCCAATCCAGTATAGATTGTGGCTAGTGTTGCCGTGACTCGAAAAGTCGAGTCGCGACTTCGGAAGTCTGACTTCCAGTGGGTTTGACTTGACTCAGCTTGACTTTGTCAACTCAAGTCAACTCAAGTGACTTGAGTCAGATAGATTTTTGAAAAATATCCCATAAGACCATCCAAATGTACTGGAAGCTATTCAGATGAGATATCAAGGACTTGCAGACCGTATGAAGGACACAAGACCGCTTCCACCTAAATGATTTGTGATAAGGTCATTCCAACATGTTTTGGAACATAAATAATGTATTCTTTGCTTAATTTGTGGTTCCAGCTTTGTGAAAGGCACTGAAAGCTGGCATTGGCACATGTGTGACATGTGTCACTCGGATGTCACGGACTAGGTCACAGATCAAAAAGAATCACAGAAATTGTTTCTGCGGTGCAAAAAACACATAAATACATGTTTTAGAAATTTTTGGTTGCCAAGTCACTCCAAGTCACTTGAACCGACTCGCAAAGTTGACTTCTTTAATAGAACAACTTGACTTGACTCGGCTTAAGTCAACTCCCCCAAGTCAACTTGAGACGTCCCAAGTCCAAGTCGCAGCAACACTAATTGTGGCAATTTGAACTTTAGTTCTCTTTTGGAAGCAAGACTTTATAGGTCTACAAGTCGTATAGATAAATTGCTCGAATCCGTTCTAGGCGCAATTGCGGATAGACAGGCGAGATTTTATGTTCAACGGTTTTGTATGATTTGGGTCTAGGTTTGGAGATAATACTCTGATGCGAAACACGAGTGATTCTTGTGAATCCCGATTCTAATAGTATCCGCAACTGCTAATCTTTGTGAGATTACAGCCAATTGTCAAGTCCGATTTGTTTCCTTATATTCCACGTGTCCGTTCCGTTTATCCAATATGTCCACACACCGTTTATAAAGACAAGACAGGCCTTCGCTTCGCTCCGGCATATGGGGTGACAGTGGTCTCTTTCGGAAATAAAGTATGTTTACATGGAATCAGAGCGAGTAATTCGGTCCACTGCATTAATCATTGTCGGATCGCAATAAATACAAATTACAAGTATGTGCATACTTCTACGGTTGGATAGAGTGTGCTAGTCTCTGTTACAGACCAGAAACGGATGACGAACAAGTAAGTATCTGTATATGGTCTGTTAGTAATCACGACCCCATCAGGAAGACACCCACTGATTTTTGAACACCGTGTCGTGGCGCGTAACTTTCAGTAATAAATCTAGAAATATTTGGAGACATAGAAAACTCGAAAATAGTCAGGCCTCTCGCCTGTAAGCAACTCATCGAGTGCCTGCGACGATATGGGATCAACTTGCCAAGCCAAAAATTTTGATCAAATTTTCAGGCTGATCTCAGATTGAGATATTGGCCCTCTGTATCGCTTGACTGTCACTGTAAGAAATGATTCTATATGCCTCCTGTATGCATATAAATATTCTCTGATTTATCCAGCGCCTTTTAGCTGCGGTAGAAAAGAAAAAACGCCTCGCAGCACAGCCACGCAATTGCGTAATCAGTCGGTGTCTTCCCAAAGGGGTCGTGATTGCTATAAGACTAAGAGTTGTGCCATGAAACCGCTTGCATGGACAACCGCACTGGCGAGATGAAATGTTTAGGCGCAATAGATACGCATTTAGAGGCTTACCCAGTGCTCGCGAAGTACACTTGGGAGACGTGGAAGTGAAGTCGGCAAAGTGGGTGTGGGCCTGGGTAAAGGGGTAGCTTTTGGGTAGTCTTTCCGACTACCAAGAAGTCGGCTGCAATATCCATGTAAGTAAATGAAATGGTCCAGAAGCGGCACCGACATACAGTCGACGACGCGAGTGAGCATCGGACATATGCAGCTGTGGCTCGCGTGTGCCGCTAGAAAATGCAAACAGAATGTGATATTTCAAGCAGAATTTAGCAGTTTGGCGTACCGCAGAGCACCAGCATATTGGAACATGAAGCCAGCCACCACACCTATAAACGATTGGATCGACGATCGCGAGTAGTATCGTGGATACATTATGGACGATGAACATACCCTCGAAGAACCTGGGGCTTCGGCTTTGACCCTGAGAACAATTGTTAACAAAACTCGGTTCGTGTTCATGAGACACATGCTACAGCTAAACGTAATGGCGATCCTTCTGCCGACAGTGCACTGAGAAGCAAAAGCGATCAAGAGGATCCTGAGCACCAAGTATGCGTGCAGCGCCTCGCTCAATTCGGCACCAAGTCTTGGATCGTTCTTTCCCATCCAGACGAAGGAGACAGGGTTGAGGCCTTGGAAGAAGCTCAAGAGACTGAGGGTAATATGGGAGACGACTCTTGAAAGCCTTGAAGATCGGTTTGAATCCACCCAGCGCTCTTACGGAACAGAGCAAGTTTGACCACTTGAAGCGAGACAGCTGACTATCAGTGAGGATAAGAGAGCCTTGCAGAGATCAAGTCACTGCCAGTTGAAGACATTTAGGACACAAAAATCGTTGAGGGATGATCATGGGGGAAGACGGATTGATTGACGGGAGGAACAACTGCTCGTCCCTTTTGAACGGGTCTTAAGCGCTCCATCGGAAAGCGCCGCCGAGTGATCGGCGACGTTCGCTCGATTTCCCAAGCAGAAGCTGGTCCTTGATGCACAGGTCAGCTGAACACCGCGGTTGGAATTTCGAAGGCTTTTGGAGCTAGAGACGCCTGTGGAGTGTCAAATTGAATACGGAAATTAGCGAGCTCTGGTGGCATGTGAATGGTAAAACATGAACAATCTGATTCAGAACATCTGCTTAAGATACAAGTAAGTAATAATAATACGAAGTATGAGTGGGACGCATCAGACGGGGCAGGACTCGGAGCGGAGTGCGCTGAAGGATCGCTAGTTAGAGATGATGGGGGTGAAGAGAAGGCTATGTTGACGCTCCTCCCTCTTGCCTTTTGAGTGGGTCTTGAGTGGCTGATCGGCGAGCTACAATTCACCAAGCGCTTAGGCGCTAAGTTAATTACTGGTACTGCACTTCAGTCAACCCTTTTCCCAGACCCATAGGGCCTAATTGTTTCCAATACATAATGGGCCCTATGGGGGTCAGATTTGGCTGGAGTTCCCACATGTGGAGGGAAGGACCACGGCAGGTGTGGGAACTGTGTGGGATGCCCAGGTGTGCATATCTGGGCTTCCCATATTGTCCATTTGGGCTTCCCACTTCTGATGTGGGATCTCCCAGGGGGTCACGTCACAGGGCCCAAAGAAATTGCAATACTGCGTGCATTTCTGCATATACTGGGCTGCAAATGGGTGAATCTGAAAGCCCTTGCATGCCTTAGCCTGTGGTAGGTGGCATGCCCAATATTATCAACATTTATGCTGGCCTTATTAAATGTCATCCCCTGCTCGTATATGCTGGTACTACCAGCGTTGGCCACGTACAGCCTTGCATATGGTCTGTGTTTGGGCACCATCCCGCAGGTACGAATGGGGGGCCCAGTCCAGGCCTGATATCTTGCTGTACAAGGTGTATTGTACCTCATCCAGGCTCCCACCTTGGGTATTGATGTGCAGTATAGGACTAGCACACAGCTTGATTCTAACAATCATCCTGGTATATTTTGAGTTCATTCATGCGTCAAAAGAAATGCATAATCTCTCTCTTTATAAAATTATCCATGTCTGTCTGAAGCCTTTTAAACTCCGCTTTTTGGGAGATCAAGACCGAGGCTTTGGAAGCGCTGGGTCCAGACCCTTGGAAGCGCTCAATAAACGGCACTTCCTCAGGGCTTTTGGCCCCATGATCAACCTCAAGCGCGCGAGCGCCTATAAAAAGTGTATACAACTCCAAACTTCGCTTCTCTCACCATTAAAGTTTCCCCGGTCACGGCAGCTAGCCAATGAGTAATTTTTCTCACCCTTGACTTCCACTTTGATTCATCCAATCTGTCCATCGGTATGATGATATTTTAATGCCGCCATGATCCGTGAAGCCCGCTCCCAGGACCAGCCGCCCGGCATAAATCGGAACCTGTGCTGCTGTATCACACAATCACCTCACATCACTTCTCCATCAAATTAACTTACAAGTCGCCGCACATTTCCTGGCAAATAGCCGACGAATCTCTCTAAAATTATTGTAAAGAGATGTATCAACTCCGTTCAGCAACCTCAGCTCAGCTCAACTTCGATATCAGTCACGTCTAATGCAGACAGGGTGAGTAGTTACTGTGGTAAACTAAGTGTCAGCTTCGAAAAAGAGGATGGGAGGCTGCAAAGCGGCCGACCAGCCTCTTAAATCTACAGCTCAGCTGAGATGTGACAAAAGTCAACACCTGCTTTAGTTGAGAACATAGGCTTACATGATTCAACAGACTTCCATATCACCATACATGTACGGCTATACGTGGTACCAGAGAATAGCAGAAATACAGCTAATGTCTCAAGGGATGGACCAGAGCCTATCTGGAACATCCCATTCAAAACTGGGAGTTCCCATGCATAAAAGGTCCTTCCCATCACAGCAAGGGCATTCCCATCGCAAAAAAATTGCTCATGGGAAGTCCCATTTCTGTCTGGGAACTCCCAGTCTACGGCTCACTGGGACATCCCACATGCACTATGGGAATGACCACACTTACTATATAGGTAAACACGCATGATCATGTGGGCATTCCCAGTTGCAAATGGGAATGGCCACAACTTGCCATTTATGGTAGTACCATGGTCCTTCCCACTCCCACAACTGGGAACAACCACACCTGCCATTTATGGAAGCTCCATGGTCCTTCCCACTTTCGCAACTGGGAACGACCACACCTGCCATTTATGGAAGCTCCATGGTCCTTCCCACTTTCGCAACTGGGAACGACCACACCTGCCATTTATGGAAGCTCCATGGTCCTTCCCACTTTCGCAACTGGGAACGACCACACCTGCCATTTATGGAAGCTCCATGGTCCTTCCCACTTTCGCAACTGGGAACGACCACACCTGCCATTTATGGAAGCTCCATGGTCCTTCCCACTTTCGCAACTGGGAACGACCACACCTGCCATTTATGGAAGTGTCCATGGTCCTTCCCACTTTCGCAACTGGGAACGACCCACACCTGCCACTTATGGTAGTACCATGGTCCTTCCCATTTGCATAACTGGGAACGACCACACTGGTCCTTCCCATTTCCCACAATGGGAACACTCGCAGGCGAAGCTAACCCTATTTTATTGCATACGCCCTCCATCGCACAAAGTTGCATTGGTCTGTCGTATGCGGCACTTGTCTTGCTGCAGCACCTAAAGCGTGTTTCCCCACCACGCGTGGCTCTTGCGGCCACCGCCTCTTCATCTCCCCATTCATGATTGTCTCCAAGGTCACCTGCGACGACACTTACTCGAATAAATCGTGGAGTATCGTTGTGCAAGGCATGTTTATCCTGCGGGAGATCAATCGGATGGAGCGCGAAATGTGCAACTATCTGGATTGGGCAGGATAGACTAGATACTGCAATACGACACACCTTTAAATCAGATGCGTCACACTACGGCAATGTTCAACACACCACGGCAAAGTACAACACACCAAGTTCACACCTAGGCAGCAAATGTAAGGGCGACAGACTTCAATTCAGTGAAAAAGTCATTATTATTGAACCCAGAGGTAAATAGAGAACTCGCAAACTCTAATGCACTGAACAATTATTCCGTCACCTTGATCCCTTCATAGATCACGTAGTGGGGCCTAAATCAATTGCATTGTATCAATGTACATATAATAGTTATACTATGTAGTTCAATGGCTGCGCCGCCGCCTCGCCAACACGTGCACCTGCATCCTGGCGCGGACATAGGCATTAGCGTGGCAGCATGTCTGCGTGTCTGCCTGCCTTCCCCGCGGAGATCGTGCACACTGGGAGCGCACCGCACGTGCATTCTGCCGCATCTGCGCAAGGCTGCATGCGATACCCTTGAGCAACGCGAGTAAGGGGACAAGGTACGCGGAGGAATCGGGGCAGTGGGCATGGCCCCAATGTTCTAATCTCCTTACCAGGCCTTGCCAACTATTTGAAAACATAGAGCATAAAACATAGTGCATAAAACATAGGGCATAAAACATACTGCAGCCTAAAACATGCCTGAGCATAAAACATAAGTGGGACGCTAATGAATTATAGGTGTGCGTAAGAGAAAGCTGTGGAATTGATCAACTAACCCCAATAGTTGTTTCCCCCTCATGGCCTTCGCTCGATCTTCCTGCGACACGAGAACTGGTTCCATACCATCCGGAATTGGCCTCCATCTTTCCTCAACAGTGTCGTAGTAGAAAGTATAGCGGTCCCGACGCCTAGCACGCGACGCTGGCTGGAATCTCATAGCATAGAAGATCTCGGAGCGCTGATTACCAACCCCAAGCCGCATCGCGATGAGCGGAGGCTCCCGCGACGCGTTGATTGATGTGCTCAGAACCTATATAAGAAACACACAAATAACCCCACTTGACTCGAGAGCGGCACAGAAACAGTCCAGAGACTGTTCCAACAACCAACAAACAAATCAAACGGCAATATATGCACGTTTCCAAGATCCCGACGAGTTACAGCCCTAGTACAGGGCCTTGTAAAGGTTGTAGGAGAGGTTTCGTATCTCAAAGAGATAATAGAGCAAGCTGCGTAGAACGTGTTTCTAGACACAGTGGAAACGTTGTTTCCAAACAAGATAGATTTATAGCTTCGCAGCGTGTGTGTGTGTGTGTGTCCAAGCGACAGAGAAACAAGTTTAAAGTAGTCCCGTAGACTCAAGTAAGGCCCCTAGTTTATAGGCCAAGAACGTTCACAGAGCTTTCCCTAAAGAGGTACTTTCTGAGCAACGCCAGCAGTCACGTTCCCAAAGTTTTCCCTTGACGGTACTTTCTGAAACCCGCTCCGCAAACAACAACAATAACGTTTCTTTCAACAGAGTCCCAGATCCAACAGATTCTCAGAGTTCAGACAGTTTCCAGGCAAAGCCCAAGTGCGTTTCCAGAATAATATATGATTCAGAAACAATTAAGATTTCGACTAATAGTGCTACTCTATAAGAGTGCGTTCGCCGAGGATCCCAGATCAACCCAATGCGCAAGCGTATAGCCTACTAGTTCGGGGGAAGATGCTTGTGTCCATCGTAGAAACACCCTCGGATACTTATACAACCGCCAAGACACTGTTACAAAGCCCAAAACACAATCCCAATGAGTCAAAAGTCCGTTTATCCGTCTCTTAACCGCGTTTCCGTCGGTTGTTCTTCCGAGCGTCGCCTCCTATTGGTTCCCAACTGTGAGCACACCATGTTCCCTTGCCAATTACGAGGCAGGAACCCGTCAGCAGCACCCCTGTATTATTCAGAGGGTGTGTCGATCACCGATAGATCGGCACTGCATCTCGTCCGTCCTGTTTCTGCTTCAACTCAAGTTTCCCCTTGGTTCCAAGTACGGAACTTGATAGTACTCCTTTGTAGGTCTCGGTAGATACCCGTTTCTCTAGGGTTTCCCAGAAAGGGTTCTTGAGAAAGAACCTTAGAACGCCTTTAGAGTTGTGATCCGGATCCACAGAATAGCCGACCACCTGTTTCGGTGTATCCGCATCCGATGGAAACCGGCAACTCTGGCAACCGAAACACTCGTGACCGAACGCGTCTCCCCCTAGCGTCTCAACACAACACAACACATTGCCAACTCCCGTTCCCTTGACCCGTTTCCGTTGCTTAAGTGAATGTTGGAAACAAGTCAAAAGAAGTTCCTTGACTTATTATCTGGCTGCACGTTTCCCTTACAGTTTTCAGGGCGAGACTAGCCAATGGACGTTCTAATTCCTTAGAAAGTCCACCCGTTTCTCTGTGGTTCGCCCCAACAGCTACCAGGAACCAGTACTGTTGCATAGAAACAACAGTTTCAGCAATGAGCACGATCAGAAACACGCAAAATTACGTGTATCTAACCATGGCCCAATTGCTGGCTTATCATCTCCCCCATTTTAAAATCTTGACCGCCCTCGGTCAAGCGGTCGAAGACCTCGGCAATGATACCCCGCGTTTCTGTTGCGAAGCCATACTCTCATGGCCTGTCACTCATGTCCAAGTGCCGAGGTACCGCCGGCATCCAAAATAGAATACCGGATCCGCATGACGTGATCATGCCTCGGTTCCTCAAGACGCCGATCACGGATGCCCACATAGTAGTAGGTCCAAGTGTCCGTCTCGGTTCCACATCCCCGAACGACTACAAAGTCGTTTCCGCCTCGTATGTTTCTCCAAAAGTCCTGTTTCCAACGCATGTTGGACTCAGACTCATAATCTCCGCCGTCCCTGGCGCTAGAATTGGCTAATTATAGCCAATTCAAATTAGAAGCTCGAAACAAAGTTTTGGAATATGTTTTATTCCAAAACGCCTGTTTCTAGGCTCTTCCACACACAGCCGCAGTGAGTTCCCCGCAGCAGCACCTGACTTGTGAAAATTTTCACAAGTCATGATCTCTCACGCTTCTCTCTTACTACCACCATGTCCGCCGCCGACTCCAACGACCTCGCCCCTCTCACAGATGACGACCGCGCCTCCGGTACTACTGGAAACACCCCGTCCGGACTCCCCTACGCTTGTGCCACGCTACGACTTCTCATACCACGAGTTCGCCGAGAAGGAGAAAGCGCCTGCATTTCGTCCTCATGCATTCTGGAACGCGCTTTCGTCCGCTTCCGGACGCCCACTGGCTAAGCTCGCGGCAGTCTGCCGGAATCCCAAACACAAGATAGACGACAAGGAGGCTGACCGGATCGTCAACGATGCCCTGCCTTCTTTCGTGCGTCTCCTTGGCTCCTTTCCTTCGTGTCTTCTCCTAACTCTTCCTTCCTAGCGCTTTGCTGCCACCACCCTGAGCGCCAAGGGACGTCTCCCTCCGGACATCACCATCGTCCTCGCCGGCATCCAATATCTCGTGACGGACAACCCAGCTGTCGCCAAGGAATGGGAGTTCTTCCCGTTTCCCCCAAGCGAGATAGTATGTTCTCCTTCCAATTCGCCCCGTGCCTATGTGCACTCTGCTAACCCCTCGCAGATCCCGCCTATGCGCTGGACAAGTTCTCCTCCTCGCACTATCGTCCTCAAGGATATCCCATCCAAGGACCAGATCAACAATGCCCCGCACCTGAGCAAGATCATCCGCCCTGCGAGGTCGCCTTCCGCCGTGGCGGACAGCCCTCCTCCTGCGAAGACCTCGAATCCCAAGCCAGCCACAGCGAAGAAACGCAAATCCAAACCTCAGTGAGCTTGGATTTTCCCCTTTCGCTGTCCTGCCCTGACTCCCCTTTCTTTTCAGGCCGCCCCCAAATCTCTGGCTACCATTGATCACGAGTCCAGCGAGGATGAGGAACCTCCCACCAGGTAAGTTTCCCATCCCCTTCGTTTCTTTCCCTTTTTCTAACCGGTTCTTTCCCGTTTCTCTAGCGTCCCAAGACCACGGACAACGAGAAGGAAGTAGGACCCCCGCCACCTCCAGCGTGTCTGGACGACTCCGTTCTTCGAACAAGTCCGAGACCGCCGCCCCTAAACACAAAGAAGGTCTTGGTACGCCATCCCCTTCGTTTCGGATTCTGCTGTTCCTCTCATCCCTCCACAGGGTTCCATAGACGAACAGATAGACGCGATGGTCCCAGAGATCCGTGCGAAAACTGCGGGAGATGATGATCGAGAAGAAGAAGACGGGCTTCCGTGCGTTCTTCTTCTCGTTACCGAGTCGTTTCTTCTTTTCTCCTGATCCACCTTTTCAGGCTTCATCCGTAGCAACGACACCCGGTATACCCTTACACTCTCGGCGTTCCAAGGCCACCGGAGGTACATCCCCACCAACACGCTCGGGCCTGCTCCCCCACCTAAGGACAAGGACGAGCCCCCCAAGGAGCCTCTGGTCGAGCTCGTTCGTTTCTCAACGATCGAGTGCGAGCAAGTCCTTCAGGTGCGCTTCTCCCCTTTTTTTTATTTTTTATATCTCCCTCACTCGTTCCTCAGCCTCCCGGTGCTTGCTTCCTTTGTCTTATGTATGGGATTACATGCAACCCCACGGCCTTCGGTCTAGCGTGCACTCATTGCAACCAGAAGAAGTTTTCACCCGATCTGCGACCACACTTGGGACTCCGGCCGGAATGCGCGAGTTTGTGGGTGGAATCGAGGAGTTGCGCGGGGCGATGTTCCCTGATGGTGTCCATCCCCATTTTACATCGCCCCATCCCCTTCTGCCATTCCTGACGGTTTAGGTTCCCCGCCATCTCCAACCTCATCCCGCAGCTGATCGAACAGGTTTCCATCTCGCGCGAGCTTTACAACTCGCTGCGCAACGACCTGAACCGGTGCCCTCCACGACTTCTTCTCCAAGGTCCCGCGACTACATCGCCCTGTGCGGGGAAGAGGCGTTCCAACAGGAGTTCAAATCCTCCTTACCCAACGCGACCGCGCGCTGGCAGGTCAACTCGATCATCCACGCCTTCAACCATTACAATGACCCAAAAACGGCGCAACCTCCCTCTCAAGCCGTACGAACTCTCCGACGACGAGAAGGACGACGCCGGGCCTTCCAAGTCCCCTAGGAAGGTCACCCTCAAGGTTGAAGGAGTCCGCGGAGGAGGGGAAGGAGGATGACGGGATGGACGAGGACGCGGAGGGCGAGGAGGACACGACGGTCGAGCGGAAGCCCGAGTCTTCCAAGTCGTCGCCTCGCAAGAAGCGCAAGCGCACTCCTAGCGAGTAGTCGCGTCGTTTGTTTCTCCACACCGTGCGCTCTTCTCTCTTTTCCTTCTCCTGTTCCTAATCAAGAATCGTCCCTAGACATACACTGCATTTTGTTCCCTTTCTTGTGTTCCCCGGTGCGGTAGGTATCGCGTAGATAGCCTGCACACACGGGAGGAAAATAAATACTTGTACACTCTGTAGCGAGTCGAAAAACGACTCATATCCAAATGAATATCGTGGTTTCTCGTTTCTTTTGCGTGAATGGACTTAAGATAATTTCGCCTTAAGTCAAACATGGAAACATCCAAGGTCTGGAAACGCAGGACTTATAGCAGATTTCGCTGTTAAGTCCCCTGTTTCTGAACGTTCGAGTATGTTTTCTACGCTTGTACCAAGTCGGAAACCGATTGTTTCGCTGGGCTAAACGTGACTCTTAAGTACCGCACTGAAACCCCCAAGCTGCAGAAACGCCTGACTTGGCATGTTTAAGTCCAAATCCGTTGTTTCCACACTTCGGTTTTGTGTTTCTGCGCGACTTGAAGTTAGAAACACCTTATCCGGCTAAGAAGGAACACAGCCGAGCTCAAAGGAGCAATCTCCACTAGCCGACAGATCATCAATATGTACCGTTTCCGGTCGCAAGTCAGCATCCTTCCCATAGCTTAGAACTGCTAAGGTAGGCTCCTGACTATAGTTCAGGAGAATATGCGTCGTCCTCACTCCAGTGGCCATATTTCTGCCTCCGTTCCGCTGTTTCTCTGTACCCAGATTTTCATCGAAACCTGACCCCTGACTTAGGAACCGGTTTTCAAAGAAAGCCCAGTGATGGATCCGAGACCACCATGCGGTACTCTCCTCCATCCATCGTTCCCAGTCTCTACAGCTTTCCTTTTACAGGATATTCCGCGTTCTCGACATTAGTCCATGCGAGAAACATGGATATCCCGTTCCTCTTCGGTCGTCTCGGGCCAGAAACGCGTGTTCACCGACCACGAGTGGTGCGGAAACCACGCAAGAATCGCGAAACTCGTTTGCCGACGTTCGGATCCTATCCGCCTCTCCCCCATTTTAAAGAACTCACTGTCCCCAGTGAGCCGAAGTATCGCCCAGAAAACACCTTAAATGTTGGCGTTCCTCTCGTACTTCTTCCCAGCCTCGCACCCCGTATCACAGAAACAGCAATCATCGCCCGCCGTCGCCGCCGATACCTCGACTACGACATGACCCAGATTACTACTCCCACCACTGAACCGTTCGCCATCCCTCCGGCTTGGAAAAGGCGTGGAAACAGCTCGAACGCAAGAACAACACGTTCCTGTCGACTACCAGCAGCGGTGGCGCTCTGGTTCAGTCTGACGCTATCGAAACGGTGGCCGAGTACTGGGGTAAGCACTCTGTTTCCGTGTCGTTGTTCCGTTTCTGGACTGTTTCCAAGCTTCCTTTCCTGACGAGCGACTACTTGTATCTCGGCCGGGTCCGAGTTCTTCACTGCGAAGCTCGCGAACACCGCGAACAAGGTTAGGCAGTGGCTGCCCGCCCTCGCTCTGGATCCCGCTACCCAGGACCAGCCGATTCCTCCGTTCGTTGGAAGACTTCCCTCAAGGCCGCCGACATCCTGCGCCAGTGGCGCATCGACCAACGTCCTCACCAAGGAGGGCGAGACCGAGGCTGCAGGGACCTCCGTGGTTTGTCCCAGCGCCCGTGGTCACTCCTGTAGTGGCGCCAGCTCCTGTCGCTCCCGTGGCTCCGGTCTCCAAAGGGAAGGCTTGCCGCGTCGTCGAAGAAGGTGCGTTTCCACACACTTACTTCACGCGGTTTCTTATTTCCCTCAGGCCACTTCCGACTCCGTGCCCATCGCCAAGCGCCTCCGCTCGTCCGCTGAGCTTGAGCCCTCCGACGTTTCCAGCGACTCGGATGAACTCACAGGACTCCGACGTTGACATGGAGGGGAATGAGCAATACATACCCCCTCCTGCCCCTGTATGTTCCTTTTGCCTTCCTCATGGAAACACGTTCACCTGTTTCCAGGGATCTCGTTCTTTGATGTTGCTGAAGCATCACCTTCGTTTGAAACGCAACGTCCTCGAAGAGCTTCTTCAGGCCATGCAGGAGGGTAGATACGTTTTTTCTTCCTTCATTTTAATTTTACTTCATTCTGTGCGGCCCGTATACGGTCGTAATGTCCCGTAAAGGCACCATTCAGGGATCAAAGCGAAAAAAATATGACACAACTAGATGAATTCGGACCGAGCGAAAAATCAAGGAAGGACAAAATAGGAATCTGAGGTATGCAAGGCACATTGGACACTAGATATCTGCCATAGTGGGAGGTGTTGTGAACCTTTACTCTGCAGCCATCGCTTCCGAATTCAGAGACCTGGCCCATGTGAACAGATGAATGGGATGATTAGTTAAGACTTTTTACCTTCGCGACTTCGAAAGAGGACTCTATTTGGGCGACGGTACCGCTCCTTGTGGTGAATCCACCACTCATGCTGATGTGCAGCCCATCATTTGATTCGGGAGGAGTGCGGGCGTTGAGCATAGCAACTATCAGGAAAGTTAGGACCAGAGAATGGATAGAGCTTGAGTAAATTCACAGAATGTGTGACATAGAGCCTCGTGGTATTGATGTGAACGGCGACCCTGATACTAATAAGCAAGCCCGCTCACAATCCAAAGTAAAAAGCGGCAACCAATAAAGATGGGAAATGGAAGTGAAGAGTACGATCAAGGTCAGGACTTGCGCAAGGGTGACGAGCAACCCGCGATTAAGTACAAGATACATCAAAACCGGAGGAGCGAAGAGGTCCTAGGATAATGGGCCGTTATCGTATATTCTCGGTCACTATGAAGAGACTGACTGGTGTATCCCCGTATCGGCTGACTTCAAAAATATGAACATGGCGATAGTGGCCACAACATCCGCAGCGGCACCAAAGGCTTTATGGATTCCAGCGAGGATCTACCAATTCATAAAATGAAGAAGATTTCGAGTAGTAGGAATGGGATACTTGCAGAAAAGGCATGACTTCTGTTCATAAAAATGAACTGAGGGTGTTTGAACATCACAACCACACATCCTAGGTGGAGTATTGTTGAGTTATATGTTTTCGCGGCAACATTTGAAACCTACCAACACCGCCTCCTGTCCAACCACCACGTATAAGCAGGGTTCAATCACGGCGCAGTGGAATGAACTTGCCCAGTGAAATAATACCAAATACAACCTCGTAAATATTTCACTCAGAACCTGAGAATATCAAGCGGGTGGGCAATCTCACAATCAGAGCATTCAGAATTGGTGCCGCCGTGGCTCTGCTTTTCCCTACTTTTAAAGGATCAGTCTGGCGAAACTGAGAAGTTCCGGGATTAACTTGCCGACCATCAACTGATAGAGGAAGAACATTTGGGAACTATGTGCAGAATTAGGATTGAAAACGAGGGCCATAGAATAGGCAAACATGAATGCAATGGCCGAGGATATGAGGCAGTCCACATTCATCTCGCTGGGGAAAATCAATTCATGCCGTGGTTGGTACAGTGTTCATACCTTGTCACAGCGCCGAGGGGTGCTAGCGAGCCGTAGTCCGGCAGCTGAAAAATGGCATTCAAACTTCAAGTGCGAGCTCGGTTATCATGCACTCACAATATAGTAGTACACTGACTGTAAAAAAAATTGAAGAGGTAAGGATATCATAGAGCATTGACAAAAAACAAGAAAAGCGAAGGAGTACCTGACAAATCAACGCGGTGGACAATAAATTCAAGACACTGGGGCAAAATCAGTGGTCAGTAGTTGATGAATCGAGGTACGCACAGCATCAGGCCGGCCTAGGATAGAAGGGGTGAGACAAGGATATCACGAAATGTAATAGACGGACCACGGCACGAATTAGAAGCTTGTCGTTGTATCGAGTGAAGTAAATGTAGCCTTGCAAGATGCTGACGCCAGCGAGGCTATTTTATATTTCAGGTTGCATTATACAGCCCAGTGCGGGGGTCAATATACACTAAGGAAACACAGAAACCTATCAAGAACGTAGAGTGGGTCAGATGGTGTCCACGGCGAAAACAGATCTAGACCTAACGAACCCCAGAAGACTGGGCCAAATATCTTGACGAAGGTTGGGCCTAAATCCCCGGGGACTGAGGGAGTTTTCTGGGATGCCATATACTCTGGAAGGTGGAATAATGGGTGAGAAATCTACTTGAGCCACCGGGCTTTATATATACAGTGATGATTTTCGGCTGTGGTTTTAATCGTACACTGACTGAAATAAACACATTTACCTGAATCTGATGAGGAACAGTCCCGTGGAGATGATGGAGGAGGATAAGCCCATAATCGTGCGATATCGGGAGAACTTTCTCGCCGTTCGCTCTCCCTATATCCATCCGATAACAAACAAGTGGTCACCGGCGCGAAGTTGCTTGTGTTGGCCTTGCTAGTTGTATTGAAGTTGAGCATGCATTTTAAAAAAACCCTAGAGCGCTTTCGAAAAAACTTCCCGCCTCCACCTGTCAATCAATTACCTTTTGCGGTAATTTGCTCCATGTACGGCTGTCCACTGCAGGCTATCATGATGCCCAAGCGATGTCAGGTGGAGCTTGTGAGATTTTTTGAAAGTGCTCTACATGCAGCTAGGTGTAAGCGGAGCTTAATAAACGATTACTTCATGCCGGTTGACGGATAACAGATGTCCGCTGCGCAATATAACCATATGGGGATCCAGCTTCGGACAGAAGGCTCAAATCTTTTAAAGAAGGTGAAACGGTTCGAACTGAAAATATATCTCGGTCTATCTCACACTTTCATCACTTCTATACAATTGATGAACACCACTTCTCGGATTGACACCCGAGACTTTGGTGTACGTTCTCACTCACTGTGAGAAGGATTTGTCGTGAAGTTCAGCATAAAAGTCTTGAATTTCACGATTCACAATGCTTTGTTAGGGCACGCATCGTGAAATTCAACATCTGTTTCATGACGGTTGTATTCCACCTTCTTGCCCATATTTTTGACAACAGATTCCCGGCCTTTCATCGTGAATTTTAGTCATGAATATTCGCGGGGCAGTTTTGTAGCTCCAAAGCTTCAGCCGAGCTGGCCCTAAATACTTTACGGTACTCACTCCGCCGACTCCACAACTCCAACTATGAGCTGCACACGGGCTCCACACAACTCTCTCTTCCGTACCACCACCACTCTCCACTCAGAACCATCTTCCTTCATCGCAGCTACCTCGCCGCCAAGCAGTTCCCCTGCCAGTGGATGACATCAACGATTCTCCTGGTTACAGTATCCTCGCCTACACTTCCAGGAAGAACAATCCAACAAGCAGCGTCAACTGTCGCCGTCAACGAGTGAGTCGGTGACCGATGTGCGCAGGCAGGACGCCGAGAGGGGCTGTTGTAACTTGTAAGTCAAATTTTTCATGTTACTAACTTGTTTTTGCATCTTATTCCATGCCGTAACACTGACCGCTGTCACCACCTGCTGGGCGTGATGATGAGGGTGTGTCACTTGTTTCTACATCAACCTTGTGCTTACCTTCAGAAGTGTATGTAGATGATGCTGCCGCCGCCACAGAAGGTTCCTGGGGGAGAAAATCAAAGTATTTTCGGTTGTGTGAGTTGGTCCCCGGCCACCATTAATAGTATGGCAGCTCTACATCATTCTTCCCCATTGACCAGCACTTCGAGCCCTACGAGAACCTGATGGGTGTCGGGCTAACAGTTCGGGAAGTGATGAGGAAGAGAAACTGGGCGTGGATGAGGATTAATGTAGCAGGAATGTACTTCATTATCGAAATCAATGATATTGTGTCATGAATTCCTGATGTTTTGTGAGAGTTCTGTCCAGGATTTGGATGGCCACTGTTGTGGGATTGATTCGTGGTGAAATCTCTGTCACAACTTGAATCTGATGCCAATCTTATTGTTCCAACACCTTATCTAAGGACTGAGTCACAAGCACCCATGGAGCATGGTTCATTGAGGATGTTGAATAACATATTTATGACAACATCATGACATCATGGACACATGGAAAGTTATATATACATGGACACATTACATACATGAGGTTTTACTAATAGCCTTGTGGACTATGGCAAGGTAGGTGCGTCTTTGCAGATGCGTAGAGGATGAGAAGAGGGAGGGGAGAGGGCAGCGCTAGGCGCTGCATGTCCACTGTGCAGACCAGGAGAATGTGAGAGGGAGGAGTGGTCTGTAGTTTGCGGGGGGATCAGCCATTCCAGCCGAGGGGCTTTGCAACGCAGAGGGAGCTCTGTGGGAAAGCGTGTGGGAGTGAAACGAAAACACAGAACAGTCCGAACCTGTACGCAAAGGCAACCACAGGTCTGATGAAGGAGACCCGAAGCCACCCAAACAGAGCGCAGCAACCAAGCACCGAAGGCGCGTGCAAGGGCAACAGAAGGAGGGCCCGAGGGCCCCACACCACGGCAAAGCGGAGGAGAAGAAGGATTCAGTCTGCATATCTTACAGTTACACCAAAAACATCAAGAGGTAGTCGATTGAAAATGAGTACAAACATTACAAAATGTATGCGAAAAACAGATCATTAATCGAAATTGAGAGAGTCCGCATCAGGCGAGAGACCTTGAGACTGCACAAATTCAGCGATGGGCTTGTTCCAAGCCCGAGCAAGTGCAAGAGGAATGATGTGCTCAAGGTGTATTACGAGGGATTATCCTTCTGAACCAGAGGGATCATTGTTGGACATCACCTGGCGTCTTCAGAACTGCCAAGAGAAGGTTGGACTTGGTTGATCTACCAATTGACTAAGAAACCATACTTGGGTACTGGGAAGTGACGGCTATCACGGTTTTTCAGACAAATCACTTAAGTGGTTCAAAGCGGAACCATTTGAGCGGATGGTTACCAAGGAGGGTAACGGAGGGCTGACGAGGAAGTCGGCTAAAAGTTGACATATGAACAATACCATCATGATCTGGCTAAGCGATGGTGATCTTGACTCATTGTTAAGCTCGGCTGGTCGATGGTCCTTATAAATCTGTTCTGTTTTACTAATCACTTGATATCTGACAGGAGTTCATCGGCTAGCTGCCATACCACTAGTCATATACCCTGAACCTGCCGCACATTTGTATCTGTCTCGTTTATATTTAGAATCCTGTAAAAGTATTTAAGTGGATGGTTATGGGAGGAACACCAGTGAATCTCACCCCACCTGTTGAACGCGAAGTTACTAGACTTCACGCTTAACTGGTTGAGTAGGCATTCATTCAGAGACACCCAGAAGCTATACCAAGTTTCGTTTGTTTCCCTGTTTGAATATTATCTGTGTTGGATTTGGATTACTCGTATATTAAGCAGATGCCTCAAATCAGAGTGCACCTGTTTGTTCTCCCGAAATTACCGCATTTCGATGTCCAGCTGACCTCAGTACCAAGTGCACTTCAGTCAACCCTTTTCCCAGACCCATAGGGCCTAATTGTTTCCAATACATAATGGGCCCTATGGGGGTCAGATTTGGCTGGAGTTCCCACATGTGGAGGGAAGGACCACGGCAGGTGTGGGAACCGTGTGGGATGCCCAGTGTGCATATCTGGGCTTCCCATATTGTCCATTTGGGCTTCCCACTTTTGATGTGGGATCTCCCAGGGGGTCACGTCACAGGGCCCAAAGAAATCGCAATACTGCATGCATTTCTGCATGTACTGGGCTGCAAATGGGTGAATCTGAAAGCCCTTGCATGCCTTAGCCTGTGGTAGGTGGTATGCCCAATATTATCAACATTTATGCTGGCCTTATTAAATGTCATCCCCTGCTTGTATATGCTGGTACTAGCAGTGTTGGCCACGTACAGCCTTGCATATGGTCTGTAATAGCCTGCAGGGCACAGACGGGCTTGTAGCTTGAGGCACAGGGGTGTGCATGGATTGTTCTGTGTGGCTTGGGGAATGGCATACCATACCTCATCCAGGCTCATCATACCTTGGGTTATGCAATATAGGCTGGTATATAGCCCATGTCAAGAGGATCAGGATGTTCTCTGCTATCCATCTAGACTCATACCTTAGGGTACGGGGTGTATAGTCTGCCTCATCCAGGCTCATAGCTTGGGTACCATCCCGCAGTACGAATGGGGGGCTTAGTCCAGGCCTGATATCTTGCTGTATCCTTCATCCAGGCTCATCATACCTTGGGTTATGCAATATAGGCTGGCACATAGCCTATGTCAAGAGGATGGATGTTCTCTGCTATCCATCTAGACTCGTACCTTAGGGTATGGGGTGTATAGTCTGCCTCATCCAGGCTCATATCTTGGGTATCCATCTAGACTCGTACCTTAGGGTACGGGGTGTATAGTCTGCCTCATCCAGGCTCATACCTTGGGTATCCATCTAGACTCGTACCTTAGGGTACGGGGTGTATAGTCTGCCTCATCCAGGCTCATACCTTGGGTACCATCCTGCAGTACGAATGGGGGGCCCAGTCCAGACCTGATATCTTGCTGTACAAGGTGTATTGTACCTCATCCAGGCTCCCACCTTGGGTATTGATGTGCAGTATAGACTAGCACACAGCTTGATTCTAACAATCATCCTGGTATATTTGAGTTCATTCATGCGTCAAAAGAAATGCATAAAAATCTACAGCTCAGCTGAGATGTGACAAAAGTCAACACCTGCTTTAGTTGAGAACATAGGCTTACATGATTCAACAGACTTGCATATTCACCAGACATGTACGGCTATACGTGGTACCAGAGAATAGCAGAAATACAGCTAATGTCTCAAGGGATGGACCAGAGCCTATCTGGAACATCCCATTCAAAACTGGGAGTTCCCATGCATAAAAGGTCCTTCCCATCACAGCAAGGGCATTCCCATCGCAAAAAAATTGCTCATGGGAAGTCCCATTTCTGTCTGGGAACTCCCAGTCTACGGCTCACTGGGACATCCCACATGCACTATGGGAATGACCACACTTACTATATAAGGTAAACACGCATGATCATGTGGGCATTCCCAGTTGCAACTGGGAATGGCCACAACTTGCCATTTATGGTAGTACCATGGTCCTTCCCACTCCCACAACTGGAACAACCACACCTGCCATTTATGGAAGCTCCATGGTCCTTCCCACTTTCGCAACTGGGAAAACCACACCTGCCATTTATGGAAGCTCCATGGTCCTTCCCACTTTCGCAACTGGGAATGACACACACCTGCCATTTATGGAAGTACCATGGTCCTTCCCACTTCCGCAACTGGGAACGACCACACCTGCCATTTATGGAAGTACCATGGTCCTTCCCACTTTGCAACTGGGAACGACCACACCTGCCACTTATGGTAGTACCATGGTCCTTCCCATTTGCATTACTGGGAATGACCACACTGGTCCTTCCCATTTCCACAATGGGAACACTCGCAGGCAGCTACCCTATTTTATTGCATACGCCCTCCATCGCACAAAGTTGCATTGGTCCATGCGTGGCTCTTGCGGCCACCGCCTCTTCATCTCCCCATTCATGATTGTCTCCAAGGTCACCTGCGACGACACTTACTTGAATAAATTGTGGAGTATCGTTGCGCAAGGCATGTTTATCCTGCGGGAGATCAATCGGATGGAGCGCGAAATGTGCAACTATCTGGATTGGGCAGGATAGACTAGATACTGCAGTACGACACATTTTAAATCAGATGTGTCACACTATGGCAATGTTCAACACACCGCGGCAAAGTACAACACACCAAGTTCACACCTAGGCAGCAAATGTAAGGGCGACAGACTTCAATTCATGTGAAAAGTCATTATTACTGAACCCAGAGGTAAATAGAGAACTTGTGCGCGAACTCTAATGCTCCGAACAATTATTCTGTCACCTTGATCCCTGCATAGATTGTGTAGTGGGTCCTAAATCAATTGCATTGTATCAAGGTACATACAATAGTTGTACTACGTAGTTCAATGGGGGAGCGACCACCCATTTATAAAGAGGGAGAGCTGTCTCGAGTCACATACTCTGCACTGATATAGTTGCAAATTTAAAAACTGCCTGCGTGCAGAGGTGATATAGTGCATTAGCTTTTATGCCCTGTTATAACCGGTTTGGTGGACTGGTATGGTATGCTCCTTCCTGATTTCTGGATCACCGAGTGTTCCTTGCGTTCGATTCTTGTTACGCTCGTGTTGTTTTATGTTTTCATTTTTATATTTTATATTTTGTGGATCAAAGCAGATATTCTGCTTTCTATATCTACGTGTGCACAACTTCGCCGCACATGAGCAAAAGTATTGCTATTAATTCCCTTTATGTCCTAAGTGTGTAGCGAGACATTGCTCATATCTAGTTTCTGTAGCGGTACAAGGTGGGGCAAAAAATTAAATATCTAAGTCATCCTACTCGTCCGCGCTTTCCAATCCTCCTCCCGATAGGCATCAGCGGTAGCAAGTGTGTCGAGCATGCTAAAGACCTCGTTCTCGCCCCCGCTCTCCCATTCTTCCTCCTCGTCAGAAAATTCTGCTTGGTCGGCATTGTAATGTCTGTCTTCTCCACGGGCGGCACGGCGTGTGTCAAGCCTTGCTCGAGCCAGCTGGGTGGCATTCGGACCCACGGAGGGAGTGCTGATATATCTAAGCCACAGTCCGGCAGCGATTTTTGCCAAGTTGCGCAGAGTCTCACGAGGTCATCGCGCATGAGCTCGTATTGGTATCGGTCCGGTGCGGTATCTACAACCGGCATAAGTAGGTAATTTAACAAGGACCAATGATACATAGCATACCGGCCTCGTTGAGAGCGCTATTCACCAGCGCCCACTCTTCAGCGAACAGACTTGGAGTGCAGCCTGCTCCTTTTTTAGTCGAATGTCTTCCTCATTGGAGCGATCGATTTGGAGCACGGCCTTGATCCCTGCACGCACGCCATCGTCACACAAACCACAGTGGTGGGTGGTCTGCTGAGCGGTTTAGTCGTCGTCGAGGCCAACATCTTCCCAAATTTCATCATCGACGTCCAGCTTCCATAGTTCACCCGTCTGGGATGGGCCGTGGTGCCAGCATTGCCTCGCGGGGCATTTTTATCGCGAATGAGCTGGGCTACCTTAGCACATTGCTTGTTATATTCGAAGGCGAGATTTTGAATTCCCTTCTCGCGCCGTTTGACGGCTGCCTCCGTATGGGAGTAAAGCTTCTGCTCTGCAAGAGTTGTGAAATGCGGTGAATGAGAAGGAAGCCAGAGATACATTACCATTCACCAGTCGTCGAAACGACCGCTCTACGAGATCTAATTTGAATTTGCGTTGGCGCAGCCGATCGCGCAGCCGCCGCTTCGTGGCGCGGGCGTTCATCCGAGCATTATAGTATTGGAGGTGGGACATCTTGCCCAACGCCCGACGCTCCCCGACTCCCAACGCACGCTCCTTCTCTCGTAAGGTCTTCTCGGCCGTAGCTCGGGCAGCGTCCGCCTTGTCGAATTCGACTTGATAGTAATCCGCTTCTTCGTCAGCGTCCTCTGCCGCGCCCAGGAACTTGGCACGCAAACGATTGACGTAGTCTGTCTGCTTTTTCACCGCAGACCTTAGTAGTAAGATCGCGTTGATAGCCTGTTGGCCTTTGTTTTTTGAGCGACCTGAAAAAAATCTTAGATATACGCACAGAGCTTCGTGGACCGAAGTATGAACTTACGGGAAGGGGTTGGTCTGCGCGATAACCTGTAACTGCCATTGCTCGCGAAGTACCGAAATTCGCACCCGGCATTCCGCTAACGCGCTCTCTGCCTCCTGACGCTTTTTCCGGCTGTGCAGAGACCGTTGACGAAGCCAATCCCCCAGGCGCTGGAGGCTGAGCTCGTCCGCATGCTCTATCTGAGCGTCCAGGACGTAGAGTCGCTGCCATTTCTAAAAAAGGAAATTTCTTAGTAATCAAGACTGGAGGATAATGCGAGTACTTACTCCCGAGATGCGTAGGACAGCGATTAAGTGGCTGATCGCGTGCCAAAATCGCTCGCAGCCCTCGCTGTCTGAAAGCCCGAATGCCGTTCGCTTCCTGGGATGATACAGTAGTTGGTAGGGCTAGTCGTGACTGAAAGCGTGAAAAACCGAGACTGCGAATTGAATACGGTGCATGAAGCGCGATAGAAATCCCCATTTTCTGCAGCTACGCTCCAGCGTGCAGGCGATGTCGTAGAGGATCCCGACCGTAATATCCTGCGGGAGATGCTGGAAGAGGGTCTCCAGCAGGACAATGACGTAGTACTGTTGCTCTCCGCGCGTCTGCATATTGACGAGCCAGAGGACTCGATCGTGGCGGCAGAGAAGGGCCATAAGCCCGGTGTCTTCGAAGAAGTCGGTGCTGGCTTTCACTCGTTTTTCGTCGGCAGCCTTGAAGGACGCCTTGCATGCGTCGAGAAACCGAGCGAGGGGAGAAGAAGGTCGAGGTGGTCGTACCCGTCCTCTGTCTCCCTCCGCAGCCGACGTTGTCTTCGTCTTGCTTTTCTTCGACCGAGGCTCGGCTGGACCAAAAGTCCCCCGTGTTTCGTTGACGTACGCATCAGTGGCCTTGGCGTCAGCCTCAGGTACGAAGTGGGAGCAAGGATGACGTCCTCGAAGGATCGCTGGCCGAGGTTTTACGCTTCTGGGTGAAGCAGGCGTCCAAGCAAACGATCAGATCCACGCTAAGATGGAGATTAGACTAGTGCCCTCAGAAACGTGGAAATTCATACTCACAGCTGCAATGGGTCGTGATATGAATTGCCGAAACACAAAGGGCACCGACTGCGAAGGTATTCGCTTGGGCAGGCGCGTGGCGGCGGGTCGGGGAAAGGCGGATCCGGGCGGTCGGGGCGTGGAGAACGCCCGCGTTTACGGATGCGTGGAGGTTCAGGCGGCTCACGTTCCGAGCGGGATGGTGTCGTCGGTGGCAGGCCTCCTGGCGTGGGCTCCCGCGGCTGACCCCAAATGTGGCGTGCGGGACTGGGACTTCGGCTGGGCGAGCGGTGGGGTCGCGGCGTCACTGGCGTTGACGATCGTGCAGGAGATGCGCGACGATGCGGACTGGAATCCGGCGACTCGTCCCGTGCCACCACCGGCGCGGGAGGGACAGAGCGCATCTTCCTCCAGCGCCGCGCGGTAATGGGCTTTTGGACCGGTCCCGCAGGTGCCCGTACCATGTCCAAGGCGTTACTGAATCGTCGGCAGAGTGTGTTCTACAGTAGGTTTAGTCTACAGCAGAAAAAAGAAAAAGAAAAGATGCGAATACCTGATGATTCAGTTGATACCCCATGGTACTCAAGACAGTCTCCAGCGTCGTGGAGAACGCGGTATGGTTTGGCGCGACCGTTGAGAAACAGTTTGAGGGCGAACTCAAGTACACGCAGGTCGACAGCGAGACTCGGTTGAAGGGGTGCACATGGAAATGCGCCACCGCGGACCAGTGTGACAGCAGCGAGTCTGCATTCGCAGACAGGGACGTCCATATCTTCGACGGCTGCCAAGCGTCAGTACATATCCGCGCTTCTGAGCATTAAAACGTACAGGAAAACTGCATGATAGTGACCCTCTGGATTCGAGGAATGCAGTCGCAATCCTGAACTGGCGGACCCAGCTTCTCCAGCTCCCGCCAACATTTAGTTTCCCAAACCACCCAGGAATAATGTGGGATGAGGAGTGGGATTATCTCCTGGTCCCAGCGACGCCATTGCGCAGCGCGTTTCTTGCGGTGTTTAGACGGCGAGATTGGAGGCGTACGCTCGATGTCGAAGATGGGTACCGACGTCCGGTAGGCGATCTTGGTTGCCCACGGGGGTTTCAGGGTCGATATCAGCGGTTGTGTAGCTGTCGAATCCAACGTGACCGACACGAGGAGGGAGGGGTCGTTGGACGAGCATCCGACCGTTGGGGAACAGGATCTCGCCTCGGTGCGAGAGATGGTCGGGGAGTTTGCTGCGCACATCTGGAATCGTCTCCGAGTTGTGCTCGTAGGAGAGAGGCTGGGCCGCCGCCCGCCGCTGTTCCTTGGTCATACGCATTCTGTTTCGAGACTGGATCAGTGGACGCCAGGATAGCAAGGCAATTGAAATTAACTGGCTGTGGCAACGGTCACTTGGAGATGAATGTGCCGCTCGCTTTGGTATCACTTGGTTCGAGGCCAAGGTTCTCTATGGACATGGTCAATGTACGCCTGGCTTACACGGGAATAACTCACAATTGCACTGGCAATGCTCACTCAAATATGGACGCGCCGTCCACTTTAATTACTTTTCACTGGTCCTACTCTATTCTTCAGCTCATGGTCCAGCGGAATAGCTCTAAATTATTTACTATAAGTTTAGTCTATGTATAGCTACATGGTGGTCGGGAACGAGAGGCGAAGAAGTCACGCGGTCACATCACTCTATCAGTTGATGTGGTCATTTTCTGTATCGCGTGAACAACTGATTGTCAGGCGTCTATTGAGCGCTTATTGGCGGCTGTCCCCAAGATTTCAATGGTTCAAAGTGTTGGATTGTGTAAGTACTTTATTTACAGTTGATACTTTATTATATACTTCTGATACTTTATTATACATTTGAACTTTTGTTTTCTTCTTGCGTCGGGAAAGCTACGAAGTTGCGATAATATTCTAAGTAAAAACTGTGGTGCCCAGGACACCACCATCGTTCGGTACTGGCATATTTAGCGAACGGCAAAGACTACTCAAATGGAAATACCCCAATCCCGAATTCGCAAACTTGACGGCCGAGACCTGGGCATCATGGGGTCGGGCTTCACCATAGCACCCCAATTTGCTGAGATCGCCTACGGTGTCGGACCCAATTATCACAACATGAGTTATGACTTGGCTAATTGGGGTTCCGTCCGCCATGTGCCGCATTGGCCTGATACAAGGTCCACGAACCGGGTGGTTGGTTCCGTTTGGTCCAACAGCCCAGACACGAATCATCTTCTTGTCGAGATCCTCTTCGCGGAAGGGCTGATCGAGGGCAAGATAACCGGCTCGGCCTTCGCAGCTGAGAATTCGTTTCTTGGGCCTGAAGTAGCGGTTTTCACTGCTCGCAATGTCCTTCAATATAACATCCACACGCTTGTTGACGAGTCCGGGAAGGCAAAGCCATCGGCCGTCGAGTTCTCCTAAAATGTGCAGTTAGAATAAATTTGAACAGAGTGGGTGCGCCGAAATTACCGTCGAGAACTCGGCTATTCGACATCCAAGAAGCCTGTGGGGGCGGCGTTGGCGAGCGGGACGGTGGGAGCGGTGTACTAGCGCGAGCAGGCTGTGGAGCAAGCCGTGGAGCAAGCATCCAGTCAGGAACAGCCTTTGTTTTTGAGAGCGGCATTCGAGTACTTCAAAGTTTTTCTCAAATGAAGAAAAAAGGGCAAGAGGTAGAGACACGTACTGAACATGTACCAGCTTTTTTATATCAAGGGTGAATCTCGCGTTGGAGCGCTCCTTCTGAACTGTGACCATGATTCCATCATCATCCTTGACCTGTTTGCACTTTTGTATGTGTGCCGCTCGACCTGGGCTGTCAAAGTCACCAACGACTACGCCTCGCATTCCCTTGAATGGACTGTCAAATGCAACCAAAACCTCCACTCCTTCATAACGGCGGCTGACGGGTTTCCCCTCCCGTAATTGCCGCTGTTTTTTTAGATCCGCTTCAACCGCCAATCTCAGTGCGTCAGTGAAGCCGCCGCCGTCGTGTTTCCCTTCGCGCCGTTTGCTTTTCGAGATCGTGCCCCACCGCCGATCGCAGTGCTCCGGTGGGATCGAAGCCGACGGGTCTCCCTTCGCGTACCACCGAACCGAGGGCACCGGAGAGATCAATAAATTGTGCTTCCCCCAAGCTCGACGACTTTTGGGCAGAGAAAGTTTGGAGGTCGACGATATCCGGTTGTGGCATCAAAGCCGCCCAGGACGACATTGAAGGAGCTGGGTTCAGTCGAAGTTCGCATCGCGTGATGGTGCTCTCCACTGTACGCAATGAAATCTCTCAGCCAACTAGTCAGCATTTCGAAGAAATATACCACTCACCAAAGAGTCGTCGTAAATATCCGACCCGTCGAAGTTGCGTTGGCCCCTAGTTCAATTTAGCTTCGTATTTTGGCCTGCAATGAAACTAGGCATTTCACTGTACAGTTCAAGAGCGCCGCCCATGCAGACCTTGACCACCAATCCGCAACGACCTCCGCGACGATTTTTGGATGCCTCAGTTACGCAAACAAAATCACCCTCCATAAAATACCGCGTAACACGACGATGTTCAACTTCAATTACGTCCTGGGCGCCGGATTCCTGCATGCATTGAACCCTCAGCCACTCGTCTCCAACCTGAACTATGCGACCGATGGCTCCACGGTGTTCAATGCCCGTGACGACTTGAACGCGGTCCAAAACACGAAACGGTGTTGGCGGATCGAGCGCGTGTCGCCGGAGGTGCATGATCTTCACAAAAATGCCGTCTGCCTTCGCATCAACGGTGTCAATGCCGTTGTACTCCTCCTGAATCTTCGCCCATCGCCCACGATACTTCTCGTCTGCAATCTCCCGAATGACGACGATGTATCCGACATCCCCTTTGTGCTGTCCTGCGACTACCACGACGCAGACACCTTCCACCAGCGCCGACGTAGTGCCAACGAAGGTCGCCTGTTTAAAATACGACTCCTTGCTCTGTTTAAAACGCAGGAGTTCGTCGGGGTTGGGCAGGACTCGAGGATATGCAGTTGCGAGAAGGGGAGCGTTGTATGTTACGCGACTGCACGGATCCGCATCGCCAACTCCGTCTAAATTTGCGACGATGAATCGCTGGCTCGAGACGACCCATGCTAATTTTCCCTCGTAGGGCTTTTTTTTGAGACGAATCCATTCGCCACGCTGAACTGTCGTCCTCTCATCCGAAGGCGCTGGCGCGAACAAATTATGCACCAGGTCGTGTGAGGATGTGGAGGTGGAGAACGGAGAGGCTGAGGAGGGCGAGACAGCAGACGGAAACGATGCAGACGCTGTCTTGAAACTGGCTGCGAGTGCTTCCAAAGCGTCGGCGTCGGTTTCATCGGGGATGGTGAAATGCGAGCCCTGATGAATAGGCTCATCATCAATGAATTCTGCGAAGAGGTGAGTCATGAACGCTGGCTTGCAGATTGGACAAATATACCTCGATCAAAGGGAGTTTCCCCATCGTCGTCCCCACCCTCCTCGCCGTCTGCGTCTTCGTCGGTGCGTCGGACGCGTCGTGGCTCGCTGTCATCGCCACTGACTTCATCTTCCTCAGCCGCCAGATCGAAAAAACGAGCAACGGAACGCGTCTTTCGTCGTTTACCTCGGAGGAGGCTCGACTGAACTTGACCGAGCACGTTTCTGTGATGCGTCTATGTCGGGAGAGACGCGACTCGGAATCTGGGTTGGCCCGCGAGAACCAGCTAAGTCGAAGCCAGTTGAGTCAAACGGCATCGGTCCGCGAGAGTCGGGGAGGAAGAGCGGGGTGCGCGTGCGGAGCGCCAGCGCCTGGCGGGGAGGCGGGAGGACGGGATTTGGCATCGGCACGCCACTTGGCGTCGGCTCCTCGGGCACGCGGCGCGCCAGTTCCGCGTTGACAGGCGGGGGGACGCGACCGAGCACCGGCGCATCGTCATTGACACCACTGGGCGTCGGCTCCTCGGGCATTGGCTCCTCGGGCATTTCCTCGTCATTGCGTCTTTCGATATCCGACATTTTGCAATATGTTCTACAAGGAATATGTAAGTTTCACTTTTTAGACGCGTAGTTTAGGTTGCTGAATTACATTCGCACTCGTAAAGCCAAGCCGCTCGTGTTTTCTAACTACTTTACAGTGGTACTACGGACTCAGTGGTGGTACAGAAGAGAGATTGGAAAAATGTCACGTCACCTGTCCCGCCACACATGACGTGTCCATTTTCCGTTTTGGTTCATCGGCCGAAGGATCGTCGGCCGATGACCCAAAACAGAAAACGGACACATCACATGTGGTGCATCACGGCCTCGGCAATTTTTGGGCACTTGCTCCCGACCACCATGGTCAAGAACAAGTCGCGTCGCCCCGCCCGGCGGCAACAATATGTAGAGAGTGAATGTATAAGGGAATAATGAGAGAATAAATGAGCCCTCACCTACGGCTCAAAGTACGAGTCACCGAAGATGGAATCGACCAGATGGTAAAGAAACTTCACTAATGCCGCACATAAAATTATTGAGATTTCTTCAGGATTCCCCCTCGCATTCACTGGCAACCCCTTTTTGAAAACTCAATTCGTTATGCCCATTACATGGTCATCGACGCGCTCTGCGGCTGCGGCGCTCGCCCCCCAATACTCGCTCGGCAGGACGCACAAATGCCAGGCGACCGCCGATACGCCTCGGACCGCGAGCTAATACGTCTCGCAAGAAAAAGGTGAAGAAAGTTCGCATTTTCTAGGTCTTGGATATTTTACTAACACACTATGAATTCAATTCACAGAAAACCGCTGAACCCCCAAACCCGGCAGAAGTCGCTCCTGACGAGTTGCTGGCGGCTGTTCCTAGCGACGACGAGCCAGAACATAATGAAAAAGTGCATCTCTGCATTACATTGCGCCTCATGTATCTGATTTTTTATTACAGGTCATCGACGCTGCTCCTGAGAATGTTCCTAGCGACAACGAGCCAGAACATAAGGAAAAAGTGCGTCTCTGCGCATTACATTGCGCCTCATGTATCTGATTTTATTACAGGTCATCGACGCTGCTTCTGGGAAGGAACTGAAGGCAGTTTCCCGACGACGACGAGCCAGAGGATGACGGGGAAGTGCGTCTCTACCTTGCTTAACGTCTTGAGTATCTCATTTTATTCTAGACGATCGCCAGCGGCGCGGGTGCAGGAGATGAGAGTCGGCCGCGGTCCCTGCTGCTGAATCGTCCCTACCGCCCTCGTCTCCGCCTCTGGCCTCGTCTTCACCTCTGGCCTCGACTGCCAATTCACCCCTGGCCTCTCAGCACGCTGCCCCTGCGTTCTCACTTAAACCCACTCGACCATTACCCCCGCCGGCAATCACCCTCGCTCAAAGACAGTCCCGCGGCCAGCCACAGGCGACGTGAACGACGATACCTTCAGTCTCGCCCATCGGCGACGTGTGCCCAGGAGGAGATCCTCAGTCTCATCCGACAACCTCTGGAATTCAGTCGGGTCCGAGCCCCAGCTCAATTCCGACAACCTGGACGATTTTGCCGTTGCCACGCAGGGACTACAGGGACGCCTCGACGACGATGAACGCGCTCACGTCAAGGACGCCCACATAGGGGACGGGGGGGGTGAGGAAGACGGATACCTGTTTGCCGACTCGACCACAGTCGAGTACCGCGAACCCGACGATATGGAAGAGCCCCTTGCTGACTACGACTCGCCCCCTCCGAGGCGCACCCGGCCGTCGCTGAGCCCCAGGCCCAGCCGAAGTCTCTCTCCGGCTTCCCCTCCAAAACCTTTGCGACGTGGCAATTACCGCTCCATCACCGTCGGCCCAGTTTCTCCCGGGGCCATCTCCCGTAGCCGTTCACGCCCGCCCTCCCGTCCTAACACCAACGATCCGTCTCCGTCCCGAACTGCTTCCCGCGGCCGTTCGCGCGCACGTCGCACCAACAATGCCTTGACACCCGCAGCCGCCCACGCAAGCAGGCGACGCCCCCCGCTGCGCCTCTGATCGTCGGCCCAGTTTCTCCCGGGGCCATCTCCCGTGGCCGTTCGCGCACGCTCTCCGGTCCTAACACCAACGAGCCGTCTCCTTCCCGAGCTGCTTCCCGTGGCAGTTCGCGTGCACGTCGCACTGGGAACACCTTGACGCCACAGCCGCCCACGCAAGCAGGCGACGCCCCCCCTGCGCCTCATGCACAAGGTCCGCATAACCTTCCTATACCACCAGCCCGAGGCCCTCCCCCCTCCCCTTCCTCCCGCCCACACCAAACCGCCATTCTCCCGTCCGGCAATTGCCCCTGCCCCAGTCTCCCCCCGTCGCTCTCCCCCCTCGCACGCGGAATGGTGGTGGCAATGCGCGCCCACCACCTGAACGCTTGCCCTCGCTCTCCCGGGATCTTAGCTCCGACGATAGCACGGACGACTATGGGCGCACCCAGGAGGCGAAGCGAAGACTCGAGGCGGCTCGGGTAGCGCGCGGGTACTCGCCTACTGCAGTCTCAACTGCGGACGACGACGAGGACATGCAGGATTACCTGGCAGAAGTCGCCACCAACGGCTTCCGCGAGGACGAAGCAGGAAGGAAGTCGAGCAGGCGGAAGGCAAAGGCAAAGGGGACGGCAACGACGGCGACCAACAAGAAGGGAAAGGGGGAGAGCAGCGACGGTGGCGCCCGCCCCTGAACCTGAGACCGCCCGCTTCAATCCTGAGGATGTCATGGAGGAGGACCTCATGGAGCACGGTTACACTCCCGGTCGCGTTCCCCGACAAATTCTCGAACAGCTCTACGCGTTGGACGAGGAATATGAGACCAAAGTCGCTGCTCTAGCCGCGTCGTGCAACAAGGATCCCGCAACGCTTCGCCGCGCTACCACCCCCCCACGAGCTGCGTAGTACATTGGCGGGAATATGTACTCGTCGCACCATGCCGTGCACCACCCGAAGCCACCCGGTGGTAAGCTCATTTCCATCTCAATCTGCCGCTTGAATGCTAACAGCATTACAGTATCCGCAGCACAGTATAATACCGACGCCCGCAGGGCGTTCGAGGCGCTTCTACCTGGCCTTTCCAAGGCCGAAATGGGCAAAACCTCGCTCGTTTTGGAACGCCTCCCCTGGTTGCACAACTGGTGGAAGGAGCTGAACGCCAACCACATTGAGAACCTACGCACCAAGGGTCAATACAAGGTCCGGGCGAAGAAGGCTGTCGAGCCTCTGATCCAAATGGTGCGTTTCGTCTATGCATTGGTTTCGAAAGCGTTCTGACTAACATTTCTTTAGGCGAAACAACTCTCCAACACGTGGGGGATGCATATCTTCGCCGTCGCCATTGACCCCCGCGGCGGAGACTCGTTCGCGTTTGCGGGGTCGCACGAGATGGAGAAAGTTCGCCTTGCAGAGGGTTCAAGCATCACCGGCTTCATGGGGGATTTGGAGACGAAGATTCGGTAGGCTGGACTCTATTTCGCCTGGATTTACGCTGATCGTTTGCTGATCTTCAGAGTGATCCAAATGGAAGAGCGCGGGGAAGACGCTTCACGCTTGTATATTCCTTGCCCATCCAGGACCTCAAACCAGACCGCGAAGAAAGGAAAACGCGATGTTTACCGTAATAGATTTGGGACGATTTATGGGGGACCATCTCGGTATGTATGCTCGGTCCTTTCTTGCCAGTTCCCAGCCCGCTGACGACCAGAACAGCCAAAATGTGTTTCCAGAAGGGTTTATTCACCGCGGAGCAAGTCAAGACCTCCACCATGGTCTGGAACGATAAATTTCTTGACCTGGCATTCCGTGGCAAATTCCGCATAATCGACTATCCTCTGGCCCTCGAAAACATCGGTCAAGTCATCGGCGCAGAGCAATTTAATATGAAGGCACCAAACGTTAAGGAGTATGACTCCTTCATGCCTGCGCTAGAACGCGCCGTGAAGAACCGCACCAACGAAGATCCTGATAGGAAGCCCGTCATCCGCATCGTCCCCTGGGAACCTGGTGAGTTATTTTGCGCTTTAGGTGTCTTTAATTCACTGACATCGTTTAATAGCGGAGCGAGATCAACAATTGGAGGACCAGGAGGATATACCGCTCGTCGTGAGCACAGACGGGCGTGCTCTCAAGATGGTCCGACACAGCCCTGTGTATGGCGCCGCTGTTGCAGAGGCGGCGAGCCAGCGGGCCCAGCGGCGGGCAGACAAGAAGAGAGCCGAAGGTACCCCCACCGCCCCATCAGTCACGTCCCCCACCTCCCATCGACGCTGGATCCCCAATTCTCGCACCGGCACGTCGGACACGTCTTCCCCCTCATGCTCCCCCTAGTCAGCACGCACAGCCGAAGCGTCACGCAGCTCTAGAGCGACCTCGGTCACATCTCCCCCCTCCTGCTCCCCCTAGTCCACCCGCACAGCCGAACACCATCGCAGGGCCGAGCTCTTTGCGACCTCGTCACAACAGTACGGCTGGGCGGGAGTCTGCACTCGCCCGACGTCTTCAGCTCTCCCCCCCGCGGCAGATACCCCCATTGAGCGACCGGCGAAACGCCGCCGGCGGGACGACAATAATCACGACGCTCAGCGGGTGGGACAGACCCAGGTGGGCAACCGCAAGCGCAAACGTAGCCCGGACTCACCTGGCGGTGGTGACGCGTCGCGGGAGCCTCCGCTCATCGCGATGCGGCTTGGGGTTGGTAATCAGCGCTCCGAGATCTTCTATGCTATGAGATTCCAGCCAGCGTCGCGTGCTAGGCGTCGGGACCGCTATACTTTCTACTACGACACTGTTGAGGAAAAATGGAGGCCAATTCCGGATGGTATGGAACCAGTTCTCGTGTCGCAGGAAGATCGAGCGAAGGCCATGAGGGGGGAAACAACTATTGGGGTTAGTTGATTAATTCCACAGCTTTCTCTTACGCACACCTATAATTCATTAGCGTCCCACTTATGTTTTATGCTCAGGCATGTTTTAGGCTGCAGTATGTTTTATGCCCTATGTTTTATGCACTATGTTTTATGCTCTATGTTTTCAAATAGTTGGCAAGGCCTGGTAAGGAGATTAGAACATTGGGGCCATGCCCACCGCCCCGATTCCTCCGCGTACCTTGTCCCCTTACTCGCGTTGCTCAAGGGTATCGCATGCAGCCTTGCGCAGATGCGGCAGAATGCACGTGCGGTGCGCTCCCAGTGTGCACGATCTCCGCGGGGAAGGCAGGCAGACACACAGACATGCTGCCACGCTAATGCCTATGTCCGCGCCAGGATGCAGGTGCACGTGTTGGCGAGGCGGCGGCACAGCCATTGAACTACATAGTATAACTATTATATGTACATTGATACAATGCAATTGATTTAGGCCCCACTACGTGATCTATGAAGGGATCAAGGTGACGGAATAATTGTTCAGTGCATTAGAGTTTGCGAGTTCTCTATTTACCTCTGGGTTCAATAATAATGACTTTTTCACTGAATTGAAGTCTGTCGCCCTTACATTTGCTGCCTAGGTGTGAACTTGGTGTGTTGTACTTTGCCGCGGTGTGTTGAACATTGCCGTAGTGTGACGCATCTGATTTAAAGGTGTGTCGTATTGCAGTATCTAGTCTATCCTGCCCAATCCAGATAGTTGCACATTTCGCGGCTCCATCCGATTGATCTACCGCAGGATAAACATGCCTTGCACAACGATACTCCACGATTTATTCGAGTAAGTGTCGTCGCAGGTGACCTTGGAGACAATCATGAATGGGGAGATGAAGAGGCGGTGGCCGCAAGAGCCACGCGTGGTGGGGAAACACGCTTTTAGGTGCTGCAGCAAGACAAGTGCCGCATACGACAGACCAATGCAACTTTGTGCGATGGAGGGCGTATGCAATAAAATAGGGTAGCTTCGCCTGCGAGTGTTCCCATTGTGGAAATGGGAAGGACCAGTGTGGTCGTTCCCAGTTATGCAAATGGGAAGGACCATGGTACTACCATAAGTGGCAGGTGTGGTCGTTCCCAGTTGCGAAAGTGGGAAGGACCATGGACACTTCCATAAATGGCAGGTGTGGTCGTTCCCAGTTGCAAAAGTGGGAAGGACCATGGAGCTTCCATAAATGGCAGGTGTGGTCGTTCCCAGTTGCAAAAGTGGGAAGGACCATGGAGCTTCCATAAATGGCAGGTGTGGTCGTTCCCAGTTGTGGAGTGGGAAGGACCATGGTACTACCATAAATGGCAAGTTGTGGCCATTCCCATTTGCAACTGGGAATGCCCACATGATCATGCGTGTTTACCTTATATAGTAAGTGTGGTCATTCCCATAGTGCATGTGGGATGTCCCAGTGAGCCGTAGACTGGGAGTTCCCAGACAGAAATGGGACTTCCCATGAGCAATTTTTTTGCGATGGGAATGCCCTTGCTGTGATGGGAAGGACCTTTTATGCATGGGAACTCCCAGTTTTGAATGGGATGTTCCAGATAGGCTCTGGTCCATCCCCTTGAGACATTAGCTGTATTTCTGCTATTCTCTGGTACCACGTATAGCCGTACATGTCTGGTGATATGGAAGTCTGTTGAATCATGTAAGCCTATGTTCTCAACTAAAGCAGGTGTTGACTTTTGTCACATCTCAGCTGAGCTGTAGATTTAGAGGCTGGTCGGCCACTTTGCGGCCTCCCATCCTCTTTTTCGAAGCTGACACTTAGTTTACCACAGTAACTACTCACCCTGTCTGCATTAGACGTGACTGATATCGAAGTTGAGCTGAGCTGAGGTTGCTGAACGGAGTTGATACATCTCTTTACAATAATTTTAGAGAGATTTGTCGGCTATTTGCCAGGAAATGTGCGGCGACTTGTAAGTTAATTTGATGGAGAAGTGATGTGAGGTGATTGTGTGATACAGCAGCACAGGTTCCGATTTATGCCGGGCGGCTGGTCCTGGGAGCGGGCTTCATGGATCATGGCGGCATTAAAATATCATCATACCGATGGACAGATGGGATGAATCAAAGTGGAAGTCAAGGGTGAGAAAAATACTCATTGGCTAGCTGCCGTGACCGGGGAAACTTTAATGGTGAGAGAAGCGAAGTTTGGAGTTGTATACACTTTATAGGCGCTCGTGCGCTTGAGGTTGATCATGGGGCCAAAAGCCCTGAGGAAGTGCCATTTATTGAGCGCTTCCAAGGGTCTGGACCCAGCGCTTCCAAAGCCTCGGTCTTGATCTCCCAAAAGCGGAGTTTAAAAGGCTTCAGACAGACATGGATAATTTTATAAAGAGAGAGATTATGCATTTCTTTTGACGCATGAATGAACTCAAAATATACCAGGATGATTGTTAGAATCAAGCTGTGTGCTAGTCTATACTGCACATCATACCCAAGGTGGGAGCCTGGATGAGGTACAATACACCTTGTACAGCAAGATATCAGGCCTGGACTGGGCCCCCCATTCGTACTGCGGGATGGTACCCAAGGTATGGGCCTGGATGAGGCAGGCTATACACCCCGTACCCTAATAGATTTATTACTAGCGGTTCGCGGCCAGCTTTTCCGGGCCGCTCTCCGCTTGGCTAACAGCAGACATCATTGTAAAAGGAGATTGCTGGCGGAGTGTTAAAGGCTTCGGACAGCGTACGTAATTTTATAAAGAGGAAGATGCATTTCTTTTTGATGCATGAATGAACTCAAAATATACCAGGATGATTGTTAGAATCAAGCTGTGTGCTAGTCTATACTGCACATTAATACCCAAGGTGGGAGCCTGGATGAGGTACAATACACCTTGTACAGCAAGATATCAGGCCTGGACTGGCCCCCCATTCGTACTGCGGGATGGTGCCCAAACACAGACCATATGCAAGGCTGTACGTGGCCAACGCTGGTAGTACCAGCATATACGAGCAGGGGATGACATTTAATAAGGCCAGCATAAATGTTGATAATATTGGGCATGCCACCTACACAGGCTAAGGCATGCAAGGGCTTTCAGATTCACCCATTTGCAGCCCAGTATATGCAGAAATGCACGCAGTATTGCAATTTCTTTGGGCCCTGTGACGTGACCCCCTGGGAGATCCAACATCAGAAGTGGGAAGCCCAAATGGACAATATGGGAAGCCCAGATATGCACACCTGGGCATCCCACACAGTTCCCACACCTGCCGTGGTCCTTCCCTCCACATGTGGGAACTCCAGCCAAATCTGACCCCCATAGGGCCCATTATGTATTGGAAACAATTAGGCCCTATGGGTCTGGGAAAGGGTTGACTGAAGTGCCCATCCCCAACTGGGAACAACCATAGCTTTACCATAATGGAAGTTATGGTCGTTCCCATCCCCAACTGGGAACGACCATAGCATTACCATAAATGGAAGTCATGGTCGTTCCCATCCCCAGGCTGGGAACGACCATAGCATTACCATAAATAGAAGTCGTGGTCATTCCCAATTGCTTGTGGGAATGCCCACACCACTGATGCATGCCTACCATATATGGTATGCGTGGGCATTCCCAGTCGCATTCCCGTTTGTGACATGGGCATTCCCAGTTGGATGTGGGTGATGTGGGCATTCCCAGTTGCGACTGGGAATGCCCACGTCACAACTGGGAATGCCCACATGTACTATAAAATGTGGGCATTCCCAGTCTCATTCCCAGGTGTGACGTGGGCATTCCCACTTCTGACTGGGAATGCCCACATAACAACTGGGAATGCCCACATGTACTATAAAATGTGGGCATTCCCAGTCTCGTTCCCAGGTGTGACGTGGGTGTTCCCACTTCTGACTGGGAATGCCCACATTGCAAGTGGGAATGCCCACACTGAGAATGCATGCCTTCCTTATATGGTACATGTGGTCATTCCCATAGTGATGTGGGATGTCCCATGAGCGATTGTTTGCATTGGGAATGCCCATGCTGTGATGGGAAGGACCATCTACACATGGGAACTCCCACTTTGAATTGGGATTGTCCCAGGTGGTCTGTGGTCTATCCCACAAGACATTATCAAGCAATGCCCCAGTGCACAAGAAATACATATGGGCACAGTGAATATCTGTTACCCACTGGTATTATGTTATTTATGGCCATCAAAGTCTAGTCAATACACAAGGCTGCTGAACCATGTGAACCCACCCTTTCTACCAAAGCAATTACAGATCTCACATCTCACCTTGTTTGTTGAGACAATAAACACACAAGATATACCCAAGGCTGCTGCACCATGTGAGCCCACCCTTTCTACCATCTCACCTTGTTTGTTGAGAGAATAAACACAAGATATACCAAGGATGACCACTAGAATCAATATCTCCTATACCCACATGAGATCTGATATGGTAACTAGCCAAGGTACGAGCCTGGGTAGATTACATAGCCCATCTGCTGAACCCTGAGCGTATACCTGTATATAGATACCCTAGATAGATATGAGCATGGATGAAGTATTGTCTGCTCCCCTCCACCGCAAGGTTCCTGCGCATTACCCTAACCTCTAACACTAGCCAGTAACCAAGGTCTAAGCCTCAACAGTATATAGCCCATTCTCCATTCATTCCCAATGTTAGAAGCCAGCCAACATTGCATAAATTCCCCATGTACCACAAGCCACAAGCTCAACCATGCCCTGCATGCTATCACCAACTATATACAGCCTGTGATCTACAGGCAAGCCCATACATGCACTATGCTACTAGGACTGGCCCATAATCATAGGAGCAGGGCATTTGATAGGATAGCATAAATATTCATATTATTGCATGTGTTACCCCCCTACACACTAAGGCATATAAGGGCTTACAGATCCACCTATTTGTAGCCCAATACATGCAGAAATGCATGCAGTATCGCAATTTATTTGGCACCTGTGATGTGACCCCCTGGGAAGGATCATGTGGAAAGTGGGAAGCCCAATTTGGTGATGTGGGAAGCCCAGATTTATACACATGAGCATTCCCACAGACTTCCCACATACACCATGGTCCTTCCCATCCAATATGGGAACCTCAGCCAAATTTGCCCCCCATAGGACCCATTATGTATTGGAACCAGTTAGACCCTATGGGTTTGGGAAAAGGGTTGACTGAAGTGCATGAGGGCGTGCTAGAATCGGATGAGGAATGATTGATTGATTGACTGATTTGCACAGCACTAATGATGTCCCCTTGGCCCCTCATGATCATGATCACTGGTGTCGTGCCCACTTCCCAACGCCAACATCCTCCCCTGTCTGTTTTTCCTCGCATCCCATCGCGCTGCCGTGCCTTCCTCCCGTGTGCTGCTACGCGCATCATGTCCTGCCTCCACCATGTGCCGGTAGAATCAGTTCACGGATCCAGAGTTCACACATGTATGTACAGTTTTGTCAAGTTCACGTGCATGCCATGCACTTTTCGATTCAAGGATTTACTGTAAATACACTCGTGTTCGCAGGAAACCATATCGAGGTAAATTAAGCTGCACGAGTACATAAAGCTCGGTGACATCTACATGGACATTTGCTGTGTGGACACAGTGCCTGCAGTCCACAATGCCCTAGAGTCTAGGGCCCCTACCTATGATTAATCCCTAGAGTTTAGGGTCCCCCTAAGTCCGCCGGTTTTTATTGGGCGAGGCCTAGACCCTAGGGCGGTAATAATATTCTGGCCAGCCAGATATAATATAATTTCCCCTGGATGGTAGGGCTGGGCCCATGGTAAAATTAAGAGGCTAGGTATGGGCCATTATGAGAAATTAATGTACCAAAAGACCTCTTGCCGGCTGGCCATAATATTTTTTTACCCAGCCAGCAGGGTTTGACTGACCATGTCATACAGGGTATAATATTACACTCCCTACTGGCCTGGGAACGGCTGATAATCAGAGGAATATTAGACACCCTAGATGTTAGGATTTGGCCCGACTTACCCCTTCCACAGCGAACAATATTGTTTGGCCTAGATGCTGGGATCCGGCCGATGGGTGGAATAATATTTATGCCCACCTCACTCGGCAGCGCTGGCAGCGCCGTTCCGACTGGCAGGGAGAAGAATATTAGACACCCTAAGCAGTAGGACTCGGGCGATCTACCTTTCCACAGACACTAATATTATTTTCCCTAGATGCTGGGGTCTGGCCAACAGGTGTAATAATATTTTATGTCCAGGTCAACTCGGCACCAGCTGGCGGGGGAGAGGAATATTAGACACCCCAACTGGTAGGACTTGGCTGACCTACCTTTCCACAGATAATGATATTATTTGCCCTAGATGCTGCGGTCCGGCCCGACAGGTGTAATAATATTTTATCCCCAGGTCACTTGGCACTGGCTGGTGGGGATAGAATATTGGACACCCTAAGTGGTAGGACTCGGCCGACCTACCTTTCCACAGACAATGATATTACTTGCCATGGATGCTGGGGTCTGGCTGACAGGTGTAATAATATTTCATGCCCAGCTCACTTGGCACCGGCTGATATGGAGAAGAATATTAAACACCCTAAGCAATAGGACTCGGCCAACCTACCTTTCCACAAACAATAATATTATTTGCCCTAGATGCTGGGGTCTGGCCAACAGGTGTAATAATATTTTATGGCCAGGTCACTTGGCACCGGCTGGCATGGAGAAGGATATTAGACGCCCTAAGTGGCAGGACTCGGCTGACCTACCTTTCCACAGACAACAATATCATTTGCCCTAGATGCTGGGTCTGGTTGACAGGTGTAATAATATTTTATGCCCAGCTCGCTTGGCACCAGCTGGTGTGGCGAAGAATATTAAACAACCCTAAGTGGTAGGACTCGGCCCGACCTACCTTTCCACAGATGGCGATATTATTTGCCCTGGATGCTGGGGTCTGGCCGACAGGTGTAATAATATTTCATGCCCAGCTCACTTGGCACCGGCTGATGTAGAGAAGAATATTAAACACCCTAAGCGATAGGACTCGGCCAACCTACCTTTCCACAAACAATAATATTATTTGCCCTAGATGCTGGGGTCTGGCCAACAGGTGTAATAATATTTTATGGCCAGGTCACTTGGCACCGGCTGGTGTGGAGAAGAATATTAGACACCCTAAGCGGCAGGACTCGGCTGACCTACCTTTCTACAGACAACAATATTATTTGCCCTAGATGCTGGGTCTGGCCGACAGGTGTAATAATATTTTATGCCCAGCTCGCTTGGCACCGGCTGGTGTGGAGAAGAATATTAAACAACCCTAAGCGGTAGGACTCGGCCGACCTACCTTTCCACAGACAATGATATTACTTGCCCTGGATGCTGGGGTCTGGCCGACAGGTGTAATACCATTTTATGCCCAGCTCACTTGGCACTGGCTGATGTGGAGAAGAATATTAAACACCCTAAGCAATAGGACTCGGCCGACCTACCTTCACACAGACAATAATATTATTTGCCCTAGATGCTGGGGTCTGGCCAACAGGTGTAATAATATTTTATGCCCAGCTTGCTTGGCACCGGCTGGCGTGGAGAAGAATATTAGACACCCCAACCGGTAGGACCTGGCCGGCCTACCTTTCCACAGACAATAATATTATTTGCCCTAGATGCTGGGTCCAGCCAACAGGGTGGTAATAATATTTTATCCCCAGGTCACTTGGCACCGGCTGGTGGGATAAGAATATTAGACACCCAAAGCGGTAGGACTCGGCCAACCCATAATATTATTGCCCTAGATGCTGGGGTCTGGCCGATAGGTGTAATATTTTATGCCCAGGTCACTTGGCACCGGCTGGTGTGGAGAAGAATATTATACACCCTAAGTGGTAGGACTCGGCCAACCTACCTTTCCACAGACAATAATATCAGGGCCCAGTATTTCAGTCCCAGGAACTCTGGGTCTCGGCCAGTGGGGATAATAATATTAAGCACCCTCAATAATAGGCCTCGGCTGACCCACCCTCCCCCAGACAATAATATTATTCACCCTAGGACCCAGGATTCAGGTGATGGGTGTAATAGATATTTGGAGCCCAGAACACTTGGTGTCGGCCAGTGGGGAGAGTAATATTAGCTACCCTGGATGGTAGGCTCTCAGCTGACTTGCCTTGGTACAGACAATGTTTTACATGCCCATTGAAAGACTTCTCTGTTTGTTACTTGTATCACAGCCACAATTTTCCGTTTTTAACAAGGCAATTCTTTCTGCTAGCCGACGATTTAAGTAGGCATTTTTAAGTACATAGGTTTATTGATAATCTCTACATATAAGAGTCCTACAGAAAAAAATGGGTCAACACGACCAAAACTGGGCTCATAATTACAGAATTTCCGCATCCGGGTCTTTTGTTGTATCTGGGTTTCAACCCTGTAGGTCAGTGAAGCAGCGAAAATCGATTTTTGAGTGGAAAAAAAAATGAGATGTTAGGCACTTCAAATAACAACCCTGTTAAAGTGATAACCACTAAAAACTCGGAACCACATAGAGCACCTTGAGATTCCACTCCCCACTGCCGTCTGGATCCCTGAGGGCCTGGTATCAGCTGGCAGCTCCAGATTCCTAGTTTTCCAATCACCCCAATTTGTCCAGCCTACAACTTTGATTTTCACAGGGAAAGGGTGTTTTTGAGGGACTTTCCCTTTTGGGACACTACCATATTTCATCCCAAAGAGGCAATTATCACTAAAGTTCACTCCTTATACTGCCGTTTGACCATTTTCATTGTTCCTAAATTGCCTTTACCATGCTTGATACCCTATAGGCTGAATTCACAGTCAAGCAGAGGGCAGCCATTTAATACCAACATATGGGTTCTCCAACTGAATTTCAGTTCCCACCACAATACCTTTGCTCTGAAAGCATATTTGAGGTTCCTGACGACCCTGACTTACACCCTGTGATGCTATCCAAATATTCAGGTGCTCATCCAACGGGTTCTAAGCCCTGTCCAGCACAGATTTCAGCTACATCAGGGATGGGCAGGACCGTACCATTTGATGGTATATTCATCACAAATATCTCAAGCAGTCCTGAATGTTAGTGCACCCAGCATAACGTCTCCTGGAGCAGCTCAACACTCGGTTAGACTCTCAGACTCTGTATGAACATGATGATTCTAGAAGTCTATATTCACCTTATTCTGCCCCCCCCTCCCCCCCCCAAGGTTATGAGAGTGCTTGTACCCACTCAGAACAAGAACTGAGCATTTAAAGAAGAGTTTTAATGCACAATTCGCCTTAATATGGGCCTTTATGGACCAGAATTCTGAAGTCACATTTCTGACTCTTCTGTGCAATTGAGGGTCAAGTAGACCGGGTAGTGTGAAATGGAGATTCAAAATGGCATGAGACAATCTGAATGCCCTATATTTTGCTTTATTTGAGACATTTTGGTCAAGTATTGAGGATATTGTATTTTTGAGCTTGCAGATCGACCTACAACTTTGTGCCCGTAGCTTGTACAGTAGTCAAAACACTGTCTGACCAAAACTTGGTCAAAACACTTCAAATAATGATGAATACTCGAGGTACATACTGTCTGTTGCCTCTCAAATACTTCATTTCACTCCAGCTTGACTGCATTGTGCCCCATTATTGAAATGATTGAGAAATGTTATTTCACATAGTTGGCTTTATACTGGAACATCAGCCACAATCTTTGGGTTGGAGCCTTAAGGAGCATTATTGAATGGGTGGGGAGCTGTCTGATGGCCTTGGACAACACTCAAGAATGCTAAATGCACTACACATTGATGTCACACATAATCATGCTATATCTTCAGCTGCTGACATCTCTAAGGGTTCATTGTTAACAATCATATTATTTACAAATGTGGCTTCCAGCAGGCCTGCAGTTTAGAACTCCCAGACAACTAGAAGGTAGGTAGCAGTTTGAACAAGCCATTTCTGATGTAGACCTTACAGCACCCATGTCCTTCAAAAGCTTATTCAGATGGATTGGGACCACTCTAATAGTATATATATACCATTATTGATGTCTAGATACCTCCTCCACAGGGCCTACCAAAACTCATTGTATGACAGAACAAATCCTAGCAGTGGAGTCATTAGCATCAGCACAGGGCAGTCCTTTGCCCAGCTTGTGCTCTAATACCATTCAGAAGCTATTCATGATGATAATTACTAATTTGGACCAGCCACAAAGGTTGAAGGGCAGTCCAGGGAGCAAATCTTTGTGAAAATTACCTTTTTGGGATGAAATGTGGTAGTGTCCCAAAAGGGGAAGTCCCTCGGAAAAAGTTTTAGAGCTTCATGAGAGCTAAGGCAACTTAGGGTTAGGGTTAGCCATTCAAAGGTGCCGAAAAAATGGGTCCCAGAGGCACTTTGATACATTTGACAAGCAATATCTAATACAAGTAGGATACAAGCAAGATAAAGAAAGGAAAAGAAAGTGATGATACTCATTGTTTTGGATACAGTGCTGCAGACACTGAATCCAAAACAATGAGCAACACACCCTCATATGTAATACATGGTAATAGATGAGAGCAGGAAATGGAAATGAGAACGAAAAGAAAACAGAAACAGTGGAGGGATTGCACTGGAATGAAAACCATCAAAATCAACACGAGAACAAGTAATGAGTGTACCTGGTTCTGTACATATCCCACTATGGTGAATATCAGAATTTGAGCGCCAAAAGAATTTATGCTCACTGCATTTGACTGAAAACAAGCCAGGCCACCAAAGAAGCAAAATAAGAATAGCAAATGCGCACATGACATACAGCCAACAAAGGATTGCTGAAGTGAGCACATGCCACCACGACAGGCAATGACCGACACGCATATGATGTCTGGGCCAGTGAAAGGTTTTGCTGAAGATAGCATGCCACCATGACGAGCAATGACCGACGCGCATATGACGTCTGGGCCGGTGAAGGGTTTCACTGAAGATAGCATGCCACCACAACAAGCAATGGCCAACACGCATATGATGTCTGGGCCAGTGAGGGGTTTTGCTGAAGATAGCATGCCACCACAACAAGCAATGGCCAACACGCATATGATGTCTGGGCTGGTGAAGGGTTTCGCTGAAGATAGCATGCCACCACGACAAGCAATGACCGACGCGCATATGACATCTGGGCCGGTGAAGGGTTTCGCTGAATATAGCATGCCACCACAACAGGCATAGGTTACTCAAGCACACTCAAGCCTATGTGGGCCTGTTTGGACACTCAAGAGACAACCAGGAGCCCCCAGAACCCGAACAGTAGCCCCCAGAACCCAAGATGAGAAGGAGATGAACAGAAAGAATACCCTGTCATGCTGGTTCCAAGCCACGGTGCAATATGAGCAGTATGAACAGAGGTTGATCAGGCCTCAGTCAGGGACTACCAAGTGGGCGTTGTGGCAAGGACAGCAGCAGAGGACAGAGGTATGGTAGAAAGGGGGAGAGGGGGGAAAAGGAAACAGATGCCAGACAACTCACTGGTGTCATACAGACCAGGGCTGGAAAATCAGAGGCAGACCTGGAAGGAGAGAGGAGAGAAGAGTTGTGGATTGATGGACAAGATGCCATCTTTTTAGTGTTGCCAGTATTTACCAGTCTTTGTACCTGTTTTGGTCATAGCTTCAGCACAGGTGAGTCAGAGACGGTTGGGGGTGGATTGTACAAGCTCAAAAGGCAAATTATCAAACAGCTATATAGTGTAGAGGTAGTATCCTTGCCCAACTGCTTCTACTCTGGAGGTCAGTGGTTCGACTCCTAGCATCTCCTTTTTATTTAGGTCTTTTGTAACACGAACAAAACTGTCTCTTTGGAAAAGTTGGTGTCTGCTGTTTCTGCGTGTCTCTATCATCCCCTGTGCTGTGGAGATGCTCAAGATATCTCTGTAGAAGTCCAATATGTTTTGTACTTCAGCCAAAACCTAAGATCAAAGGAAACAATATTTTGTGAATCCATCAGCTGAGCCCAGCCTTGCAGGGAATATGACATGCACCAGCCTAACCCTGGCACCTGAGGCAAATAATATTATCACATGTCCAAGCGTGAGCCGGCTGAAGTGCACCATCTAAGATGTTCAATATTATTATCCCTGCCAGCCAATACCAGGAAACCTGGGCTTCAAATATTATTCTATCCATCAGCCGTACCCTAGTGTCTGGGGCAGGTAATATTATTGTCTATACCAAAGCAGGTTAGCCGAACCCTATCATCTGAGCAATCTAATATTACTGTCACCACTGGCCAAGACCAAGTGTCCTGGGCTCAAAATATCTATTAATCAGCCAAATCCTGGGTTCTAGGGTGAATAATATTATTGTCTGTGGCAGGGTGGGTCAGCTGAGTCCTACTCTCTAGGGTGCTTAATATCATTATCCCCACCGGCCGACACTAGAGGTCCTGGGATTGAAATATTGATATACCCATCGGCTGCCCCTAACATCTAGGATGGATATTATTATTGTCTGTACAGGGGTTGGTCATCCGAGCCTTGCCCTGTAGGGGTTGTAATATTATGACCAGGACCAGCTGATACCAAGGTTCCTGGAATTAAAATATTATTATACTCATCAGCCAGACCCTAACATCTTGGGCAGATAATATTATTGTCTATACAGAGGTTGGTCAGCCAAGTCCTACCGTGTAGGGTGTCTAATATACTTGTCCCCTGCTTATTACACCTGTTGGCTGGACCCAGCATCTAGGGCAAATAATATTATTGTCTGTGGAAAGGTAGGTCGGCCGAGTCCTACCGCTTAGGGTGTCTAATATTCTTCTCCACACCAGCCGGTGCCAAGTGAGCTGGGCGTAAGATATTATTACACCTGTTGGCTGGACCCAGCATCTAGGGCAAATAATATTATTGTCTGTGGAAAGGTAGGTCGGCCGAGTCCTACCACTTAGGGTGTCTAATATTCTTCTCCATGCCAGCCAGTGCCAAGTGAGCTGGGCATAAAATATTATTACACCTGTCGGCCAGACCCCAGCATCTAGGGCAAATAATATTATTGTCTGTGGAAAGGTAGGTCAGCCGAGTCCTACCACTTAGGGTGTCTAATATTCTTCTCCCCACCAGCCGGTGCCAAGTGAGCTGGGCATAAAATATTATTACACCTGTTGGCTGGACCCCAGCATCTAGGGCAAATAATATTATTGTCTGTGGAAAGTAGGTCAGCCGAGTCCTACCACTTAGGGTGTCTAATATTCTTCTCCCCACCGCCCGGTGCCAAGTGAGCTGGGCATAAAATATTATTACACCTGTTGGCTGGACCCCAGCATCTAGGGCAAATAATATTATTGTCTGTGGAAAGGTAGGTTGGCCGAGTCCTACCAGTTGGGGTGTATAATATTATTCTCCCTGCCGAGTGACCTGGGCATAAAATATTATTCCACCTGTCAGCCAGATCCCAGCATCTAGGGCAAATAATATTATTGCCTGCAGAAAGGTAAGTCGGCCAAGTCCTAACATCTAGGGTGTCTAATATTTCACTGATTATCAGCCATTCCCAGGCCAGTAGGGAGTATAATATTATACCCTGTATGGAATGGTTGGCCAAACCCTGCTGGCTGGGTAAAAGAATATTATGGCCAGCCGGCCAGAGGTCTTTTGGTACATTAATTTTCCATAACGGCCCATATCTAGCCTCTTAATTTTACCATGGGACCAGCCCTAGCCTCCTGGGACAATAATATTATATCTGCCTGGCGAGAATATTATTACTGCCCTAGAGTCTAGGCCTTGGCCGATCAATCCGGCAGACTTAGGGGGCCCCTAAACTCTAGGGATTAATCATAGGTAGGGGCCCTAGACTCTAGGGCATTATGGACTCCATATTGTGGTGGACAAGGTCGGCATGAGTAAGCTGGGGTTGGGAGTGTGCGCATTGGAGTTCCCGGAGTGTGATCTTTATGTTCCATGACACTTTTACATAGTCCACATGGCAAAGTTTGGGTTCGAATATTCACGAACTTATCGTTCGCGACCGGTTGATCTGCGATCTTCATATTACCACTTAGTCGATTAATTCATGTCAAGAGAGAAAGAAAGCTCAATACCATCCGCGTCAGCCTGACCTTGATAATGCTGCCGTCAACTATAACGGTCAGCTGGGTCTCCGTCTGTTCTGGCATAGTGACCTGGGAGGGGTATGTTCACAGAAGAACTGATTGAAAATCAGCGTGGAACGACAATTAAAATACAAAGAACAAGTCATAGTAGTACTCAAGGAGACAAGCGAACACAGGATAGGTAACCATGAGGGAAACAGTACCTATGCACATGTACATGTAGTCATTTAGGAAAACAAGTAACACGACCATGTGCAAGCGGCAATGATATCAGCAATGATTGGTGAGCACAGGCTGCTGCTGATCTTGAAATGAACTGTGTGGACTGGCGCGCTCCTCCTGGATTGTCTCATACGCCGACAACCACGAAGCGCGCATCGCAGCATGTGTGACATGGGTTGCGCTTGTCTTAACTTGTGCCCGGATTACGGGAGTGACCTGCTTTTTCCGCGTTGGGGCTTTGGTAAGTGTCCGATGCTCTGCTTCATATCAGCAAAGAGAGACCTCATGATCATGGATGGTGGATTTTCGCTGGTCGATTCAGGATTATCACTGAGGACGATGCGCGCGGCTTGTAGAGCGAGATGATTCTGAGGACTGAATGGGGTCGTATACTATATCGGAAAAAAAAAATCCCCACTATCTCATCCTCGAGGCTGGACGTCCGACTTTGAAAGACGGGTAGCTGAACTCGATGAGGCAGACCTCGTGCGGAAACTCCTCCAAGACGCATTGCAAGTGTGAAATTTGGGACCCATGGTTGCAAGAGCGCGTGCCGTGTGCGAAGGACGGTGCCTTCGAAATGGCACGTTGGCTGGGAGCCGAGCGATTGTGCCCAAAGGGCGAAGCCTTTGAAATGGCCACTCGCAAATTTGAGGGCGGGACTGACTTCTGCGGGACTTGCCCTCAAAAGGTCAGTGGCAGTAAGTTGTTCAACAAACGAGGTACGATCACGAGTTTCAGAATGTTGAAGCATCTGTCTACGAGAGACTAGTAAATTGTTCAAGTTGGTCCAAGTAATGGGTTGATCACGAGTCATAAAGTTCTGGTCCGATCGGAGGTCCCACACTTAGTCACTTGATTGAAAAGCCGGTTCAGACTGACCCAGAACTTGCAGAAAGGTTTTCGAGGTCTAAGACATTCCGGATTGTCTTTGTTGCAAGAAGTAATATGCTCTAAACATGTGGAGGCATGCCGTCTTTAAGGTGGAATTTTTTTAATTTCGGCCATTGTTGGGAGGGAGTTGGATTTTGGCCACCAATATTATAGTCCTGCACTGGTAAAAAGGCGAAATTAAAAAATCCGGATTGAAGGTGACATGCCTGCTCATAATTCAAACAAACTTCCTCAATTGACTTAAGGGCCATTCCTCATTGTGAATATAAAAGCATTTTCAGATTGATGCATGTCCCATCATTTTGAGCACGTTTTAACTGACATAAAAACCAACCAAAATGCACCTAAATAATACCTTCGACGTTGTGTGATGCGGGTCTCTAGGCTTCATGTTGCTGAAGAGGGACTCATGAGTGCGCAGTCCGTAGACGCAGCGCTCGCGAGGTTTCGAGGGCCTGCTGCCGTTATAACCCATTGACTAGTATGTGACCCACACCTAGGACCTCCTGCAGCACCGGTGTCGTGGAGCAGTTACACGTGTGCTCAGGCAAGTAGAGCCACCAAAAGTTGTGCTGACATTACAATGTACACAGTAACAACCGCACATCACATTACAATTTCCCCAGTCATAGCTGGCCAGCAAGGTAGAGGCACAATATAATGTGCCCGTCAAATCACATCTATCTTAGCAACCACCTGTTAACTCACTGCTCGGGCTGTTCCGGCTTACTCAAGCACACCTCAGCTTCCCCATGTGGGTTTAAAATGATGGCTGCCCTTTTTCTGGACAGCAAAACCGCTTTTTATTCCCAATGCGGATTCTAACAACAGAGAAACCCATTCAGGCACATCCTATCACACAGCAGGTCCAACTACGACGGCCATCACATCCAATTTCCTGCCATCCCACCAACTCAACAAGACTCTAATCACGTCCGATGTGTCAATGCGATCAGACATTGTTGGGATCCTTCTGGTTGTCGTCACCGGCATCCTTGTCAACCAGTTCATCTTCCACCACATCACCCTCTGGATCCTCTGCATCACCCTCCGTGGTATCCACCACCACCACCTCCAGGCGCTGGTCCGTAATGATACCCGCCAGATACACCTGCACCTTCTCGCGCAGCCTGTCCCACCGCTTCGACAGCATCTTGCCTGTCCAGTTCTCGTGGTCCCACTGCTCTGTGGCATATGCGCGCAGCCCCTCCGCCAACGCCGCATCTACGTTCTCCGTTCGTGCCGCCAACTGAATCTCCCATTCACGTGCCATCCATTTTCCCGTACTCAATGGTGCACCGCATCTCCTCCTCCACCAGTACGATGTCCTCGTGCCAACAACGAGTTCTCGCATATGCCTTGCACCACTCGACCTGAAATGCTACATGAATCTTGTCAGCTATGCTCAAAAGATAAAAAAATCAAGAATTACATACCCTCGACTAGGTCCGTGTTGTCATCCCCCGTAACCCTCGCACTATACCAAATCCAGGACAAGGTATGGGTGCCCTTGCCTGCAGCCACCACACCCGCCCGTGCAATCCCCCCTTCCACGATCTCCCCCAGCTCCTGCAGCCGCTCCCACTCTGCTTCCTCCTCCTCGTTCGCAGCCCACTCATTAATCCCCCTTACATCCGCTTCCTCCAACGCCTTCCATGTCTTCTCCCATGGCCTGTGCCCCCTCAGCCTCAAGGCAGCATTCCTTGCGTAACAATTCCGGAGCTTCCCCTTCAATATCCGGATCCCCACTTGCCGCAGAACGCCCTGCCCCCGCGTCAACACTTGTTGCCCCGTCATGTTACGATGGCAAAAACGATTTGTTATCATGTGGATGCTCAGCGCGTCCCGCAGGTCGTCCAGGCTTGCCTGCAATTCAGCCTCCCACATCTCTTCCTCAATCTGATCCAGGCCCTTCTCGCACACCTTTGTGCAGCTAGCAGACCCGAGTTCTGACAGCAGGAACAGCTTAATACCCTCTGGAACACGGGTCTTGTCGTTCCAGATTTCTTGTTGTGCTGCCGTCAAGAATCTGGCTACCTCCGGCATATACGTCTGCTGCAGTTTCCTGAAACGGCTAATTCGTTTCAGCAGTGCTGTCCTCTGCTTGGCGAAGTCCAGCTCCTGCAGCGGCGTGGGGTTTGCAAGTGCCTTGATGTCGATGGTGAGGATACGCCTTCAATTTCATTAGTGCGTTGCCCTCTCGACATCGAATTCCACTCACTGTGTTTCCTCAATGTCGAGCCCCATCGAGACAAACATGCTCGATGTGTGTTGCCGCTCCACCTCGACGCCCGCCCCCGTTCACGTGAGTTCTGCCTTCCCCATGTGCAACCCGATTTCCTGCATCGGATTCGCTAAAGCGCCCGTTAGTAAATGTGCACCCTTCAGTTAATACAGAAACAGACGCACAGGGTTTCGCCAACTCAAACGGCGATGCATGCCCATCAGTATGTTGTTCTGATTCCCAATCGAGAACCCATTTCCTCCACTTCGTGACCAGGTCCAGCTGCTCACCCTCGACAACCACCGTAAACACTTCGAAAGCTTCCTTGTGCTGCCTCCCTTCCTTCAAATCCCACGCCATCCACCTGCTGAACACCTTCCGATATTACACCGTGCGCATCCAGTTGTGGAATGCAAAAAGTCCTTCCAGAAACGTATGGCGCCCGCCAGGGCCCATCATTTTCGTTGAGCCGGCCGCGCCATTCGTAAATTCCCAGTTCTGTTCGACATCTTCCCCATTTGTCATGCCCGCTCCCCACATCCAGTGGAACGAGTACGGCGAGTGACATGGCCACTTGTGGCCCAGAATGTGAAGTTCGGGACTTTGAACCAGACCAAAACCTTCTTCGGGTCGATATGCATCGTCTTGGGTAGTCCTTTTATCCATGACCAGAAATTCTTGCTGTACTGACATGCGATGTCGTAGGATAGGATGAGGAATAAAATAATCGTATTCAGGATCGATGAAAACACTAGAAAATCCATATTGCTATACCTACCAAATCGTTAGAATGAGTATTGGTTTACACGACCACGATGTACTGTTCGCCGCGCTGCAGATCTCCCAGCCCTCTCGGACGCCACATGTTATGCCGGGTGCATGTCACTCCTCCCACGCCTGTCGTCCGGAGACCCTTCACATGCTTCGCGTTTGCCAACAACATGGCTTGGAACCCGGAGCACGTTGAGATCTCGTCCTCATCGACGTGCTTCCGCAAGAACTCCTTGTACATTGCACGGTTGGCAAAGTAGCCTAGCCCGTCGTCAGTTACGGGGTCGCATGCCTCCGAGGAAATGTCGCAGTTGATCAGCCGGAAATTGCAGTCTGTCGCCAAATACAAGAAGTCCTTATACCTAAGCCGCAAAGAGAAGAGTCATCAGCGAACTATTAGTGTCTGTAACACGGCACCGTTTACGCACGAGCGATCTTCCACCATTTTCGACCAGTTCACCTTCTCCCAACCCTCGAACATATTCTTCCCTGGCTGCGGGCACGCTCTGCACCCCAGCGCCAGCTCCCCTTGTGCGGTACCGCCCACACCCGAGTTGCTGTGGCCTCTCCCTGCCCTTTTCATCATCTCCATCATGCGGTATTGCCGCACGATGTACATGAATGCACGTCGGCGGTCCTACGCTCTCAATTAATGTCTGTTCCCGAAAAAAAAAACCCTAGGGTCTGCTTACCAGTGGTGGGGTCAACCCATCAGCATTCGTCAACAGCTCCAATGAGCGGAGGAAGTGGAAGGCCGAGATCTTCCCCAAACAATTCATGTTTTGGAAAAGGCAGATTACAGCGAAGGTTGCACAGGTGGAGGGATCGCGCACGGTCGCGGGCCACCAGCAGGTGCGCATTAATTGTTGTCGATGGGTGATGCAGTCATCGCAGGCGCAAAATTGCACTGCGACATTGTGGACGCCGCTTATGTCGATGAGCATGAATTTGTGCTTTCCAGGCTGCCTTGTCATACATGTAGCGCCTGGCGTGTGCCCGAGCTGCACCACCAGCCCTAAGCTGTTCAAGCTCACGCGTTTGAAAAAAGCTCCTTCCCATTCCTGCCAGTGGAGCGCGTCAGACATACACGGCAATGAAAGAATAGAATAAAAAACGGCGCGATAGACAGTCAACCCACCTGGATCCAATGAGTTGGAAGGATTTGGTGGCGTAGAACGACACAGTGTCTACAGAACATTTCGGTCCCATAGCACACCTGGTTTTCGCAACGATAGGCAGGATCGGCCTCCCCGCAGCCCCTGCAAGTTGAATAAATTTCGCAGTCGCCCCTGCCCTCAAGGCGCAGCATCTCATCGAGGTATTCATCTCGATGGCCCACCCAGGTCTGGAACGGAAGATCCTGAATTGCACACGGTTCAATTAGAAATCTTTGGGACGACGAAACACATGTGTACTGAGTTCTCATACCGCTTTGCCTTCACCTTCACAGAGATACCGTCATCTTCGGGGGCCTGCTCCTCTGGGTCCAGTGTCGTGTCACCCATGGTATAATCAAACTCCAGGCCTCCAGACCTGCATTGGTCTTGTAATCCTCTTGAAAGTAGGCCGGTGTGGCTGGGGCATGTTCCACAGTCACTGTGTCCTCGCGTGCTCGTTGTCCATCACTTGAGAGGCGCACTACAGTCGCAGTGTCAGGACAGTGGTTGTATAAGGTCGGTGTGCCACCGCAACGGCGGTGGGAAGGATTAGGATTCCCTGACATTTGTGGTGCAAGTGCCACGCCACTCACACTCACCTTCTATTCCGTAAATGGGAAACTTGTTGTCTAATCTTATCGCAGTTCCCAGTCCATTATATATCCATAATCCAACAAATTCATTGAAACTGGGCACGGCACGCAAAAATAAAACTAAAACGCAGCGACAAGAAAACAGGTAAAGAACATTACACGTAGCAAGGGTCTCGAGGAAATTGCAGCCCCTTCCATGAGTAGCTGACCTTTGTGCCGTCTCCCTAGCTGCTGTACGCTGCCGCCAGATGCACCTCCTCCCCCCAGTGCCGGAAAGGTTTGTCGTACATTATTTCGAGGCACTCCGGGCAGCGCCAGCTCTTCTCGAGCCACATGCGGATGCAGACAAAACAGTTACTATGCCCGCAGCGGTACCTGAACGGTTTGCTCGTCAGAAGACACCTTGTAGAACCACTAAAGCCACTTACGAGACTGGGTGTTCCTTCACACCCTGGCAGATGCTGCACTTGTGGTGCGGCTCAATGACCATGTGGGCGGGCAGGCACGCAGCAGTGAGGTACAAAGTGTCGGCGCTAACGGGCGGTATGAGGCGAACATGCACCTGAAGCGCCACACAGACTGGCACACGCAAGTCGCAGTATGTGACGCAGATTGCGACATGCTGATCGATGTGCTCTGAACCTATCAAGAAAACACCAACCAAAACCAAACCTACACACAGAAGTGCGTCGGAACGGAACGGAAGTGCTCGAGACGTGCACAGACGAGTATCAGACCCTGGTACATGGGCCTTATAAAAGGTTGCAGGGATTGGAATAGACCTCGGAAACGAGGAGAGAGCGTTGTGTTGTTTATAGAAGTCCTTGGAACGATGTCCAAGTACTTGAGCCTTGTTCTTGAGTGAACCGGAATGGATCCAGAACAGACAGGAGGGCTAATGTAATGCGACAGGAACATCGATGTGTATGGAACCCTTGCTGTGCAAGTGTTCTGGCTAGATCTGATTGAATGAGGGTAGACCCGAACAAACAGGAAGCACAGGAGCGCGATGATGTAAAGCTTCGCAGCTATGAGAACAAATGAGAACGAAGTGCTGGGGTTCTCCAAAGCGAGGTGGATGCCGATTCCAAGCGTGAACAGTAACAGACAGTAGTGGGTTCCAATCCCAAGCTCTTTACAACACAACCCAAACAACCAAGTGCATACTCAGCACAATCCCAACAGTTCCAGTCACTTTCAGACTATTCCAGACAAACGGCAAAGTCGGATCCCAAGGATACTGATCACAAAAGAAAAGATTCCAAGCCAAGATGAATTCTAAGAGACACCCTTGTTCGAACTCCCTGGTATCTGCCCAATTCGCAAGTGTTTCCGCCTACTAGCCGTGGGGTGATTCCGTGAAGTCGCACAAGATGCCCCTGCTACTAAATACAAAACCCTGAAACACATGGAAACGTCCGAGAATAAGTAAGTATGAGTAAAATAGTCCGTTTATCCGTCCGACTTCCGCATATCTGTCGTAAGAATGGGTATCTGAGTCCTTCTATTGGCTGCCCATGTCGAGCACGCCATCCTGGTGCGATCCTGTGCACATGTGCGATCAGTCGGACTGTGCCAGAGCCATCACAACCGATCCCCCTATGCCGATCCCAACTGTATATGCTGTTCCTCCCAATGCCCGTCTCATTCCCGTCTACTGGAACATCTGGAACCAAAGCTCCCAGTCCGTAGCTTTTCAGGGATACCGCATTCAAAGTACTTCCCAGTATGGGTACTTGCCCCAGGAGCCGACGAGTGTACATCCAAGTGATCGGACCCTCGCTTAGTGACCATCCCTTATCCAGAATGCCCGGGACGGCGTGGAACCATCAAGAAGTGATGTTCCCAGCCCCTTTCAGTGATCATATGATCAGAATGCGCTGCGCGTCCCATGTCCAACACACCACAACAGGATTCCAGTCCATCCCGTCTAGTTCCGTGAGCGGGAATGGAGTAGGCTTCACGTTCCACTTGATCGTTGGGCTACACATCTCCTACAGGTTTCGGAAGCGAGCACATGCCAATGGTTCCAGAGTGTTCCTCCCCATTCCCATCCGTTACTCAGTGGTTCCTGCCCAGCCAGCTACTTGGGAACCTCAGTACTGACGCTTCTGGAGCGTAGCCCAGCACATGTCTTATCATGAAAACGCGAAAAAGCGAAGATTTCATAGGTGGACAAATCCAGTGCTTATCAACGCGCCTGGTCCATCTGACGACCTCCACCTCGGGAGGGGTGACGAGATCTCGATGGGTGGCAGGAGCAGACCCGGGATCACCGCCACCTGCCTCCAGGGAGGTCTCCCTAGTGCATCGGAGATGCTCGCATGTGCTGATGCGATTGCCGTCCTTGTCACCCTCATCCACAGCACCACCACCGGCATCAGCGCCTGCAGCGCTGCCTGCATTAGCACTGACCGCGTTGTCCACCGCGTGAATCGATATATACCCAGGGCCAGTTTTGCACTCGACCCAGTGGTCATGATTACTGAGCACCCAATCGCAGCTGTCGGTGGGGCGAGGGGGTGGGTTGCCACGATACATTTTGAAGCAATTCACAATAATTCACGATTTGGACGAAGGAAAGTGGTTGTCACGAGTTGGGATTGTTCGCAAAAAGTTCTATCAAAACTATTACTTGGAGGTAGACGAGGCAGTATCCGACAACTCGCCGTCAGAATCCGATTCTCCGGTTGTGGAGGAATCACCTGCATCAGGCTCACCGACAGGGATACACAGCACCTCCCGTGTGAGTGCGGAGGACGAAATTGCCCCTCATGGGCCACCAGCCATGTGCCTTGATCTGTCCTTCGTCGTTGTACGCGCCGCGGCAGGTGCACAAGTTGACCGCAACCATTTTGATACTGTGGTTGGTGATTGCCTCAAGCCGGGCTGGGCGGGGTCTCGGGCAGGTCTCCCCGCTGTGTCTAAAGCCGACCCGCAGCCCCATGTTGTGCAAGGTCACAGGAATATAGTACTAGACGCGGTTGCTCCATTCCTGTAAACCCGTGTCAGTCGATAATTAAACGCTAAGAAAATAAATAAAATTACGCATATACTGTGAAAGGGCAGCCCCTGGTGGGCGGCAACCATACAAACTTGACACAAGTTGGGAACACTACAATCAGAGCATGGGAACAATGCGGTCTGGCCGCATGTACATTCTGTTCGGCCATGCTGCTGCCAGGACAGTTGATCGAGAATGCACCCCACGCCCTTGAGATGGTTTAGTGAGACCCTATCACAACCACCAGTACAAGCATATGAGCTCACCATGAATAGCTCATCTATTATTTTGTTGGCGGGAAGGCTTGCACCTTGCATAACTGGCATATTGGTTGAGGTAAACCAAAGTGAGTGGGCAAATCTTGATGCCAAGGTGAATGCGAAGCAACATCTTTCGTTGGCAATCAAGCTCTTGATACTTTGTGGTGACCTCCGCATGCATACCAGTACCTGGAAAATCACATTTGTTTGCGATTGCAGTTTGCGCAGGTAAAGCAGACCAACTTACATGAGAGGGATCGTACCGGATTCTCCAACCCGTGGAAGTGTAGAGCGGCCAGCGTAGGGTGGTGTCGCTGGCCCGCCATGGGACAGCGATGGTGGGCAGCGACGAGAAGTGAAAACACCAGAGTCCGACATCATCGGATCAGGGTTGTCGATCCCTTCTCTCCAAGCTCACGTGCCTTGTTGATCCCTCCTCCCAGCCTGGCTTGGCGATGGCGCCATGCGCTTGCCCGCAGTGAATCCCCATTGGTTTAGCAGGGCCGGATTCATACGAAACGGTGAGTTGGAATGACTATCGGGAAGGACAATATTGAAGAGTGTATTATAGTCTACGGATCTCGTCGAGCCAGAAGTGTCTGTGGTAATAAAAAAGCATTTCGTCTATTGAGCCGTTGTCAAAGGGCAAGTTGCGTCTGAAATGTAGATTCTAGAATTAGAGACCGTTTTGCTGAACGCAAAAAGCGGACTCAACTTGACTTTCGCAGCAAATTCAAGCCCCTCCTGTAGATCCCGCATGCGACTGCGGCGAAGTCTACAGTGTTCATGCATGGCAGACTCGGTGTTGGGCTCTGCCACATGAGTAAAAAATGGTTGTCTTGAACCAGCAACACCCAGTAAGGAAAAATGGTTGTCTTGAGCCAGCAACACCCAGTAGGCTTCTGCGTTCTTGCTGCTGTTGGAATACCGTTGGAATACCATGGCCGCTGGGCATTGTGGGTTTGCGTGGGAACTGAACCTCAGTGACTGAGAAGAAAAACAACTCAAAGGATTCACCAGCGCCGGTTTGTTCGATGGACGGTGTTGATCACGAGGAGACGAGAGGCGTTGCTTCTGCATAAATGTTCCATTGTCCTCGTTTTCGGTGTCGAAATGTTACCAAAGGCAAAGCACTATCTAATCTTATCACACTTGCATCTCTTTCAAAACTTGGGCTCCCCAGTGCACAGACGGTTTTCAATTGCAATGGGATTGCCCAAAACATGTGTCGTAGCTATGTGTGATTCGGCCCAAACTAAGAGTGCGTGATTCGGAGAAGGTCAAAAGTCTTACACTCAAACAATCGCCTCTAGCGCGATAGTCCCCAAGGTTTGGTGAGTTCTGAGCCCGGGGAAGGGTCCTGCAATCTAACCGTTTCATAAAATATAAGTTTTCTCGAGTGGCAAGGTGTCGTAAATTGGGTGCAAGTGCCGGCATAGAAAGCCTTGTAATCCAGTGCCACACCATTGACCACATCCCATGTCCCAAACAGCGCCGCCCCAGCCGCAAGAGCGAACCAGACTCTGGGGAGTACAAACCAGGGTATGCTTCGTTTCTGCACCTCCCATGGCCACAAAACTCATCGTACCAGGCGGAGGTCAAGCAGAAAAAGAAGAAAAGTCGACGTGCGGCGTCTGCAGCGTATTATGCGCGGTACAGCTGCCCACCTCGCCCTCAGTCGAGATCACTGACGCGGGCTATTCCAGAAACCCACACCTTTGTGAGAAAAATCACGTCAAGATGCAAGAACGAAGGCAGGTTCAATCTTCTTTGTTTTCGCACAACAAATCTACCACTGGCTAATGTCCGTCTGCATAGGGTCGCCGCCAAGGTTAGACGCCACCAATGGGACCCACCACAAGTGTCTAAAACCTGCGGCGTCGTGTGATTCCAGGGGAAGGGAGACCATGGTCTTTTGGTGGTCTCATATCATTACATAGACTGGAGGGGGATAACCGACTCCCTCATCGCCCCATCGGACTTCGAGCAGGATGTGACCTTTCATCAGCAGACGTCGAGCTCTAGGCTCAACGTCTCTCCTGCTTCCGTGAGGGTAGACACGACTGCAGAGGAGCGCATTGCGTTGGCCGCACTCAAGATGATGGCTGGCGGGGCACGGTGAGTGCGCCCTACCCCCTTCATCGTCACATCTCTCACGTCCTCCAGCGAATCGGATAGCGGGCATTCGTCGGCTGCATCACACTCAATCGACACGCAGCCACCAATAGGATGTTGGACGCCGAGTGAAGATATTCGGCAGGCACTCAATTCAGTAGGAAGGGTGAATCACAGGCCACTCACGCCGCCCATTCCTTTGGAGGAGCTGCAATGGGCAAGGACGGATTTCGAGTTTGACGGGCGATACTTGGACTTCAAGATGTACTTCTTCACCCGTTTGTGGATTTTCGATGTGGACAGGCGAGCCGGGGGGGCCCATGCGTAGAATCTTAACGAGTCATCTTTAAAATATTATTCCTGATTCTCGAAAATTCCGTTGGCACGGGGGGGAGAGCGAGCGAGCGAGCGATGCATTGAAGTAACAAAAACAAAAACAAAAGTCAAGACGAACGAGAAAGGGCTACATCGTACTTGGCACAGAACTCGCGCCGCCGCAGCGCACTACGGCGGCGGTCATGGCGCTGCTCAACCATCCATTTGAGCCTCTCCCATGGGCTCAGATGGCAGGGCTCAAACGGGTCATGCGGAAGCTGCTGCCCATCCAACGCCCTGCGGCGATAAGATCAATAGCTGCAACGTGTCACTTGTCGTGAGTGAATGGTTTGCCTTACCTGCATTGACGTCCGCGCGTGCGGCCCAGAATTGGGCATCCTGGATTTCTCGTGAGCAACTGCCACTGCGTAGACACCAGCTGGGGAAAATGTAAATGGGAAAGTCACGACGAGGTGGAAGCAACTCACTGAGACGCGCCTGTGCCGTGGGCCACATTTTCCTCGGGCGTATTGTAGCACTATAGGTACTTTTCTTGGAAAGTACGGCGCACCCGGTCGAGCTCGGCGCTTGCCTCAACGCCTGGATAGAAGAAGGAAAGGTCAGCGAGTAAATGAGGCTGGGCAAAGTGAGACCGACCAAGGGTAGACCACCAGGAATACGGGTGGGCTGGGCTCATGCTAGATCCTACTCAGCCAGATTTCCAGGTGGGGAGAAGAACAATGGGATCCATGTGGATTCGTGAGGTGATTCGGAAGAAATTGAGAGCGAGGAGTGCACACCACACGTGATAGTGTGAATCCCATTTTGCCATCTCCGCTTAGCGTGCAGCACGACCACTCTATTCTCCCTCTCTCAATGCAACCCAGCCGTGCATCGCTGCCGAAGACCAACATGACAGCGGAGGAGGTGGTCCCCGACACCAGCACCATAGGCCACGACCCTCAATTTGGTGTCTCCCTCCGATGCAGGAGGACCCGGACGCGATAGTGGCCATCGGAGGTGGATTTGAGTTCCATCTGGTCACCCAGGGGAGGAAGGTCAGTGTCTGGAAGAACTGGTAAGTGGCGGTTTTGCGAGAATTGATCAGTGAGATTAAAATGGGAACGACAGGACCGTCGCCAAGTCGATGATTTTGGGATATCCAGGTGCTGCACACAAGGGCCATGACAGCTACGAGGTGTGCACCCGAGAGTGGCAGGCACACTGCCGATTTGGGGCTCACCCCCACCCCGTCGAGCCGGGAACCAGCAAGGGCAAATCGCGGGCTGACGCCAGGATGACTCGGGGAGGTGAGGCAGGGTTGAGTTGTCGGGCGCCATGCCAGTTGTTATCGACCCCAGTTTCACAGCGCACCTCTGGAGCTCTGTCGGTGGTGCGAGGCAGTGGACCGGCGACAAAGCGCTACTTTCGCAATCTGGGGTGCTGGCGTCGTGTACACGTCAAAGTGAGTGGGTGCGCGGGCGGTGCAACTGGCATTGACTTCTCATTCTTTCAGGTATGCGGCGAGGCTCGCCTTTGACGATGTGGTGGAGGACGGGCAAGAGCCTGAGCTTCTTTCAATGGATGATTTCGATATTGCGCTAGCGTACGCGGAGGGGGAATGTTAATTTTGCGTGACTATGTATTCGGGATCGGATTGAATACATTTGGTGCTTTGGATCTGTGGAAGAATACAAGATCACACAACTTGTAAGTACATTATCCGACTGCAAAGGGGGATATTTAGTACCCAGCGTGATATTGGGTTTCCAGGCCCGGATTTCACCACGTGAAAATAAGATGCATTGTTTACTTGATACACCCTTTGCTTCGTCTATCCTCCACAGCAACAGAAAATATCTGTGCCCCTATGTCTGCCAATGCAGCGAATGAAAGACCCGTCAAGGAGCGGCGACCCCTGACACCTTCAGGGGATGGGACCTGTTCCCAGCCACCCGACGCGCCACCACCCCGTCCCCAGACACCGGACACGGTGCTTCCGCCTGCCAAGACACAAAACATGCCACTGCCCCGTCCCCAGACACCAGATGCGGCCCATCCGCCCAGCTCATTAAGTTAGGTCTTCGTGAAGTTGGTGGGGTGTACCCCAAGGTCACACACACTTATACGTGGCTGCTCCGGCGGCCTGAGCGCAAGTTTCGGCAAGGCTTGGAGCCCCATCAGCCCATCGATCTGGGCTTCAGCCCATCAACCTGGGCTCTGCCATTCCTCGCCAGGCATGCAAATAGGGGTTTATACCCGATTTGGGTGGCGGTGCCCACCCAAAAAGCGCCACTCCCCCGCTCTGCGCTGCCTGCGTGCCCCAGCCACAGCACCCTACCCCGGGCGCGCGTTATTGTTTTCACAAGCTGTTGCAGTGCAGGCAGATATGCGAACCGGCACGGTACAGACCAAAAAGAGAGAAAAAACATTTGGAAATTGCACAAAAAATACCCAAAAAAAAGCGCCTTTCACGTATATACGTGCAGTGGCTTTGTTAACCCTCCTCATGCCTCATTCGTGGTATCCGTAGTGGTACCGGCACGTTTTCGGGCTCCCTGATGGGCGGGGCGGGGACGGGGGTGGCCGCACTCATGCCCACGGGGCGCGCCGCCTTGGATGCTTCCATCCGTAGCAGTGTCTGGGCTACTGCATGCCTCACTGTTGCCTTCCCCCTCAGCCACATCACCTCCCTCGCTAGCCGGTGCCGACATATCGCTACCCGCTACTGCTTGCAGATTACCTGCCATTTCTGGGCCAGCGGCCGATGTGCTGGCGGTGGGATCCGGATCGTTGGCCTGGCTTTCCTCGGGTGCACTGTATAATTATCGCTGTCAGTACGCGTCTTCACAGAAGGTAGGTAGGCTTACTCAATCATTCTCCCCAGCACCCAATCGACGTCCCCGACGGCGGACATCCACGCCTCTGATGGCATCTCCATGGAGGAGTACCACCATTTCAGGCATACAATGATGTTAAGAAACCCATTTTGACCTGGGCATCTTAACACATCCCATGCGCCATTCCCCTCCTGCACCAATTCCCCATCTCTCATCCTCCATCCCGGATTAATAGCTTTCCACCATGCCCACCACTGCTGCTCCATCGGCGACATCAATCTGATGTCCGGCATCCCTTTCCGTGTGTTCTTGACCCACACCCCCACTGCCTTCGGCCGATGCGTTGTTGTGTGCGACTTCGTTTGATTGTACTTAAAGTCAGCGGCTGTTATTCCCCGTTGGCCCATCCACTTACCGAACTCGCGAATTTCCACCGTTCCTCCAGCATCCACCACCGCCCCACCAGCTGCTTCCACGGTTCTCCCATCTCCCCCTCCAGCAGCATTGACTGCGCGTTCTCCGCCCACTTGGCCCCTCTGCGCCCCGCCCTCGCCCTCGTCGTCGGCGGTGGCCGCACCGTTGCAGGCTCGTCCTCCTCCTCGCCCTTGCTGTCGCTGTCGTTGCTCCAATCCTCCTCCCCCGCTTTCGCCTTTTTCTTCGGCTTTCCCCCGCTCTTCTTCCCTGGACGCTTCATTCCCAGCAAACTCGTCACTTGATTCAGGTCCATCTCCCTCAAAATTCTCCGGTTACGGGCCATGTTGTTCTCCCGCTGCAACCAGTACTCGTTCATCCACCGCAGCTCCTGGATATAATTCTCATGCTCCTGGCCACCCTTGGCCAGAATCTCCGCCCGCAAATCGTCATTCAAGATTTCCAGTCCCCACGTCGGGGCCGGATCCACGGGCGCAGACGGCGCAGGGGTGACGACGGGAGCAGGCGCGGCAGGGGCAGTACCCCCCTGGGGGAGCGGTGGGATTAGAGGTGGGGACTGGAGGAGGCGCCATTGCGGAGGGGGTCGCAGGCGGTGCAGGGGTGACGACGAGAGCAGAAGCGGCAGGCGCAGCTGCGGTGACCACGGGAGAAGGGGCGACGAGCAAACGTGCCCCCTTCTCAAGCATTTCATCCTCCGCATCCTCGATTATCGGTGGCGGGTCCATGTTGACATCCCCATCTCCTTCACAGTGCATGAGGTTTGACGACTCTAACAAGTCACTCGGCCGATTTTGAGGATTCGAGGGTGCGGTGGTGGGCGGCGCATTCGGGGGTGCATCGTGCTCATTCGAAGGCGCGGATGGTGCAACGGGTGTATCTGAGGGGGCACTCGAATCATTTGAGGCCACAGTGGAAGGCCCAGCATCCTTCAAACTCTGTGATTCTAAAGATCATAGGTCAGGAGCCATTTCATAGCGCATTAGTTCAGCGACTTACCCAAATGTTGCGCATGTACAAACTTCAGGTAATTTTTGAGCGTCGCCGCATATCCTTTGGGATCCCACCACGGCCAGTCTTTTCTGTCGACAACACCTGCATTCGCACTGGATCGTGCAATTAATGCCCATACTCCATATAAAAAACACCAATATTCACGACATACATACCTCATGGTCTCGAACTCATGGGTGTCCTTGTTCATACGGGCACCGATTATGTTGAGGGTAAGCCTCGTGTACTCTTGCAGGCCGGCTAGAAGAGGCTGCACGATGGCCAGGAAATTTTCCCCGGCATCTACAATGCGATCAGTGTGCTGCGTAACGCGAAGTCGACGATTGTACTTACTCACGTTGGATGTTGGGGTCAACATCGGGCAGGCCGGCACCACTCTCGTTGTAGGATTCCAAGTCCGCCTTGTGTGCAGCATCACATTCCGCCTTCATACGTGCCTGGACCTCCTCGGACTCCTCCTTGAACATTGCACTCGCTACCTCGCAGCGGAGGGCGAGGTGCTTCGCCTTCGGCTCGTCTCCGTACTCTTCTTGGAAGCGCTCGTTCACCCCCTCCTTGAAGTCCGCGTGGCGCATGTACCACTGGAAGTCAGCGGGGCACTTCGGCGGGGCCGCCACAGACTCCTCCCTACGCAACTGAGCGAGATGCTCGAAGTATGGGTTGCCATGAATGCCCATCGCTCCCGGGCGCTGTCGCAGAAACCAGCATTTGATTTTCTGGAATAAATTTTGCTCAGTGACGCGCCCGATGTACCATATAATGAGCACGTACGTCTTTGATATCTTTCATGACTTTCTCTTTCCGCTCAGACTTCTCCGAGTCGACCTCCTCCGTGTCCTGTTCCCTCCGTGTCTTGGTTCGGCGCCGCCGTCGCGTCCGCGTCCTCGTCGAGCGAAGGAACCTCTGGTGCAGGATCTTGGTCGAGCGGTAGATCCCAAGGGAACCTCTTCCAGTACGCGTTGAAGAGCATCGCCCAGAAAGGCTTGAGGCCTTCCGTCTTGGCCAATGAACCCTTCTTCTTCTTTGAGGTTGCGATGTATTCGGGGATTTTTGCGGTCAAGAATTGCAGGCACTGGCCTGCAAAGTCGCTTGGTGATCCGTGTTTCTTCCGCGGCGTGTCCCCCGCATCATCGTTCGTTTTGTTCTCTTGGTTTTTGTTTCTGCCCATACGTCTCGTCGGGTCCAAGTAAGCAGTATTAAACAAATCAGAGTGTATTTGTCAGTGTTGTGTTGTGCCTTCAAAGGTCCATGGATCACACACATTTCGCAACCACATCCAAATAGTATTCGAAAATAATACAGCCAGAATATAAGTATATAGCATCGACAAACAGTTAAGTGCATAAATAAGGTAAATACAAGGCAAGTGAGAGAACGAGGACGTAGGTTGAGTCCAAGATATGACCAAAAAACAACGAGCGAGTGTACAATCATCAGACAACGGCATGCGCAACACGAGAGTCCATCAGCAAGAAACAAACGCGCAAGAAACGAGGTGCGGCATGACATCAAGCATCATCCCTCCCATCCTCCCCATTGAACGGCTCTCCCAGCATCCAGCGCTGCAACTTCGCCATGTTGGCCGAGACCATGATCTGCAGGTGGGCGATCTGGAGAAGCCTCGCCGCTGCATGAGTGTGGTAGAACACCGACACTCCCCGAATGCTGTAGTAGACCGGGGCAGTGGGCTCAGCCGGGCGCACGGGCGTCATGAGGACAGAAGAGCGGGCAGGAGGGGCAGCATCGGCGCTGAGGGCAGCACGGTCTGCGACGATGCCCCTCCTGCCCTCGCGGGCATGCACTGTGGGGGTGAACTGCTCGCGGGGCAAGACGTTGACGCAGGGAGGCACGTTGAGGTAGAGCGACTGCTCTCCCTCCTCGTGTTTGTGGGAGGGCTCTCCCTCCTCCTGTTTTGGCAGTGGAGAAGCGGCGAAGGGCGAACCCGCAGGCATCGGCCGCATGCGAATGGTAGGGTCGTCGGCGGCTGGGGCAGGGGCGGCGGTAGATGCAGACGGGGTAACTCCCGAATGCGCTGCCTACGCCGGCATGGGAAGTGGGAGGTGTGCGGGTACAAGCGGGAGTCGAGGGATAGGTATTGTTGGGCGGGTTGAGCGTGAAGTCGACAGGCTCAAAGGGGGGGCATTGGCCTTGGTGGTGGGCGGCGCACTGCATGCGCCACCACGCGTCACACTCGCTCCATTTTTTGAAGCCCTTGTGCTGGGCATCCGTGAAGCGATCCGTTTGATCGCGCGCGATCCACCTGCAGCGTTGTGAGCACCATGCCTAGAGATATACCCGAAGACTTATGAATTGGTATACACATCGCGCACCCGCCCAACAAAGACGGCGTAGTAGACGCACATGGAGTCGTTGTCATGAGCCGTACGATTCTCGTGGCCAGGGGAGGGGTGGTAGGGGGGGAGCAGTGTATCATTGCAATTCGAGGTAGGCGAGGGGTCGACGGAGAGCTAGACAGACTGAAGAGATAGATAGAGAAAGAAAGAAGAAAGGAACGAGGAAGAGGTCGCCAGGTCCCTGCGAGTATAAGTAAGACTATATGGCGGACATTTTAGGTAAGGGTGGAAGGTCCATCGGAAGGGCGTAGGGTTTGAGGGGAAGGTCGCTGCAGTGAACTGTCTGGAATCCGTCTATACCTAAACACCGCACATTTTGCGCGTTTCAAGAATAATCGGATTACAGTATAGGCTTATTTCTAAGGACCGGTATAACGGTCTCGGTATAGCCAGATGGGTTGTGATCACAGAGTAACGAGTACAAGGGGTAGGGAACTACCCTGCGGACTGACAGTGCTCGCCTCGAAAACTGTAGAGGAATGTGTAGCCTACAAACCTCTTTAGAGACTATTTCTGGTCTTATTCCCACACAATGGAATAAGCTGGACATACTGATAACAAGGGCATGTGGGAATAGTCTTATTTCTGCACTAATAGGCCGTGCGCCTTCCATGTGATAGACGTCAAGGCCCGGGGATATACGTTCCGGTGAAGTTCTGGGACTGGCGAAGGTCGGCTGAGGAGATCTGATGGGATTGTTTCTTATTCTGAGCAGACGGAGTTGGGGAAATAAGAACCCTTTCTGGGACAAGTCTCACTAGGGGTATCTACGAGGAGCTGGAGACCAGGGGAATATTACCCGATGGTCAACGAAGGCGGGAGAGGACCAGGGACAGCGGGAAATAGGACGAGCAACTCAGTATCAGTCAGCCAAGAGACTGAGGGCTTCAAACCCCTAGGCTGACCAACACCGCTCAAGTGGACATCACGATCATCCTGTTCACCAACCATTGGCAATACACTCGTGGGAGCCCTTCCGACGGATAAACAGCTGAGGAAGGGGAACTCGGGCTATTTTACTAATTTCTATTTCGTTCTTGGACTTGCATATGATTTTGGGGTTTGTATAAGTAGTCAGGACATTATCTCAAGTAGGGTACAGAATCACCCGTGTATTAGTAGGTTGAACGCTTGTGGTTGGGCTATTTCTGGGGTTGGCTCAGTGTGTATTGTCGTTGGACTTTAACATCGGGAAACCTTAAGTTGGAATAAGGAATAGGGTATTGGAAACGTCTTGGACGTGATTGAGGCTATCTATCATCTGGGAATCGAATTGTGTTTTGGAATCAGCTACCGTCATCGTCATCAGCTATCGTCATCGGCACTTGGGAAACAAGCTTCGGGCTTGCTATCGTTGGAATTGTTATATCGTCGACCTATCTGAGGTCTCCTGCACGTCGTTGGACGACACTACCACCACCACCACCACTACTCTCAACACTTGCTGTCTCATAAGCTGCGAAGCTTTTAAAACATCTTATTTCCACCGCTTGATTATCGCTCAGGCCAATTCCTGGTGATATCTTGTAGTGAAGGTTCATCTTCCTAAGGGAAACAATACCTTCCGTCAACCTTGTTAGGACCTGTAAAGGGACTACCACTCGTCTGAATCTTGGCTCTTGCGCTCGCTGATTGGCCTATTTCCGATCCTAGTCTTATTTCCGTAGGCCTCACCGCTTATTCCGGAAAGACTTGGGTTGTATTTGGGTGATAAGTGTGTTGTTTGGGTTTAGTTCAGAGCACATCATTCAGCGGAGGGAGGCTTGACGCGAACGGTGGCGGGCGACAGGCAAAGTAAGAATTCAGTCACGAGACACACCCTAAAACATGCCTTCCAAAACGAGTCCCACCGCTGACCTTCAAAAAGGCGAGCGCTACAATCGACCCCAAACCTTTACTCCGTCGTCGCCCAGCTCGCCTGTGCATCATGACATACAAATACTGCGCCAACTCCTCCTACGGTGGCGAATCTGTGGAGTGCTTTTGGCCCAAGCACCAAAACCCACCCGAGGGTCCTGAAGGCGAGAGCGGATATGCAGAGAGTGATGCTGGAGAGGGTGTCTCAGCTGAAGGTTCGTCCGTCGGCTACTTGACATACCCCCTACCCAATACTGACGCCGCTTAGCTGAGGGATCGTCTTGAGGTGAGGAAAGGCGAGCTCACCCTGTAGAACCATTATAACATGCCCCGCTTTTTTCCAGCAGTGCATGTTAGAATGCCCAGGCTAACTTCCAGGCCTGGTACATTTTATAATGCGCACTCTGGGTGGCAAGCACATCTGGCATCATGGGATTTCGGCACAGTACTACAGATGTGAAATGAATAATTAGCCCATAGTTTAATTGAATTAATAGCTTAAAACACTTGAACTAATGGCTACCTGTACTGGGTGGGATTGATGAGCCCCAGCCATTGCCTTGAAATTGATGGCTGTCCGTCTAGGGGGCTCTACCATTGATGGCTGGCCAAATTGGGGTTGCAACTGATGGAATGCTGCAAAAAAAGTGCCACGTCTCAGAAAGTATTTTGGCATTTTGCAGGCCAAACAGGGCTACTGATTGGAAAATGGTATAGGTGACTCTTGTAGCCCTTGATGAGCTCTATGATCTGAGCATCACTTTCCTTTTTTGGACACTAACACCTTTCGCCCAAAAAGGAAATTTCCTACATCTGCCCTTACCTGGCTCATAATTCAACCATTTTGGATGATCTAACCACATAGGGATGTTATTACAGGTTCTTTGAAGCTGACCAGGCCAAATTAGAGCCCATTATAGTGCAATAATAGGGAGAAAATAGCGAATTTCATAAATTGTATTCCTGGCCATAATATCTTGTGGATACAGCTAA
>JARKIC010000722.1:0-205247 GCA_029378375.1 Mycena olivaceomarginata | reverse complement strand
GTTGAATTGTTTGGGCAATTACAGGTACGCAAGTGAAGCATATGACCGGAACACTTTGCATTCAACATTTCAACATTGTTGTGAACATCCGGAAGGTTCCGGGAGTCAGGGTGAAGTTCCGGCCGAAAGCCGAGAGAGTACCAATGAATTACCCTCTTTATAAAATTAGGCTGCCCGTGCCGCTTCGTTTTCGATTTCCGCGACCATGCCGGCCATGTCCGCATGTTTATTTGGGTTCGAGGTCCGCTGTGCCGATGTCCCGGCCTCTCGGCGCTATGCTCGGACTCTCAACCGCGTGGTTTTCCACACCTATTCTGATCTACACCTACAATTCACGAGGTGGTGAGCCGCTTTGCGGCACCGCGCTCTTAAAGGTGCTCTTTTTCAATCGCACACAATTTTTTGATCCACAGCCGGTCATTACGGTGAGCGTTGAATAACAATTGATTAATTTAACGGAGCACTCTAGTACAGTACCTAATACACTTTAGCGCTCAAAACGCAAGCCCTATATCCAGATGCCACAGTTTAGTTAAGATTTATCTGAGATGCGCTCTACCTGCGCCGGAGAAATCTTAATAGGTCCTAGTTCATGGATGTGCGGCCGCACACAATGCGCGACAAGATCTAGCATCAACAGGAGACAAACGAACGAACAAAAACAACACAGCCGCCAGCGGTATGGAATCAACATTGGTCGATGAGTTTATTTTTTGGGACGGTCTGGTGGTAGTCGTCCTCCCAGGTGGTGAGAAGGGGGTTCGTATACGCCTCGATGTATCTGCAATGGGAGAAAACGGGAGTAAGAACTGTGCAATGTAAGATTGGCACCACACACGTATTGATATATGCCGACGTCGGGCGCTCGGGCGGGTCGCACCCGATGTTGATCTTATCCGGGTGCTGATACACGCGCACGTAGTCGAGACGCATCGTCGAAGGGACGTACGTGATGTGCTCGAAGTCGACGAATCCGAAGCCAGTGGAGATACCCAGGTTCGCAAGGATGTACTGGGGATGACTGTCAGCGCAGGGAGAAGGGGGAGGAAGAACGGAGGAGGAAGCAAGAAGGCGGCGCACCAGAGGCTCCTGAGTTATGGGCCGGGCCGCGATGCCAGAGTCCTCATCGGCGCCAACGCCGCCGCCGTTCAGCGTCCAGCTGACTTTGTTGTCTGAAATCCAAGTGATGTACTAATATAAAGGCTGTTAGCGTAGGCCGGAGATTTTGAACGTGAGACGCACTGCGTCGGCGTATCCGGGCACATACTCGAAGCCCTGGATGGCGTAGCACCCGTCCACGAGCTGATAGCATTGCTGATCTGGCAATGCAAATTATCATCCCACTGAGACGCCGGTAAGAATAAACCTACTGGTGGTCGTGACGACGGAGGTCGGTTGTTGATAAATACCACCCGAGAGTATGTGTTTTGGTGCGACAAAGTCCAATCGACGACTACCATGTTGTCCGTCGTGTTGTGCCACTTGTATCCTGCCCCAAACGGCGCCCACTGCGCAGACTGCGAGACCTGGCCGACGTGGGCATCGTCAGCACCACCGATCTGGAGGAAGGTAATCAGCAAGCCATATCGTACAAGAAAAGTGACGGGAAAGGCACCTGAGCCTCTGGTGCGATTGATAATCATAAGTGTCGGGTGGGCGTGAATGAGACTCGACAGCACATACCGAAAATATCGATCTCTGGCGCCGAACGCCCCACGTACGACCCGTCCGACTCGTGGATGGGGCCCGGGTGCGATTCGCCCATGCAGGTGCAACGGGAGAGTCGCTGACCGGGGAGGAAAGACAACTCGCCGAACGTAGTCTTGCCGTTGTTTTCCCCGCTGTGGAGGGCCGCCGGAGGCCCGCCATTTAGCGTCTGGTTTGGAGTAGTGCCGACGTCACACGAGTCGTAGGAGTATGGCCACTGGCAGGTATTGGTAGGTCTCAGAGAGAGGGAATGATACAGACATACCATGCCATCGAGAGACGCGCCGTATCCCGCACGGCCGAGGTTTCCCCTGTAAGCATTCAGCAGCGCGCGCGAGTTCAGCAAGGGTTTGCCACATCCTGCGAATATTCAGCCCGGGCTTAGCGTAAATTGAGTAAGAATTTACGCACGTCCATACGGCCGGCCAGAGGCCAAAAATATTCGTGATCCCAGGCATCATCACGTTCGTGACAATTAATCCGCCCGTGAAGCAGAACTTGAGACGTCCGTCAATAGACGAGCGGAAGATCAGAAACAATTGACTCGCCTTGTTCCAGGTTGAGATCATACCACCCATGTACGAGAGATTGTGGTTCATCGAGGGATCGAGAACCTTGGTGAGATTGATCTCCATCGCGCCTCCAATCGTCCGGATAGCAGCGGGATCGTACCTACCACGGGTTGAGCTTTAGCGGCGCCGGCGCTCGGTGGATGCGACGCACCATTCCGAATTTCCTGATTAGTGGTTGAGTCCTGGATTAAATGGGGAGTACGTGTACAGTGAAAGCGCGTACCAGTTTGCCTGGTTAAGGGTGAGTTATATTGGTGTTCACGGTGCGATAAAAACGGGGCGCACCAATAATGTAGGTCCACGGCCTCCCTGGGCAGAGTAAGGATGGGCTGATACGACAAAGAGGAGGACACACCAGTATGGATCGTCCCCCGGGTAGAAAGTGCGCCCATCTGTCTCAAACTCGTCGCTAAACACCAGCTGAAGAACTTGCGTTGGATCATGGTACGAGTAGATTTGGTGGGCATCCTTGATCGCGTCCATCAGTCGAAGCTAATATCTGGGCGAACAAATGAAATACCTTGGGCGTATCCCAGTCGATGAGCCCCCAGTTCCCCATGTTGGGTACCTGGCCTGAGGCGTTGAGGTGCAGCAGGCTAACCGTCTTGGGGTTCATGAAGTGCTGGGTGAGGGGGTAGCCAAGGCTGCGGAGCGAGAGGGAATCAGCGGCTTACTCGATGTTTGAAAACGAATCGAGACGCGAGACTTTGGAAAAGATGTAAAGTACGCACAAAAGCCCAACAATACAGAGGCACATGAGGACGAGGCACCCGACGTTTTGGAGCCCGCGGGTTGTGAAGATATTGTGTCCATTGCGGTCGTTTCGCGGGTCATGCAGTGCATCATCCGGTTCTGCGTGCGTTATGGCTGATCCCCACGATGCGGGGTCTGGAGCCAGATGGAACTGGAAGGTATGTCAGAGCGGTGACAGCAATAATTAGAGATGCGGAACATAATCCGCACCTTCTCGGATATCGAGGACTGAGTCGATTGAGGACGCATCGGGGCCCGCGAGGCAGGTATGAATCGTCTCTGTGGCGGAACGGAACTGCCATTGACGGAATTGCCGTTGCTGGACCCCGAGCTCGAGGCATATGACGGGTTCTGCTGGAGGAACGGTCGGCGGCCAACGCCGGGGAACGGGCTGATAAGGCCTGGTGATGATGCAATCGGGACGGGCGCGTAGGCGCCATGCGAGCTGTGCATGAGTGGCGTGGTGGGTACGGGGGAAATGCGCTGCCCGACGTTGGACCTGCGGGATGAAGGAAGGAGGAAGAAAAGAGAAGGAATTGATCTGACCTCCAAACTTTTAGGATGCCAGGGCGGGCAGGATTGCCCGCTCTAGGATCTCCACGCTGGATCCGTCTCAGTCCGGTCGAAAACACTGTCCCATCGTTAACGGCAACAACCTGCAGTGAATTTAGGACGAATTTGGAGCGGCATTTAGTCGCTTTCCTCAGCGATCTGGCGCGGCTCCTTGGCCTCTGGGCCTCCACTTGGCCTGATCGGTTCAGCGCCCGCGAGTGCCAAGCCCGAAAGTGAGACAACAATGATGGCCGACAAACCCTTCAAACTGTGATTGTCGCGCGTTAAGGCTAGGGCGAAAGTTCGCCGAACACCTCGGACTGATTGCAGAGATCCCGCCCTCACGACCGGGTGGTATCTGGATCTCGGTGAATTGACCCCGCGATGAGGTTCATCGGGGAGTTGATGCCTGTCGAGCTCTGAGAGTTTGCGTTTCTCAGATGGTGCTCTGAATCGTAGGTCTGCTAGAAGAGTGAGAGTGCCAGTGAGAGCTTCGTAAAAGAGCCGTTGAAACTTGACAATCATGATGGCGGGGCCGATGGTGCTGATGGTGGATACGCGCATCGCGACCAGTCCCGGACCGTGGCATCGGTCCGGAACTGTGGCATCTTGAGTTCCGCTCTGTGTCGCAGAGGATTGCACAGGAACGCCTTGGGAACTTGTTGTGAACACCAGATGAAAAAAGAAAGAAAGAAAAAGAAAAAGAAAAAAATGTGCGCACCCGTCCACTGGCAGCCCTTCACCGAACGGCTACGGATAGAGGGCGAATAACAGAAATGTTGTTTGAATACGCAGCTGTGTCGGTTCGTACGCTGTATACGCACAGTGGGGAAGTTCTCGTGGAGTAAGGTATCTCGCTCTAGTGTATTACACGGAGGAGGCGGTGGTTCCCATCCACCCAAGGACATAGCGTAGCCTCAGCAGTCTCCTTTTTGGGTCAGAATTCATAAAGCCATCACACGCCGGTGAGGAAGGAAAGACGAAAAGCCCCGGAGGAAAGAGAGGCTCTCATTACAGTGCATTCTACCGCAGGTGACGCAAGTCCTTGTGGAAGGCGCCTCGCATCAGACAATAGCCAAACCCCACGAGGGCGGGGCGGGTGGTTCGAATCCACCTCATGACATGCGAGGTACAGGGGGTTGATTGTTTTTGGCCCGTTGTCCTTCTGCAGTTTTCCCAGAACAGAGCGCTGAACAGAAAGACGATCAAGAGCAGTCGGACGCGACGAGTCCGCGTGGACAAGAGGAGATTCCGTGATGCCTTGGTGGCTCCTCCAAGGAGTCCGAGAACGAACGGGAGTTCGTTACCGTGAAGAGTTGGTTCGTAGAGGCGAAGAGAAGAGGTGATTTTTCAGGGTGGAAAGTCGGTACGTACCGAGTGGGCAGCCTGTGGAAATGAAGGGGAGGGTAAAGGATAGTGACGACACCACAATAAAGAGACACCGCAGGGCGAGGAAAAGCACAGATACAACCGTGCTACCTAGATACAATGAGGTCTTCAGTAGGGCAGGCAACATACACACCGACCCACCCATCGAGTTTCTAAGCCACCCAGACGAGTTCTTGTGGAGGCGGGTAGCTTACTCCACAAGTTACGCATGTTTGCTGGTGATTTACGGGACGGGCGGTGGTTCGAGTCCACTCGCGGATATAGACGAATTCCTTGTTGTTTTTGAGGCAGCTCAAGATGAAGACGATGCGCACCGACGGGAAATGGGAGCGGGCCAGCTATGAAGAGATGACACGGAGGAAAAACAACAAATAGAATAAACTCACTGGCGAGGAAGCTGCTTTTCATAGACATCAAGCCGACGATATGCAGAGGTACCCACTTGGTAACACCTATTCAAGCTGAAAACAGGGGATGCATCTTCATGGAGCACATGTAGCTGGCGCTCTACAAGACTCCGCCGATTTCTGGAAGATTCAGTGGGTCAAATTCGAATCCACCTGAGGATATGCTTGGGATATTCGGCTGTTAATATTCGATATGGGTGCGCGGGGAGAAAGAGACGTACCTCCCCGATAAAAGTCGCAGTCGTCCTAGTGAAACAAAGCATATGAGAAGCTGGCGACGGAGAGCAGGCACGCATTCAAACACACACAGATGAATTGAGAAGTCCCCGTGGAGCAACGTAGCTCGCTTTCAGACAATAATTTGTTAGGAAATGTTCAGGAAGAGCTGATCGTTCGACTCCACCCGAGAGCAGTGTCTTCTTTTTGGGCGGCGTATCGGGACGCGGAGATAGGAGCAGGTGCCTGTGCAGAGGTGTGAGCCAGAACAGCCGGTGAAATGAACAAACTCGTACTATTTAGCAAAGCGTCAAGTAGGGAAGCGTCCTTTTTGTGCGGCGTATCGGTGACGCGGAGATGATGCGCAACAATGGGAGCAGGTGCGTATGAAGGGGTTTGAGCGAGAAAAGACAGTGAGAGGCGCAACCTCGTGCTATTCAAGAAATCGTCGGGCTGGGTATTGCTCGTATGCACCCAACCAGCGTCGCGAATCTTCGCAGAACGGTCGACAGTTCGAATGTCTGAGGGAGCAGACGGGTAAATCACCTGATAAAATGTGTCTGGGAGCCTTGCATTTTACTTTATGGCATTCACGCCGCGAGCTCCCAAAGCAGAGGCTGTAGAGCGTTGCTTGAGTAAAAGAATGAAGCGACGAGCCCAGGTTGAGCAAGAGGAGATCAGGTGGCGCATGTTCAAGACGGCTATTTGTCCATTCCTTTTATGAATAGTAGGGATTCGGATCCAGAATTCCAAGAGAAGGCACTCTTGCAGATTTGAGTTCAGCGGTGTCGCCGGCGCAATATAGCCACGGCAAGTATTGCCAGTCAAGCGAAAGCAGCGCCAAGGTTTATCGAAGAGAGGTGGACATCTTGCCATGTGGTGCTGCGGAAGAAGCGCCGTAAATGTGTGGACTATTTGGCAAACGTATTTGATGTTGTTGTATATCCGGACGCTCTCGGGCTTCTTCCCGACTTCCTCCTCGTTTCTTGACCTGGTCCCTCTGGACTGGTTTGAGCTTGACTTTTCCGGAACCGTGAAATACAGACTGTATTCCCTCGATTGGATGTCCCCTGGTCTTCCGGAATCCCAACCGTCTGCACTGAGCATCCCCGGGAGTCCCGACATCATACCCAACGACGCCGTCATCGCCTCTAACTCACCGGGTTGTTTACCGTGGCCTCTGACTCAACAACTTTTGCCGGTCGTGGGGTTAAAAAGTGCCCTTCCGAGAGTTTCTCAGCCTCTCGTCACCAACCTTCACGCAGGCTTGCGTATCTGCTTCAAGATCTGGTCATACTATTTGATTTTCATCTGGGCCGGGAATCAAATTGTTTTAGATCATGGTTGATCGCTCCTGCCAAGTGTTTGATGTCTGGTCACTGTCAGGGGAAGCGGTCCCGCGTTGCTGTGCACACCATCCGGTTCCGCCTGGATGTCTGGTCCAGAGCATCCGGACACTCCGGCCCTACAGCATCGCCATCTCGTCCGGACGTCCCTCCCTCAGACGTCCACCTCTGAAGGTTTGAAGTTCTTGACACCGCGCTAGCTCCACTGTGCCTGCCTATAATTGAAATCGAGATACGTGGGCGGCTGGGCAGGTTCCGCCTTGTTTCCGATTGCACGCAAATAAAATGGTGCGTGCTGATGGGTTGATTGCTGGATTTGTACTTACCCGTAGTGTAGCGACATGTCGTTCTCCTGAATGATGGGAGGTGGGTTCCGTCTTTCTACGTCTGAGATTCACCCAGTCCTCGCCATAGTGCAACAGGATGTCATCAGCAGGTTGTGAGTTTGCTCGAGATACTTGAGAGGTCGTTTCGTTTTGCTCAACCGATCCGCGATTATAGACTTCATCGGATAGTCTGTCGAACTAACTCTGTTCTGTTTCATCAAGTGCCGAAGACCTGTATACATCTCGAGCATAGGATCTGCAGATAGTTCATGCATTTCGGCCCGACTTGCGATTCGGTTTCCGCACCGGTACCACACAAAACAGGTACTATAATACTATCGACACAAACTACCATATACTTACCTCGGGACCCTTATTAGTGAATTTCCACCTGATCCACTGCGTCATCAAGGATATCTCCAACTTCATTGGCAATATCTTCCTCGCTGCAGTCTGCGCTGCGAGTCTCGTCGCCTAGAGCCTCAACCACCCATGTGCTTTGCGGCAGGGATTTGAGACCTGTCTCACTCTGATCTACTTCACTCTGGTCTGGTACCCTCGGACGCTCGCCGCAATGTGAGACACTGTAGGGAAAACCGAGGCTAACCGAAAATCGACGAAAATAAGCCAAATTTTAGTGTCATAGTCGAGCACCGTAGGGAATTTTTCCTGGAGGTTCGTTCTTCCCCCAGTCCTTTTGTCTGGACTGAATGTTGGCTGAATGCGTCTATTTAGTACCTAGGCGTGCTTTCATGTCCCGTTGATTCAATCTTTGTTCAGTCTATGCAAAAAGCGGCATGTATGGTCCATCAATACAGCCGTAGGCCTTTTCTGGGACAGAGGAACCGACATTCCCGCGGCTCACCAACGTCCCTTTGATCGGCGAGCTGCGCAAGATGTCTCTCCCAAGCATCGTGACGCGTTCATGGTATTCAGTGCTCTTAATGTCCTCCAAGACGTCCGTCACGCGATGCTCTTGGGAAGGTCTGGGACCCAGGCCTTTCTCACCCTCAGCGGTTCGCTGACACGCATTCATGCCCGCGGATTGGTGAATCGTATTCCATTTTTATCCTGCGTCTCATGGCTACATGTGCAGACATACCCGTATCGGTCGTGGCCGAGTTGATAATCAGACGGCTCGTTATCTTTCTCGTCTCACGAGTGCCAACTAGTACTTCCACTCAAACACCCCGCATATGCTTCGGATTGCGACTTGCGTCTCTCTCTCTCCCAAATTGCGCCAAAGATGAGCGGAATGTCCACCGACAACGCAGTCATCCTGGTTCCCAAGGAGCAGCCACCCGCTGTGCACCCGAGCCAGGCACCGAGGTCGCCATTCCCGAGCAGGAGGACACTGCGCTGTACCCGCCCCCGACCGAAGAGGAAGCCGCCACCCTGCGCAAGGTGGTTGGGCCGATCCCCTGGGTCGCCTACTTCCTCTGCACCGCCGAATTGGCTGAGCGTGCCTCGTACTACGCTACCACCGGTGTCATCAGCAACTTCATCGAATTCCCGCTCCCGCCGGGCAGCAGCTCAGGAAAGGCGCCCGGCTTCAACCAGCACGCTGGAGCTCTCGGGAAGGGGCTGCAGTATGCGAGCGGGGTGGTCAGTTGATTGATACAACCCTTCACAAACTGCTGACATGAGCACCGGAACAGACAACCGCCTTCACCTTCGTCGCCTATGTCGTCCCCATTTTTGGTGGGTGGATCGCCGACACACGGCTGGGTCGCTATCGGACCATCATCTTCGGAATTCTCGTCGGATTCGTCGGCCACGCCATCATGACGGGCGGTGCGGCGCCGTCGGTGCTCAAGGCGGGCAATGGCGTGGCTCCTTTCCAAATTGGCTACTGGATTCTCGCCATAGGTACCGTCGTCTTTTTCCGTTAAGCTACCTGAGACTAACGATGCAACCCACCAGGCGCCGGCATCTTCAAACCCAACGTGGCTCCCACTTGCTCGACCAATACACCCACCAGAGGCCCTATGTCACGACGACCAAGAAAGGCGAACGCGTGATCGTCGACCCCGAGATGACCATCCAGCGCATCATGACCATCTACTACGGCTTCATCAACATTGGCGCCTTCTACGCCATCGCCTCGACCTACGCCGAGAAGTACGTTGGCTTCTGGCTGGCCTTCCTGCTACCCACCATCATCTACTTCGTCGTGCCCATCATCTTCATGGGTCTGCGGAAGAGGATGGTGCGGAAGCCTCCCCAGGGCTCCGAGCTGACCGCCTTCTTCAAAGTCATATGGCTCGCCCTCAAGAAGAACAAGTTCAACCCATGGGCCAAGGATTTCTGGGGCAAGGTCCGCCCTGCCCGCCTCCTTGCCGAGGGCCACCCCGTCAATCACTCGGATAAGCTGGTATCGGACATCAAGCGCACCCTGACCGCCTGCGCCATTCCTCTACATCCCGCTCTACCAGCTCGTTGACGGCGGCATCGGGCCCCTGGGCTCCAACCAAGGCGCTGCCATGATCAGCAACGGTGCCCCTAACGATCTGCTCAACAACTTCAACCCCCTCACCATCATTGTCTTCACTCCCATCGTCGCGTACCTAGTCTACCCCGGCCTCGAGAAGCTGGGCATCAGGTGCGGGCCGATCCGCCGCATGACCTTTGGCATGTTCCTTTGCACGGGGGCGGTGTCGCGGCGGCATCGTCCAGCTGTATGTGTACCGCACCAGCCCGTGCGGGTACCAGGCCTCGACGTGCGTCGACTCGGACGGCAACACGCTCGTGTCGAAGATCTCCATCTGGGTGCAGCTCGTCAACGTCGTCATCACGGCCATCTCCGAGCTGTTCGTCAACGTCACCTCGTACGAGATGGCGTATGCGCGCACCGCCGAACATGAAAGCCGCGGTGTTCTCTATCTGTCTGTTCATGAGCGCGCTGTCCTCGGCCCTGGCGGAAATTATCACGCCGTTTACGGAGGACCCGAAGCTGGTGGTAAGTTTTTTTGTCTCTCTTCCTCTGCCGATCTGAAGCCGAGGTACACCTTCACCAACAGTGGGTCTACATCGGCCCAGCCATCGCCCTGTTCGTCCAGACCATCATCTTCTGGATCCGGTACCGGGACGTCGACGAGGAGAAGTTTATGACCTATGAAGATGACAATGTTGAGGAGGTTAATGGCATCACGATGCAGTGGAGGGGAAGAACTCGTCTTCTGAGCATGAGAAGTCGGTGGAGGCCGCTTGAGCATGTGGATGGGGATAAGACACACATTTGCATTACTTGGATAGTTAGCGAGCTTAGTGTTCTCGATGCCTGTGACGATACGTACTTAGTAGCTATTTTTTTTTTAGCTCCAGATGCTTGAGCTCCTCAAGAACTCGCACAAAACTGAGCCAGCTTGCCTTTTTTGGAAAGCCACCTATGTGAAAAAACTCAGCTTAGAACCGGTATACCTGGGCTGAGCGACTTTGAAAGCAGGGTCTTCGACGGGACGGACGCGTGACTTTAAAAAAAAGTTACTTACCAAACTTGGAACAAAGATGAAAGTCTGGGTCAACACAACGAGGATAACAGTGAAGCGATCCGAATGAATGCTCCGTCGCAATCAATTTGACTCACATCGCCATGCGGAGCACCTGCGTTTCACACAAATTCAAGTAAGATAAAACCAATTTCCATGGCATTTGCTGTTTTTGTTGACACTCACTAGGGGTGCTCAATTCGTAAGTTGACCTGGTCGGGCCGGATTTTATAAAATCAGAAAATCACTTGATGGCCGGCCGCCTCGAATGCCCGTATCCCAATCGGGCCAATCTCCCTCAACGTCGAAGGTCCAGCCACAATTGGTACTCTAAACCCGATACTGTATACAAAATGTTACGCAGTTACGCAGGTTGTAAGATTACTTATATCGAACTCAATGGGGAGGAGACCTATTATACGAAATGTTACGCAGTTACTTAATAATGGTCGACTCGAGGGGTTTTTTTTTTGTCCTGGGCTTTGCGTTGCTGAGATCGGAGCGCTCGTGGTGGGATGCTCCCCGGGGGGTACACTTTGAACACATCCCAGATCTAACATACTTACATGATGGCTGATTGGATTCGAAGGACAGGTAGTCTCCCTAGGCAGACGCTTCAACAAAATTGAGCTCGTACCTCGCTTGTTGAAGTCTGCTGTTTACCGCGGGGGTTGATCGCAGTAAAACCTTATTATGTAATTTTAGGCAATCCGATTCCGATTTTCCTCCTGCCGCATGGAAAACACAAGTATTGACGAGATTCTTGGGGGGATGGCTTCTTTGATTGGATATCTAGCAATTCACCATTTCACAAACTTTTAATACGGGGTCTAATGCACTCACTAGGACAAGCCGTGTTGCCTTGCGCATCACACATGATTGATCGTTCAAACCGGCGATGACGCAAAATCAACACATACTTGCCTGAAGAAATTGGAGAAAAATCAGAGAGCATTTAGTACTTGTAAAATGTTCTTGAGCACATACTAGCTCATCTTGCTAGTGTGTATACCGAGGAAACACGAAAATGAAGGAAATGATGAGCCATCAGTTAGGTAATAAGGTATTACTGCGATCCGAGCCCCGCGATAAACAATAGACTAAAGGACAGGTCTGGTTTGGATCCGTGGCCATCAGGAAAGGATGGGTGGAGTGCACAATTTTCAACAATAGAACTACCAATCAACTCTTCACCCTGTTGAACTTGTTTTTGTGCGGGCCGCGAGGCATAGCCCGCTTGAATCGTGCCAAGCAACAGACATCGACTAACAGCCGTGAGAACAGGCATCTCCGGCGGGCAGTGTTGCGGGTACTATCCCCCCCACCGTCTCGGACAAACCTAGAACTCGGACAAACCAACATTCTCTCCAATACTGGACCATTTCTTGAGTTTTTTGGCTTAAATTAAACGTTAGGAGGTTCTCTAGAGATATAGAACACAAGAGCCTTGCGATTTTTCTTCTGAGGATATATATCACGGAGTTGACGACTCTTGTGACTTTCGCTCGTTTTGCGTACTGTACAATTTCGTTCAAATCGACAGGGGTGTGACGCGTGACCCATTTTACCTATTCGACATTTCGGCAGCCGCCGAATCTTTGCGTGACACCTCGAAAATTTCGGCATTTGAACCGGAATTTTGTTTTTTGCCTTTTTTTCTTTTTTTTAGGCAATTTGGGGCATGTGTGACCAATTGGAGGTTCGCCAGAGGCCTGAGTGATGTGTGACCTCGACCAAAGTTCGTGATCGACAGGGGGGTGCGTGACGCGTGACTGCCGATTTGAACGAAATTGTACAGTATTTTAAGGCTCTGCATCTCTTAGAGTCACCAATGAGCACATTCAGAAGATGCCGTAGCATCACAAGAATGCTCATATAAAAATTCAGAGGCATAGCTGTCTTGTAGCCTTCAGAACGGACCGAAACAAGACCGAAAGATCACCCCATGCCTGCCAAATTGATCTCTTAAATACGAAAATGATGACTAGAAATTCTCTGCTGCCTGTCGACCACTGTGTGGGTGCTTTGGCCTCCCCTTCATCCATACTATACTACCTATTGAGGTACTCCACCCTATGAAGTTTGGAGGCACCACAACCACGGGGCGGTCATATAGGGAGCCGGCAATCAAAAGTTGACGTGTTACCTAGTACTCGGACACCTGATCACCTCCGAAAAATCGACGCCGTTTGCCCAATTCTTACTCGTTTCCTATGAAGTAAAAACTGAAGCAGGGGGGTAAAAGACAAATTACTAACGATCTAGGGACTTGGCCTGAGCCCAAACCCTCTGGATAAAATGTTATTCACAAATTTTGCTTAGGTGTCCGAGTACTAGAGGGGTGATAGTATTTACACCGGAAGCTGCCGCGCTTTGCTTCTTCGCTTGTCTCCTCAGCATTCCAAAGCAGTTGCCCAAGTGACCAAGCAATTCCAGATGGAAAATCAAGCATGTGTATATGATATGATTCGGATATAGCGTCTCCATCGACTACGCGCCGTTTTCCGGCTCATAAGGATGTGCACGGGTCGCGGGTCTGGTGGGGGGTATGGGGGGTACGGGTCTAAGGGGTACGGGTACGGTTCGTGTTCTTACAGACCCGCAACATACCGTGGACCCGTCCCGCGGGTACAGGGTGCGAGACGGGTCTGCGAAAATGATCCTGGAAGTCTTGTTTTCGCTCAGAATCTTTCCGGTAGTAGAATTGAGTCATCGCATGGATGACCCAAGCCTTGAAATATTTTTCAGGTTTTCTGAAGCCCTCGACATGGATATTGATGTCAAAATTCTACTGTAGCCGAAATTCAAAACATCAACTGCTCACTTTGTTTTGGATTTCATCGAGCACTGGGGCTTCGTTCGCACTCAATGAATGTGAAACTGATCAAGGTGAGCCGTCAAAAAAAAAAGTTAGAACACCTGGAGACAATAAATTGAGTATTTGTGCTGTGGTTCCGTATACCCGCGGTTTTTGGTGCGGTATAGACCCCTGCAGGGTGGGGTATGGAGGGGTACGGGTCCGGGTCCGCTCGAGGTAGACCCGCGGGTGACCCGTGCACATCCTTACCCGCTCAACGCGTCCGCGGGCGCGACCGTCATCCCGGTCGATAAGGAACGGCTGGGCGCAACGACGGTGGTGAGATGTATTTCAGCAGCCAGATGAGTTTGGAGAGTAGTATGATCTGAATGCGGTGCGTAGGACAGATTACTTGGATCCAAAGAGGCACGCGAGATGGCTGATGTGTACTTGCGCAGGGAGCGAGATTGGTCCCGTACAAACCCTGGAAGTTGGCGTTCGAATTCATTGGGGATTCATTTCCACGGTCAGTTCAGTTCTGCTTGTTTTTAACTCTGAAGAAAGAATCTCGAATTGTCCTCGCTAACTTTACCTCACCACCCCCGACGGAATACTCAACGCCTGGGACTTCCTCATCGGCGAGACGTTCAAGGCTGAAGAGACGGTCGTCGCGCGGGCCGGCGCGACGTTGGTCGTGCGTATCCCCCTTCCCTCGCCGCCGTCTCATTTCAAGTTGTGTTGTGGGCTCTCGATAAAGCTAACTCCCGGTATCAGGACATGGCTTCCTTCGGGAACATTCATAGGATGTCGTTCCAGTTCTTGCAGGTGCGTACCTCATGTATGTACCTCAATCTCGTTTCCAAAAAGAACTCGATGGAGGACGAAGTGGAATGGTATTGATTAGTAATGGTTTAGACCGAAGACACCTCGCATTACTACGACCCCGTGCACAACTACACTACGCCGTGGGACTTCCGGCGGGACGTCCCCGAGCGCACGCATGTCGTTGCTCACATCGGGTGGGTGCTCTTCGTTCTTCTTCAAAGTATTTCTTAAAAGCTCCCACGATTATCGAGCAGCGCCAACGACGTCTCGCAAAACGTCGATCAAGCGGTGTTCATCAGTACGTCGTCTGCTGAGTCCTACATGCCAGGCCGGGTAAGAATTCTGATGGAATATGAGACATTGCAGACATACGTCACCTTCCTAACCACGATCCGCAAGCTCTACCCGCACCAGCCTCAAGAACTTCGTGTCCTCATTGTCAGTCTGCTATGTTGATCTCATGGTTCTTAAGTACGCCCTGCACTATCCCAGAGTGGCGCCATCAACATGCAGCGCATCAATAATCCGCTCGAGCCCCACATTTCCACCGAGTCGGGCAATCTCTGACCGCGCTTGGTTCTCCAGCTTCTCCAGAACGCCGAGTGTGTACTCGAAGGACCGCGTCTTGGTCTTGAGATATTCTACCACTGGGGATTTCAGGGTCGGTGTCGTCGGGCGTTGTTTCAGGATGTCTGTTCCAAGATGTTTTGGGAAAGGAAGGAGAAATGAAATTGGCATTCCACCCAGATCGAAGTAGAGAGACACCGTACCTAGAATACGTGTGTCCGACTGGTCGGCACGCACGCCGTGCAGGATTGGAAAAGAGAACTTGCCCTCGGTCAGGTCCTCTGCGAAGCCCTTTGTGTTCGAGTACTACGCAAAACGTCAAATTATATATAAGAGCTAGCTGGCGAGGCACGCACGACAGGACTTTGCAGGTTCAAGAGATCGTCGCGGATTTGATAAAAGATACCGATGAGGTTCATCAACGGGACGTAATTTCTATCCACAACGATAATGATTAGAGCGGGAATATAGACAGCAGATGGTCGGCACCGCACGCATCAACGTTCCGCATCGCACAGGCCATCATGAGCCTGATCGTAATACGAAGGAGGCCGCTGGTTTCTAGAAGTTGAGATATATATGATCTGCGGGCGGAAAGAAGTACGCCTACTATCATTGACCATGTGAACGTACTCCTCCTCTGTCGGACACTGAAGCGATTCGCGCCAGAGGAGCTCCATCCATCCTTGACCGCGGTAAGAGATATAAGTTCCTCTTGCGAAGAAATAATCGACAAGGAATCGAACGAGCAGTCAGTCGAGACACGAAACCAACGAATCCAACATGAAATTCTACCAGTGAAAATGATAATCAGGTCCTTGTCAGGAAACGCGAGTTCTGCAGGCCAAGGATTCTTTTTGAGCGAGAAAATACACGTAGTTGGCTGCGTTGAGGTGCGCGGATACCGAAAACGCTGTGCGCAACTGAAGCAATTGACGTGTCGTCGCAGTACAACTCGCAATGAGGCGAGAAAACGTACCTGGATTCCCGCGCCTCAGATCCGACCCGTCCTCAATATCGTCAATCCTGCGAATCAGATTTACGGATGATATTTTAAAGAACGCGAAGACACTGATGACCCCGCACATCAGATTCGCGTTGTGGAGCATATTCACGGCCTTGGGATGGTAGCGCGCGCGTCAAGGGAACTCCATCCACGCGTTGAATGCCTCGATGAAATGATGGAGTATATCTTTTCCAGGATTGGAAGTGAGGTAAGTGAACGGCTTTAGGACTTCCTGCAGAGAATATTGGCCACAGCAGGACGCTGGAGAGGATGAGCCGTACAGAGTCGTTGTCCGAGCTCCAGATTGAGGGCGTCGCCAATCGGGGAAGAATGTCGTCGTAGAATGCCATCGCTGAAGCTCCTGAAGGACGTACGCCAGAGAAAATGTAGTGGTGTTTACGATGGTGAGATAACAAAAGACCGGATGGCATCAGTTACTTTGTCAGGTCACGTAATCTTTGTTTGGGGCGCGTTGAGTGGCGCTCTTTATTCTAACAACGCGCAGGCGCTTTGGTGAGGTATAAAAGGAGCGGGTTTTGTCTTTTATTGCCGTCACCCCAACGACTGCCAACCCACACATTTAAGTACCTTCAGTAAAGTGGCTGCTACTGGGGTATTTCATTAAAGTTAGGGTTTTGCAAAACCCCGGCCATCACTTTAAACCGTACTGCCCACTGATCGCAACAGTTCTACCCAGTCTAAAATATATAAGGAACTGCTCATGATCGAGGGAGTCTATGATTGCACGTCGTCGATCTCATAAAATGTTGAATAATTCAACTCAAGGTCAAAAATCAGGACCTTGTGCTGGTAAGTACGTAACGCTGAATTAGAGGGCATGTCATACTTTATCCCCGGCAATGGCGCCCATGGTACCTATGATGGGACTATCCTTGTACAGAGGATTAATATTGCCCATAGAAGCCATTGCGGTTTTTTTTTTTGCATTGACAGCCATCGGTTTTAGTAGCTGCATGTTCACGAAAAGCAACAAGTGAAACACAAATTGGTGCTGTTATTTCTTCGACAGAGCGTAAGACTCTCGGCACCTTGATGACGGAGAATCTTCCAGGTAGTGGGCCGTGCCGCCTATCGGCCTTACCTGCCTTATGTCTAGTGTAGTCTAAGTGCACATTTAATCGCCTGCAAACTTATCGGTGATTTCGGACCTTCCGCAATAAAAATAGGTGTTTTGACGTCTTCCCCACAAAAAGACAGGCATCAACCACTCGCTTCATTTTGGGGGGAAATCAGTGATTCCCACCAGATAAAATTGGACGCCCCCAAGATAAAAGGCATGCACAAAACTTTTGGGGTTGTCCGCCTTTTCGATGGAGGTTGCGTTTGTTGGGTATGCCGCGAGAACCGCTCCTTAATGCTTATTGATTTAATAACGGAGCACATACCCGCTTGGACACGCTGAATCTCCGCGGGTTTCAAACACAACCCGCTTAATGGAACAATGAGTTTGTTCAGCCTTGCCGAAGGTCAGCAATCCTCAAAGGTACTACGCTGATAATGATGAGCTCCCTAGCTCTTTGAGATAAATCAGATCGTCGAATATTCTCGAAGCACCCTGATCTCACAGGAAAACGACTCGATTCAGGTTCGTTGGAGTCTGTTGGGGTCCTCAACAACAATTCTAACGTGGAAACCTCACCACTGTGCCATAACTGGAGCATGCTTTAGTTGACTTTGATCGGATTGACCGAATTTCCGTTTCAGGCTGGCCCGACGGCCACTCGGGCAACACGGACCAACACAAGGCGCTTCAGCGGTCACATATCACTGACAGTATCTCACAGCATCTGAATGGCGCATTCATATTTTCGCGGGACTTGGCCGGTTTGGAACCTGGGCTAATAATTCACTGGATTGATTAGTGGGTGACAGTGATATGCCGCGGTGAAATTTCGAACGCTTATTGAGTGAAGATGTCCGATGAAGTCCTGATCTATGTTCATGTTCCCAGCAGTCGAGGTAACGTAGTCTTCACTCCACGAGATTTATAACAGTCGACAAATCCTTTGTAAGGAGGTAACGTGTTGCTTTCAAATCCCCAGTCTTTAGCCTTTGCTTTCTCATCAGCTTTCTCAGCGCTGTCAATTCTGAGCGCTTAGGGCATCAAGAAACCTATAAAGATCCATGGAACCCCTCAGCGAACATGTACGCTGCTGTGAAGCTGTCCCTACGTTGGTACTCCCCAATTCGACACTCCCTTGCAAATTACAGTATGGTCCTCAAACTTTATTCGTTGACCTTGCCAGTCGGCGGTCAGGGTATCGTCGCCCTTGTCCTTGTGGAGAAGCAAATTGCCTTTGAGCACATTGCCATCGATATGAATGCCCAAGGACACAAAACACCGGAATTTCTTGCGATGCACCCGTTTGGCCAAGTGCCAGTCCTCGTTAGTGTCTTGTCGGTCTCATCGGTCATGTTCAACAATCCCAGGACGACGATGGCTTCATCCTCTATGAAAGTCGCGCCATCTGCCGTTACCTCTCCGAGAAGTATCCCGATCACGGCACGCCCCTCCTCCCCAAAGGTCTCAAGGAGCGTGCTCTGGTCGAGCAGGCAGCTTCTGTCGAATTCGCAAACTTTCACCCCGCCGCCAGCAAAGTCGTCAGGGAAGTTTGGAACAAAAGGTGAGTCTCTATTCAACGGAGAGACCCGCCATGCTGATTGAACTGATTGCAGGAACAGCGGCTTGCCCATTGACCATGCCGCCGTCGATGCGGGCCTCGCGGATCTTTCCGCGAAACTCGACGTATACGAGGTTATCCTTGGTAAACAGAAGTTCTTGGCAGGGAATGTCAGTATGGCGTACGAATTTCCATCTGAGTCCTCACCCATCTGACAGTCCTTCACACTCGCGGATCTCTTCCACTACGCCTATGGCCCATTGCTCGCGGAGGGTGGGGTGGATCTCATGACGAGCAAGGGCCCTAATGTTGCGCGGTGGGTGCCTCTCTCCTTTTGATGATTCGATTTCCTGACGATCTTCAAAGCTGGTGGAATGAGCTCCTCTCGCGGCCCGCGTGGATTAAGCTGAAGGCAGAGGGAATCAAGGGAACCGCAAGCTAGATTCCGCGACACAGATTAAATACTACTGTGCTTGGGATTGTCCTATTTGTGTGGAGGAATATACTGTCAATTTTGTGGCAACCTGAATTACCCTCTATAAAATTACGCCTGTCTGGCCGAGGCCTTTTCAAACTCAGCCATCACCAACCATCAGCACCTAACCACTTTCATTGTTCTCTCTCATGCCGCGTCTGGCGCGGTCGCGTTGCGCCGCACAATATCCTCCAACCTCCACCTCTACTCAAACCTTTGTCTCAATTGCCGTTACATGTGTTGTTTTATTTCATTGGGTGTTCCATGCACCCCCCGTTCGATTCTCAACATGGTTGTCAAACGCAAGCAAGGGGTGCGGCGCCGCGACATCAGACTTTTGACATTTTGATTATCGCGTTGTCACGCATTGTACAATGCGCAACAACGCGGCAAAGGCCTGCCAAAACGGCAAAACGCGGCACAAAATGCCGAAACGTCACAACACTGAAATTGGGCTCACAATGCGCAACGCCGGTGATCCATGCAATGCTTGCCGCAACTCGGCAGTTTGTTACAGTTGAAATTCCTTCTCATCTGAGGGAGTCCTCCATCCCTGCAACCCATCCCAATTACCCTTGTCAAATTTCAAGCTCACTGTCGAGCTCACCGTCGTCGACAAAATTCTTTGACAACACTGAAAACACGTCAAAACCCAGCAATCAAGATGGCAAAAGACTGATGGAAGCGGGCGAGCAGCCGCTTGTAAAATTAAGTAAGAGCAGACAGACGCACCTGTAGTCCGAAAATGACTCCACGGGATCGTAAATACAACACGTAGCATTTGTATTTAACATTGATGTACTGTATTTTTCGACCGGGGGTGTCACGCGGGACTCGTTGGACCTATATGGGGTAATACTGTGTCATAATTACCAGACATTAAACACAACCACTTTGGATGTGCGGAGAAAAAAAATGACCACCGTTTCGAGACAGAAATTTGCACTGGTCAGCATGTTGCAACAAAAAACCACCACTCTGGTTCACCAACGAAAAAATTTCACCGCCGGTTATTTTGTAATCCAATTTTTCACCCCTTCAAGAGCTGAGGAAAGATTCACCACTGCGGTGTACCAAAAAATTGCACCACTTTGAAATTCCTTACAAAAAAAACACCATGAACCCTAAGTCCCCCCCCCAACACATCAGAGGGCCTGATGTCAGTCAGTTCCTGCAAGATCCTTGACAGTATAGATAACAACAGATGTCTTTATTTTAAACAAGATATGCCGGAGCGAAGCGAGGGCATAAGTTGTGGATAGTAGAAAATATAGTATTTTATTGCAGGAAATTCAAGCACACGCATATTATTCGGATTGTGTGGACACAGAGAATTGTAGATCTCAATCCTAGGAGTGGTCGAAAATTCCAAGGAATCCAGAGTAGTTGTCAACAGCCTTCCTTTCGATTTAGCTCCTCTTAGACTCTTAACGTTGTCCGCAAGTTCCACAATATTCATGGGTTGGCGAGGTAGAAGATAAAATGGAAAATGGACTTCGAAACAAAATAGACAGATGTTGTGTCTCGCGCTACCGGAGCTTAATGGAATGAAACGGAAACGGTGTGGCCTGACCAGAACGAATTGATTTAATGGAATATCACATCGACGAAATACTCTGTAATACGGGTCATACATATCCTATGTCCTACCTAGTTGCGATTCACAGCATGTTCCGGTGTTTCACAGCGACTTGGCGTCGACGGGCCAGAAGTGCGCCCGTTCACTGTTTTCGAAAACCAAGGAACATGAGTAAAATAAAGTTGGATGGACGGCGCACCTAGTCAACATTGACCAATGGTAAATGCGAAACTGATGTCCGACATAAATCTCAGCACATACCCGCCTGAATGCCACAAATGATACCAGTAGTTGCTCTGAGAAGCACCTGGTGGGCGTCGGGTGATCAGGCAGAATGAAATCGGACTGAACTCATGTGCCTGGATGCACATAGTGAATGTGAATGGCTTGCACTACGTGAAATGATTTGCCGGCTTAGGCAGGAGTGTATTCTTGAACTGTCCACAGAAGAATCAGACTCATGCGTACCAGGAAATAAACAGATACCTTTATACCTTGCATGGCCGAAAATCAGTGGGAACATTAGCTCTTCACCACAGTAAAAAGAACATGGGACATATACCCGACATTCAGACGAGCTTGGAATGGGCACTGAACGCTGAGGTCTTGGCCATGGCATCATCACCGATGCGGTCAATTTCACTGGATGTTCGAATTACAGCAGTTTGCGGAACTTAGGGCACAGCCCTTTTTTTTTTTTTCAATGCATTTTTGCGTCGGATGGCTCTCCTGGGATCAATTCTTAGTTGTTTTCGCTGAGAGTATGCTCATTATGTTGGCATTGAAAGTCCGGAGGGCATGGCCTCCTCGGATTCTCTGATGGCCAATTAAATTGCTTGATTGGGAAAATATCTGTGTTTTGAGCAGGATGGCTGTAACATTAGCTATCACTGTTCGATTGGCCTAATTTTATGATACAATGGACATACAGGTGTACCAGAGGGCACCAAATACCGCAATTTTTAATGTGACCGATACATCAGGTACAATCTATATTACTATATCACGCTGGGATCCTGGCCACCTAAGGGGTTTGGGGCCGATTTCGATCTTCCACGGCGGCTTTTGCCAGGTTCGTTGGCCCTAGTAAATAGGCGTGCATCCTGCGAAGAGATTGAGCATATTTGTGAGAATTTCGGTGCTGTTTTGAGTGTCCAAGGAATTTAGTTTTCAAGGATTTCCCGAAAAGGTAATTGACAGGGATCCTGGCCACCCTCAAAAGCCCATTGTTGGCGGTGAATGAGGGCCCACACCATTTACCATAGTGTATATGTGATTCATATAATGTATTTCAGGCACTTATATCATACATTGGGCCTTGCAAAAGTGGAGTAGCAAAGACATTTTACAAAGGGCCTCGTTGGTGGAATCCATACTGTTATCTAAATTGGGCTGGTGCACCAGTGGTAAGACACTGTAGGCCGAAATAAGTTATAGGGAGATTTATTGGAACCCAATGGACCCACTTGAATGCATATCTATACTTGCAAGGTGTACTGTTGAGAACCCGACATTTAATCTTTTTTCCAGCGTCGAATGGGTGATTTTCTATCTGCATTCGTATTAGGAGGGAGGCGGAAGCATTCAAGTGTCGTATTATGGAGGATATGCATGCCTTACCTATCATGATGGATGCTGCAAGGTGTTGAAATTATAGTCTTGAAGAGGCCATCGGTATCTCGAATTTAAGAGTGCGATCATCGAGTTTCTGGTCCAATTGTGTTTGTGAATTTGGTCACAGAGAGCAAGTCCTTGGGCAGATAGTACATACTCAGAAGGAAGCCCCATGTTCTAGCAGAAAAATGAGCCCCCAAGGTCCAGGATCCCCGGCATATTAGTTGAGAAACAGGCGAAACGGTCGCTCGGGGTTATCAAATTGGTGTTCTCACCCTCTGGACCGCAATCAATCTGGGCACAGCTTTGGATCAACTTGTCACTTTCGGTTGAAATTTGGTCTCAAGGTGCGTAATGGGTCATATTCCATCATGCAAGTACAAAGGGGAGATGTTATATGCTCCAGTGTCTTATATTTGACCTGTGGCCAGCTTCCTAGTGTGGCCAGGATCCTAGTCACTGATAGTACAAGCACACCAAATTCTCTTTTCAGCTCTTGAGCCAAATACAAGTCATATAAAAAATGCTGGTATTTGGTGCCCTCTGGTACACCTGTAAGTGCATCGTATCAAAACAAATTAGGCCAATCGAAGAGTGATAGCTAATGTTACAGCCATCCTGCTCAAAACACAGATATTTTCCCAATCAAGCAATTTGATTGGCCATCAGAAAATCCGAGGAGGCCATGCCCTCCGGACTTTCAATGCCAACATAATGAGCATACTCTCAGCAAAAAATGGCTGAGAATTGATCCCAGGAGAGCCATTCGATGCAAAATGCATCGAAAAGAAAAAAAAAAAAACAGGCTGTGCCCTAAGTTCCGCAAACTGCTGTAATAAACAAAAAGCCGAATCTTGAAAGAAAAGTGACCTCTCCCAAAATGCCTGTCGGTACGCAATTGGAGCAGGGAACGGCCTGCGGTTGAAAACTGAGCTGAAGGCACGGAAAAAAGGTGCAGAAAAGGCATGAAAATGTTAAATTGTATCTGGAACAATGAAAAAATAATTCGTCAGTATATCAAAGGATAGAGAAGGCGCAATATTTACAGTCTGGGGATTCTGAAGTTGTGTGCTCCAGTATGGTGTTCGCACTGTGTCGCTTCTGTCATGAGCGTGAAGAGTTTAGTACACATGAAGCACGATGCTCACCTGGAGCGAACAAAGGCGAAAAATTCATCACAGGGAGACGCGATCAGAGTCGCAGGAATGTTCGAGGAATGGAAGGACTTATCTACCCGTGCCTTCCCCTCATGTCTAGCATCGCTTGCGAAAGGTGCGACGAATTGAGGTGACTATGGGTAACCTCGGAAGTAAGTCAATGTATTTAAGTGCAACCTTTGAGCTGAAATTAAAAGAGCCTTACCGATGGCATGCGCACGCACTGCGAGGTACGCGACGTGTGGGCTGCAGAAGTGAAGTCGGGCTCACCATATTATTGACCTTTATTTGGATGACGGCGAAAGCCTTGAACTATCATTGCAGGCGCATAGTCTAGGAGGAAGAGGTCAGTGTTGACTGCAGAGCCAGCGCAAAAAAATTGGATGAAAAACAACATGGTGGACTATGGAGTGGGGGGAGGGAATGATGGGGGGTGTAACTGAAGAAGCGTCAAAGGAGAGCCTCCCTTTTGAACGGGTGTTGAACGGCGATCGGCAGGGTCCGAAATGAAATCTGAACAAAAGTTAATCTTTGATTGGCCGGGGAAAGCAGGGTTTCAACCTCACGAGCCGCGGCATAGTGAGCGATTTTTTGAGACGTGCGTGGGGTGAGTGAATAGTCAATAGATGGCTCGCCCTTTGGCGCAAAAAATCAAGAAAGTCAGGAGGGCAAAGGCAGGCAGACCGAGATGGTCAGCGCCTGAAAGCCACGCAGGTGGAGCCTCTATGAGCTAATATGTGATTTGGGGGCCGCTGAAAATAGCCATGAGAGAATCAAATCCAAATTTGCGCCAGCAGGCAAACTATAATTGAAATGAAAACTGGCCTGCCTGCGCTTGTGGCTTTGAGGCGGCGAGTAGGACAAAGGGGGTAAATTCGGAAGAACAAACAGGTGCACTCTGATTCGGGGCATCTACTTAAGATACGCAAAGCGCAGGCGTGAGGTACGAAAGGAGCGGGGGTTCACTCCAGTATCTTCCTGCCTTTCACCGCCGCCACCCAAACGACTGCCAGCCCTTGGCCATCCCACATATTTACCCTCAGTAAAATGGCTGCTATCCCATTCCCGACCCCTGCGCGAAACAAAGACGTTGTCACCCGTAACTCCCCGCTCTGCGCGCCCATTCCACGACGTCAGTATATATCCTCTTTTTTGCACGCGACAAAGCAGGCGACGAATCGAATCGGAAGTATCACCCCACTGGCAAAGGAATTCCCCACCGAGAAACCAGTTTTGCGTCGGGTGGCGTGACAAAAAAAACCAAGAAGTTCCGAAGCAATGCCACCCGTAGTGCATCTCCGGTGAGTATATGTGCCATTTCGTCCCGAGTCTCCTTTGACATGCTCGAGACAGAAGGTACACAAGACGGTCACCGCAGAACCTGCCACCGACCGCAGCAGCGAAGACACGCCACCGCCCACACCACCATCTCTCTACACCGTGCTGGGCCACTACATTCTCCATCTCAATCCGCGCCCCACTCCCCAGCCCATCATCCGCACTTTCTCTGGCCCGCGCCCGAAAAAATACTACGCCCCTTTCGAAGAGTGTTCGCGGGCGGACGTGCTCGGAGGAGACACGCGGCTGGGAGGAGGACGCGTGGGGCGTGTGCTACAGCGCGAGCATGCACGACTGCGCCGCGACCGTCGCGGGCCCCGTGCCCGTCATCACACTCCAGGGCGGGGTTGGGTCGCCTGGCGGCGCGTAGATCTTTGACGGGTGGATCCAGATCCCCATCGCGGATGGGGCGGCCCACCGTACCTTGGACCCGACGACCCAGAATTAGCGTACGTGGTTACTCGCCCATGGTGAGTTAGTGGTGCGCGTTTCACACGAGACACCCCACCTGAAATAGAGCGCACCTGGCAGGGATGTGGAGAGGGAATACAATTCCTCGAGGAGTACGCTCGCAAACTTACTCCTTTGTGGAAAATCAGCTTGAGGAGTGTCAGTGGTTCACACGATGTGATGTGCAAAATGCTTTTTACTCGCTTTTTGGCCCCTGTTTTTGTGCGCACTGAAGGTGCTCAACCTAATAATGTACAGAACGTAGGGAACTAGTCCTCGTGGAGTACGGTAACTTGCTCCCCCCATATCCCAGTTCTGATCCGCATTGAGGGAGAGTCGGTGGTTCGAACCCACCCGAGGACATTGAACGGCTGTATCTCTTTTTGCGTCTTTGAAGTTTGTTCTGATCTCATTTCTTCTTCATTGGTGACACTAGGTGCGGGGGACGGGGAACGGCTTCGGGATGATTGAGAGCGGGGTGCAGCGGGTTCAGGGTGCGTTGGCCAAAATTATGGCGGGCCACGCAGGTCGATGGGAGGGTGGGACAGGCGTCGCAGAATAAATTTAATCCTACTGTGCCTGGATCAGTGGAATAACCGATTGATCACCTCTTTGTGCAAGTTGCAAGGCAAATTATTTTCGTCCACCCACGCCAGAGCTCAAGAAAGAGGGAACCAGTCGTGGAGTACGCTCGTTAACTCACTCCTGGACTATTGCAAGCTCCAGGAATTTGTGCAAGGAGAGTCGGTGGCTCGAGTCCACCCGGGGACATACTCAGACTGCGGTAGTTTCTTTTTCACTTGCCAAGGGCGACAACTTCTGGTTTACGGAGTAAGTACTTGTACAACTCAGCGTTCCTCCGGCGAGACCGCCAAAAAGGGCATACATACCACATACGTGCACATGTGTTACATCTAACCATTTGAGCTCAAAAGAGAGGGACCAAGTCCTCGTGGAGTACATCGTTAACTCGCTCCTGAATGTTTCGATGACGTTAATGTTGGTTCGAGGGGAGTCGGTCGAATCCACCCGAGGACCCCAGGGTATTTTTTTTTCTTCTCATCCTTGGCTTTGCGTTGCTGAGACTCGCAGGGCTCGTGGTGGGATTGCTCCCCGGGGGGCACGCTTTGAGCACATCTCGATCTAACATGCATGATCAGGAAGGTGGCTGATTGGATTCGCAGGACAGGTCTGGTTTGGATCCGTAGCCACTCAGGAAAGGGTGGGTGGGGTGCACAATTACCGCCCGGAGTTCCTGTGCCTGGATAGGATTTCAACAATAGAATTACCGATCAACTCTTCACCCTGTTGCACTTTTGTGCACCTTGTGAGCACAGCCCGCTTGAATCGTGCCAAGCGACTAACGCGGCTGTCGCGACGCGGGATTCCATGGCCGGTTGTTGAATCAGTGGCAGCCGTGAGAACCGGCATTCTCCGCCGGGCTGTGTTGCGGGGTATTTACACCGGAAGCTGCCGCGTTTCTTGCTTCTTCCCCTCGATGCTTCCGCTTACCCTCCTCCTCTTCGTCGCCGCCGTCTCCGTCTCCGCCGCCAGCAGCAGCAGCCGCAGCGCCTCCAGCGTCGTCCCGAGCTCCGCCGCCCCGAGCTCGAGCAACAGCCTCGGGACGCCGAGCAACTCGGCGCTGCTGCCAACGCTCAGCGGGGTGTCGTCGTGTGGTGCGTGCCTTGGCTTCGAGCCGACGATGATGCTGACGATGTGATGACTTAGTGAGCACCTGCTTCGAGCAGGCGGTGGGCGCGGACGGGTGCATGAGCGAGGCGGCGGTGGATTGTTTCTGTCCCAAGTACGTCGCAGCCTCCCCTTTAACCCGACCAACTAACCCCATCCGCAGCCCGAAAAACTTCACCGCCCCCTTCGTCGCCTGCCTCACCGCCTGCCCCTCCGAGGTCCCCGCAGCCGAGGCGCTCGTCCAGTCGTTCTGCGCCGCCGCCGCGACCCCGACCAGCCTCTCTTTTCCCCCCTTTACGCCCTCCGCTTCCGCCTCTTCGCTGTCAAACTCAAACTCCAATTCAAAGTCTGGGAGTGGGAGCGGGAGTAGTACCGCGCCCCCGAGCTCGGCTGCGACGAGCCCTTCGACATCAGCGTCGACGAGCCCGAATGCTGCGATGCGCCTTCGCGTGCGCGGAGAGGGAGGGCTGCCGCTGCTTCAGCTCGGCGTGAGCGCCGCGGGTGTATTGCTGGGTGCGCTCGTCGTCCTATAGGCTTCCGGTGTAGCAGCGGGGGTAGCGGCGGGGGTGGTAGCAGGGGCGGGGATAGCGCGTGCTGCGATTCCGAGAAAGCGGGCGACTCCTTTACGTCGCACGTCGCACGTCGCTCGACTGCTCGCTCGCACATACCTTCGCCCTCGACGTCTCGACTCCCCGTACCATCCCATCGCACCAGGACTGTATTCATTTCCAGACGCCCGGACCATCGCACTACTTTGGACTATACGACTATACGTCTCACTACCCCGCACGCACGCACGCTTACGCCTACTTTACATAGACCGTTGTAATCCGTTGCATTTGCATCGCTCTTGCTCTTGTTCTACTCCCGGGGCACTCTGGTCGTATTGGTATTTGTGTTGATGTTTGTTTCTTGGGTTTTTTCCGTGTGAGCCGAATGTGCAGGCGCGGTGTTCTCTCTTGGGGGCGCGGTGAACTATGTACCTGCTTTGCGGCGAAGAAGAGACCGGCGTACGAAATGTCCTCGGGCGGAGTCGAACCACCCACTCTCTCGGACCGACAGGAGAAAGTATTTATTGCGTGGGAGTGAGCGCTGTGTTCAGGGAGGACGCGTACGGTTCTTTGGAGCCATGGAAGGAAACAAGTAAGTCGGGCGGGCGGGAAAAACCCAGCATAGGAAGTGGAAATGCCGTTGGGTGGGGTCAAATTTAAACCACCTATTCTCCCGTACACGACCGTCATCGAATTTGAAAGTAATGCGAGGGAGCGAGCACCGCGCTCGACAAGGACGGTTCGTTGGAGGTACGGAAGCACAAGTGCATCATTCTAGAGCAAACTTCGTTCAAAGGGCATTTCTTTCCGATTGCGAACGACGGTATGGCGCAGGACAGGGCATCCTCCCTCCTCCCGCTCCGGAATCCAACGGGTATTGGTGCGCGATCGCTGAATACGCAGCTGTTGCGAGGAGGCGATTTCTGCGTTCTGTTTCGCTGTTCTCTCTCTGGGTCGGCACTGCCCGGTCTAACAGTATTCGCACTAAGCGTCCCACATCTCTTCGTCCTCAATCCGTATTCTGTAATTGGGTCCCGCCCTTCGAACTCAGTATCGTGCTCTATTGTCAGTCAAACGAAGCTCTCGCTTCCGGGAAGTCCCACCTCAACAGCCAAGAGAGTCAGGAACCTGTCCGAAACGAACAGAAACGAACATGTCAAATTGGCGGTAAAGAACTCGATGGCTACGATTCACATCTTTGCGCTGGCAAGCATGTCAATATCCTGAACAAGATCTGCACCACGGTAGAGGGGGAGGCGCCGAACGAACGCATCCCAGCGCGTCTGGGTCATAATAGGCGCAAGGGCATAATTGTGTGCTCCCGTCCAGTCCAAGTATCGCTCCAAATGCGGCATCGCCGCCGTAATTGCGGCGTCCTCGTGCGCGGCCTGCGCCGGCCCATCCATCCCCGCATGGACGGCGAACCAGACGGGACTGTGCTTCACAATTCCGGCCTCGTAGATGTCGAGGATGGCCTGTTCCAGGCCAGCATCCTTCGCGGCCTCGTAGAAGAACCGTTGGCCGACAGCCTCGATCAACCCCTTGCAGCGCGGAAGCATCAGACGATTGAAGGCGTCCGAGCGGTGTTGGCCGCCCAGCTTCCCGGCGAGCTCTTCGCGGCACTCCTTGAACAGGCCGACCTCGTGTCGCGCAGCAAGGCACTCCGGGTACTTGGGAGGAGGTAACTCGTATCTGCCGATGAGGAGCTCGGTCGCGAGCCGGATACAGATCACCAGAATGTCGCCCTCCGCGATGGTCCCACCACGCCCCTCCAACTGAATTGCAGATAAGTCAACGGGCATGCAATTCAGTTGTGTTTCGGCGAGAACGCACCTGGATGTTGATGATCTGATTATGCCCGTACAGACCCTGGGCGCCGAGCCGATCCGAAAGCTGGGTACAACTCTCTGCCAACCAAAATCAACCTCGGTGGAAATGATGAAATATGAGACAAGTGTACCCTGAGTATGCATCATCATCACCACCTTGGCGGCCGTTGCAATACCAGCTCGGACCGGGGCATCCACAGTAAAATCGGTGAATGTCTTGAGCGTACTGGATCCGTTCATGAACGCCTGCATCACGAACGATTGCGCCAGAGCATGAAGAATCGGGATTTGTTGCGTGCGGAAGTCGATGATAGGTATCGCTTCACCGGTATTCGGGCTGATGACGCGACGGCGGAGACTATATCGCCCGAGGATGTAGGCGGAGACGCCGACAGAGGGAACCGCCAAGGCGCCGAGGGCCAGGCCCCCGATACTGATACGCCAGACAGCGGCCTGGAAGGCGGCCTTGGGGTTTTTGGGCTTGGTGAGTGGGCCCAGGCAGGCCCACGGCGCGAGCTTGATGTGATCGAACCAAGTGACGGAGTGACCGAGTGGACCTGCTCCCGCTCTCTCGGGGATCATTCTGGCATTATAACATATTAGACGTGCGGGAAATACATCGATATATTCTTACCGAGAGCGGACTCCAGGCATGAGAGCTTTTGCCGTAGATAGTTGCACGACAAACGGTCTCACGCCACGGTCTTCCCCGTTCACCTGCAAGGGGTCAGAATATCGTTGGCAAAAAAACAACATATCACTAACAAACAGTTTGGCAAAGACCACGGCGTACCTGGGCAGGGAAATATTGGGCAGGGGGATAGTGGGTGGCATGAATCTAAAGTTCATCAGCGTCGATCATATAAAAGTTCAACGGAAACGAACTTCGCTGCTCCATCGTTTGGGGTGTTCAAAATAAAGCTTCCATCGTCCTGCATATCGGCCCGGGTCTCCATGCTAATCGCGTCGAGTCTGGTAACCTGTATCAATCAATCTGAATTGGATACCAACGGATGAAGCCTGACCCGTGTGCTTGCTCCGTCAACATGAACTGGCCCCTTGAACACCAGATCAGTCGTTGAACTGAGAGCATGTTGAACCACGCACGAAACCTCAAAGTCTAGAATCTTTTGGAGAATTGGCTGAAGTTCGGGACGCTTTTCTGCCCACGGAGCGATGGTCCCTGCAGCGAGGTTGTACTGAATAGTCAGGAGAGCCATCGGAGCGATATCGACGGCGGCTATGTTGTCGGTGTGCATAGCCCAGAACTTCGGGGAGAGGGTGGTCACATCGTGAGCTGTCAGTCCTGAACCGTATATTGAGTGAACCGACGAGAGTAAGAGAAAGATATGCACTATAGGCCCGTGCGATGGCTTGAGCACGCAGGTACGAGGTGTCGATCCGCTGGACTACAGGCAGATCGTCCGGCTGCAGCGAAAACAATTGGCTCTTCGCAAGGTGAGTGGTGAGCGAGGTCGAAGTTTGCCTGTCCATGAGTGAGATGATATTCGGGGGGGACCCAGGGATATTATTGCCAACACGCCGCTACCCGGCGCGATCTTATAGTGGATAGCTTACATTCAAGCGGATTGCTCGAATGTAGTGGGATCCGAACAGTTTTTCGTTTCAGTGTGTCTTGACCGTCCCTTGAATATTGAATCCTCTATGCCGAGTAATGTCGCCATTCACTAAACTCAAGGCAGTTTTGCAGTCTTCAAGTATGTGCTGGCCTGGGACCAGGAAGACAAGCTCTGGAAGAGAACCGACTGACTTTGTGAAGGCTTCAGCTATCACGTATTGCCTCCCCAGAAATCTCCGCTCCGCGTCAACTTACGAGTGTATCGTTGGGTGGAGCTACTCAATTATTTTCTGCGCGCAAAGAGTTCGCCTCGTGCTCGGTACCAATCCGGATCCACAGAGAACAACTGACGGATTGAATTCATGTAATTTTCCGCCCCTGAAGAAGGCAGAGCTGCAAGGCTATGAGTAGGCGCCTGCCCGGCTGTTAAGGTTGTATACTGCCACCACCTGGTCACAAAAAAGAGTGTACCCAGTTGGCGCCCGCGCGCCGTAAACAAGGTTCGCCCTCAAAATATCAACACCAGACAGGTAGCTTGGAAGGCTGACTCTGTTGGAAGACTGAATCGCCGAACACAAATAAGATTTTGTTGCTTCCGTTCGCCGGTAGGACTTGATTGCGGTGCACTTGCACCACATGCAGCGACACTTCGGTTTCTAATCGGTACCCATCCCCAAGAATTCAACCCCTATATGCGCAAGGCACGGCTCCGAGGCCGGTTCCGAGGCCCCCGGGTATTCGCCATCGAATCGCCGAACACAAATAAGATTTAGAATTGATTTTGTTGCTTCCGCTCGCCGATAGGACTCGATTGCGGGGCACTTGCACCACATGCAGCGAGAATTCGGTTTTAATCGGTACCCATCCCCAAGACTTCAACCCCTATATGCGCAAGGCGCGGCTCCGAGGCCGGTTCCTAGCCCCCCGGGTGTCAGGATCACCAAATAATTATAACGGTTCGCATTTCCGTCAAGACCTTCCGACCGCGAAATAGCGACTATGACCGGTACGCGGGGCAGACTTAGCCAACGGGCTTGCCGAAAGGGGGGATCAACCAACTACGCCACACTCAGGCTCAGACTCGTCGGGTAGCATGGACGAGTTGCGCCACTCTCGGCGATGTCGCGCCACTGTGGCGTATCTGCATGCCATTTGCGCCACTGTCATGTCGCGCCGCTGTGACGTATCTGCATGTCACTTGCGCCACTGTCGGTTCGGTGCCACGAGGCCTTTTGCACTCTAATTATTTCGACGTCGATTCAAAGCTGCCATGTATTGTATGAGGAAAATACATGTATGTAAGTAATTAATTTGATGATCGACGTGGATGCGGAACTTTGGGGGTAATACTGGGGCATAATTATAGTGTAAAAACACACACCTCTCAAAATAAGCACACCTACATTCTTTACGGAAATTTACACAGGTTGAACAGAATCACAGGTTCAAGTACTGTGAAATATTGTACACACCCCCGACTCCTGAAAAAATCAACACACCCTGTATATTGAACTTTTTATACACACACTATACCAGTCCAAGTAGGGCACGGTGAAATTGCCGCCAGTGCCACCAGTGCCGCCCCTTGCCGCCAAGGAGCTACAGTCACGTGCCGCCCTTGATGGAGAAAGTGCCGCCTCTCAGTGGTGGCACTTTTGTCATGCTACCGCCTTGTGCCGCCCTCATATTTTTTGAAGTCTTATACAAGTTGTATACAAGACTAGATTCGATTGATGAGTATCTCATTGTATGTAATGTGCTACGTTTATGTTGAACCACCATCTTCCCAATTTAGACATCACCTGCTGCTCAACAAAAATGACCCCGGGGAACTGTTGCCTCGGAAAGCATTTGCGTCATTAACCAGATGTTCTCATATAAAATCCAAGTACTGAAGAGCAAATAGTCCTTGATTCTTCGGTACCACGGGACTAATTAAATCATAATGGTGCCTTTCTAGTACGTGTACTCCTCCGAACTCCTGGTGGTGTCAGCGCAGGACTATATTTCCTGTGACACTTTGGGGCTGGTTCTTTGTCGAACACATCTTCGCTGATAAAAACATGCATTTTCTGTGACTCTGCTTGTGGAAGATCCGATGTGAACCAGATCAGTTGGCCTTTGAGCACAATGTGGATGGCAGGTATTGGTATTGAAGCAGCTGCCTCCGAGTCCGAATGCATGGCCCGGCAATAGAAAACCAAACTAGATGTGGAATCATAGGCTGTATGGGCCGCTTTAAACTACTCGGCCCAGTCAACAAGTTGACTCGTAGTCATCTTTGATTCAAACACCCGAACTGTCATGAATCACCCGGGTTCTACTTTTTTGCGCGACGTGTCCGTATGGATACAGACGTGTCTTAATGACACGGGACTCTCATGATGCCACCATGTGACCTTCTCATGGTTGAAACCCGGCCTCAGATTCTAAAGCCACAGACTCGGGGAGTCTGCGCCACGGAATACAGAAGACGTTAGGGACTAGGAACCCGTACAGACGGATCCTAGTCCCCAGACACACCAACGGCTGACACAGAAGCGTACACAAAGTACACGACTGGTTGCAAACCGATTGGGGTTTGAACCACTGGATACGATGACATTCAGGACTAGGAAACCCGAACATCGGGTCTCCTAGGTCCTCCGACGCCACGGAGACGGACACAGAGGAGTCCAGGAGCATCAGCATTAACACTCCTTAATGCTGCGGTACAGGAACTGATCGCAATTGACCGTGATTGCTTTAATTTATTAGAAGCCTGTATAAGCACGGTAGAATCTCCATGTACAGTAGATTCTACCTCGTCTAATCTCAGGCTTCTACCTTGGCTTGACATAGGCATTGTCTCCACCCTGCCCCGCTTCCTCCACATCGTACTACGGGTTGTATCCACACCCCGGGCTGTATACCTGAGTGGATATAACACCCTCTTCGACTCGTTCCGGGTTCCGCCTCGCATCCCGACCTACGATATACGGCCTCCTAGGGAGGACGCCATACAACTGGTCCTACTGTTCAGGGAACATACGAGCTACTAGCGTCTATCGGGTTTATCCTGGTTGGGGTTCTCGTCGGGTTACTCGTGGTTTAGCAGACCCAGAGGCCGTTGCTGACACGAACCAGGGGGATGATCAATTCCCACATCGCATTACGCCCTTGGAGACATGGTGGAGGAGATGGAACAAGGAAGCCTGATTGTATATGAATGAAGGTGTCGCTGTTCAAATTCCAGGGTTCCCTGAGCAAATGTTGGATTGTGAGGAGTTGGAGCAGAACACAGCTGGGGCCAAACACCTTCTGGCTTCCCTCTGAGTCTAAGCACATAAGATTGTGTGCAGAAAGCGCAGCAAGAGGAGCGACCAGCATCTGTTCCAATGCCGGGCTGGGCAGAAAAGAGCACCTTTTCATCCAGCTCAGAGAGGCCTCAACATTCCATGGTGTTTCTTTGAAATGCGCCACAAAGTGCTGAAGGACTGAATTGGAACTTTGAAGCATCCGTAGCCAAAATCTGCGCAATTTTGGCGACTGCAAGAAGAAGCAGCTGTGATAGCTGCTCATCTGGGGTATCTGCATCCTCAGTCACCGGTCTGAAGCATCCAGGCAGACCACAGCCTTAGATCACTGAGGGAGAGGAATAAGCAAGAGAGTAATGATAGAGAAACACAACACAGGAACTCACCCGTTTACTCTTCGGTTTTTTTTGCCTTGCTTTGCTGCAGTTCCAACAGTTTCCAACGCATGCTTGGTCGGATTCCGAGTGCGCAAAAAAACGAACAATATTGCGTTCATCAACGTCGGCATTCAAGACTTCGATGGGAGGAGGTGAGATTACTTGGAGAGCAGCGGGGGACAAGTATGGGGACAACACAGGGGGAGGGGGTAAAATTGGAAGCTCAGCCTCGGTGAAAACAATGTCTGTATCCCACCCTTCGAATCAATCCCCCCGGTGCCGGTCGAAGAAGATAGGTCGAGGGAATCGGGCCCCCTGGCGTTCCAGTTGAGCTGACTCGAGGCAACGGTGAAATCAACCACCGCCCTGAGACATGTTCGCAAAGAACCAATCTAACTCTCCATTAGCATCGAACTGAAACTCCGTGCCCCCAGGATTATTGATCGGGACAGTATTCACAAGTGAAACATTGTTGAGAGACAGATTGAGGGGTTGAGATGTCTCGGACATGAATCTGAGGTTGTCCATCCATGCCAGTAGTCTCTCGTAGACAGACACTCTATACGAACCCAGCTCTTACCTCGCTGTATAGAGTCTGTTGCTTACCTCGGGGTCCGGATCGTGGTGCTGCCTTATTATATAATTGATACGTGGCGCGGGTTCGATTCCTGGCCTCTACAACCTGTTTTCTTTCAGTAAACAGCACGGTTTTGAGGCAGGAACCACTGAAAAACTCTTTCTGATAGAACTTTTACCTACCTTTAATTTTCTCAGAATAATCCTTCAAGTTTCTGTTGGTTTGTGCTTCGGTTGGATTTTTTTTCGGCACTCACATGATCGGTGCAGGCAATGGCCGATGTTCGACAGAACAGTTTTCTACGTCGTTTTTAAAATTTCTGAGGGAACAAAGAGTCAGAGGGAGCAATAAATGTCATTTGCTGCAAAACTTCAGAGAATTTGAAAGCCTCTGTGCTGAGGGAAGAGAATCGGAGAAAGCTGACATAATATTACATAATAAGGGGCGCACTCCAATCAGACCCCCGCGGTAAACACAAGACTACCACGCCAGATCGTTACTGAAGTCGAATGGCAGCGCAAAATCCACGGGTGCAGGTGCAGGTGCGAGCGGAGGATTGATAAATGGCAGCGCCGAAATCAGAGCTGTGATGGGGGGGAGATCCTGTTCAACATTAGAAACGGCAGAGCTCAAGACAAGGTAGAAGCAGTTACTGTCCATGAGGTGTGCCGAGGAGGAGAGCACATGTCCCGAGGACGAGGCCTGGAAGAGTGGGATGTCCCCGACCCCGTCGTCTTACCTTTACTGGACTTCCGCCTCGTGGATGTTCGCTTCGCTGCAGACAACGCGGTCTGCACATCCTTGACCGTCTTATCCGTTACCTTCTTCGCCGCCCTTGCAGCGTCGACCCGGGCCAGAAGCTCGTCTGCTTTTTAAGTGGCTGCACAATGTTTTGCGACACTATAGGATTTCGATTATTTCTGTACGGGTCTCGACAAATTGATGCGTCCGAATGGCAGGGCGAGCTGGGGAGGTCAAATCAATGGTAGGCAAACCCGAATCCTCGGTTTTAACGGGTGGTTCTCGGGGAAGGATGGAGACAGAAGGTTTGAGACGGCTCCAGTTTGACAGAAATAGTGGATTGACACGTCGAGGTAGATGCATCGCGGCCGGAAAGAAACACCCGAAGCTGAGCAGGATGCACCCAGTCCGAGGACAGGAAAATACCGGGGTTGGCATTCACAAATGAGAGGGGGAATTGCTTTCACCGGCATAGAAATGATCAGTTGAGCAGAAGGAGAGCTGCACATTCCCGCTACCGTAAGGTACGGGTCTTAGGGTGCCCTAACTTCAGCCACTTGCAGAGCATCACATCTTCATTACAAAGACAAACAAAACTTTGTCATACCAAATGTGTCATGGTTCACAAACACACCAGTAGAAAGTTGTTTGAGCAACATCTTGACTCCCACTCGGACTTTACCATCTGTTGCCTGGCTGTTTTTCCGATGGTTTTTAGTTCAATATACAGATTGTTAGTGTCCAAATCCGTTGCAATGAATTTGTCATTTTTGTTTCGTAGTTCAACCCTGCCGCACGTGGCCATCAGTTGCCATATGAACACCCAAAATGTTGTGTCCGAAATTGCCCGATGTCGCATGAACCCCAACCATCAAAAATTGCCAGCACAACTCGCCTGGTTGTCTCTAATCCCCATGTCCCTCAGAGCCCGCGTCTCCCGCTGCAAAGTGTATGACTGCTCGCCATTTTAGCTGCATGCTGCCCATCCTCCTGCTCCCTCGACGCTCGTTGTTCTCAAGCACACAAGCATGGCCCAGTCTCAGCAGGTCCCGAGCCTCGTTACCTTCAAGAACAGTCTGGTTCGCACTGCCCGACAGCCTCTCTACAAAGCATTGTAGAGGAGAGTACATTGATAGGCACAAGTTCGCGCCTCCCACTCACTCTTTCCCCGCTGCTGCGTCTCTTGGCTGACTTCTCTGTGCCTTCTGCATGTGCTGCCGCCAGTACACCGACTCTGCAACGCCGCCACCATCCTAACCTCAATACATGATGCCACTGCTTGACACATCCTGCCCCCTTCGCGATTTGCAGGCTCCCGTGCACGTTGCATCCACCCTCGACCCCAACATGCTCGCTGCACGATTTAAGCGTCACCGTGCGACCGCGCGTGCGCGGCGCTCGTTACGAGGCTCGATCACACACTCGGCTTGCAGTGCGTTTACGGGCACGTGTCGCTGCGCCTTCCATCAGTGTTGTCAACGACCCGTCGGTGACGGGTCACCGACCTTGATCGACTCGTCAATGACTTTGATCGACCTGGTCGGTCAAAGGTCAGTGACTCTGCTGGGTGCCCGCCACGTGAACTCCTAAATTTCGCTGAAGTCGCAAAGTGTGGGAAAGTCATTTGATCCGCTGGTTCGACGGGTCAGTCAAAAGTTGGTGACGAGTCAGCGACCCCTTACGACGCGTCAGAACGCCAAAGGTCATTGACCTGGGTCAATCAAAAGTCACTGACTTGACAACACTGCCTTCCATCACTCGCTCCCTTCCTCACCCTTCGCGCCGTCCCCTCCTCTCTTCCTTCTCATCTCCGCCCTCATTCGATCCTGCTTCCCCCTCCCTCCCTGTGTGGGCCCGTCCCGCCGTTCCTTACCAGCAGACTGCACAATTGCGCACCTGTGCCGATCGATGTGCTGCACGGACGTCAACCCTCGCCCGTGCCGACGCGCGCTCGTGGCGCGGTTTCGTCTTGCAGACCCACACGGAGATTGGCTTTACTGCAGACAAGTGTGATGCGAAGCCGGCGTTGCACAACGCCTGCCCCATGCGCACGATCTCCCCTCCTCTTCCCTCCACTCTCCCATCTTCCTCACCTCTTCCTCGCCTCCCGCTCTTCCCGCCCCATACGCCTCTCCGCTCCCTCCATTGCTCCCCTTGCATTCGTCCCTGTATGCCGCCGGCCACATCCCACCATCATTCCCTCCCCTCCCTCCCTCCCCTAGCTCTTCTCGGAACGAGCAGTATCTATCCTCATATATACTTGTAGCAAGTAAGCAAATACATACCTATTTAAAGTACTATGTACTCAGTGCATACGTCGAATGAATTTCCGACCCAGAACGCGACTCGAATAAGATTGAGTTTGAAGTTAATTCGAGTCCGGTCGGGATTCTAGCTAGCACCCTTATGCAACTTAGCCCGGGTCCGATCCCGATGGCTCACGCAGTCAAGTCGAGTCGAATTGTCACGGGCACTGCTGCTTCACACACTTGAACAAAATAACTTAATCAAGTCATTCATTCCTCATTGACAATGAAAAGAAACCGGGAAAGTTAAGTAACTGTAGAATTGAACGAAGTTAAGTACATATGCAATGGGTCGTGAATGATGTGGACCGTGGTCAACGACTCAACTTCGAGTCGACTCAAGGCGAGTCAAGATGAGGTGAACCCGAGGCGGACTAGGTTCGAAATTGAGGCCGAAGTTGATGATGTAGGTGCATAGAAAACTTGGATTTATAATTTGAGGTCGGAGCGGGGTGTTGTCTTGTACTCTGATATTGATGAGATAAAGGTGGTTGGTCTGTGGTGAAATTAGGAAGCTGAAGACAGAGTAGAAAGGGAATGAAAGGGAATGAAAGGGAATGAAAGGGAAGGGAAGGGGCCTCCAATCAGATTCGTACGATCACCTCAGAGTACTTGGGCCCGGGTGGGATTTGAGTTCGATATCGGTCTTCGGCATGCAGAACCTGTGTCTCTCAAATTGAGTGGAGTCAAGGAAATTCGAACCAATATTTTGGAGGAGCTCCGATGACCAGTCAAGTCAGCTCCACACGGAATGAAACCCACATAGACGGAGAAACGGGATGAGGATAGTAGACAAATCAACACCTCACCCCGGCCTGGACGTGTTGGATGGTTCATTAATTGAATCTCTAAGGAGGGAAGGGAAGGTGAAGACTAGCGAACGAATAGATCTCACGGTTGATGGATCTGGTTCGAATTCGAAATCAGTCTATGTAATTGAGCGTTTATCACGTAGACGAATATCACACTGTTAAACTGTTAAATTGCAGGATCAGATGACTCAGCTGGAAGGTACTTACACTCACAGCATAGTGATTTCTGACCTTGGTTAAAGTCTAGGCAGTTATAGTGAAGTTTTGGAGCTCTGGTTTTGGTCAAATGTACACCTATGGCTGTTCAAGCTTTCAAGATAAATCTAGAACCGGAGATTTCTGGGAAGTACTTTGGCCTCGTCATGACAAAAAAATTAACGGAGAAACAATTAACACTGTACAGTCGCAGGACTCGGCATCGACTTGTCCATTCCCAAATTTTTGTTCTCGTCACCTGGACATGATATTCCACTGCGGCGCAGTTCTTTTTGATCCTTTTAAGTTGTTTCAATAATCCGCTTCTCTTCATCTTTGCTTTGCTCCTCCTTGTCTTTTCACCCTAAACGCTCACTCAGCTTGCTGTGATGTGGGCTGATGGGCCAGGTCTGTGGCATCTATGAATGTTATTCGTGATAGTTTAGGTCACTGTACTACCCATTCGCGCATTCAGATTTGGTGACAATAGGAAAATCTCAATTACGTGCTATTCCAACTGAAAGTTTGAGCTTGACACAGTGTTGCCGCATTCTACTGCACAACATTTCGACTGGTGCATGTGTTGATCATGATTGTGCAGTGGATACTTCAGCCACATTGTATCCAGATTGCTTGGCTTGTTGAGTTCTGTGTTGTAATTTTGACTGTGTTGCAGAGATGTCAAATGCCGCTTTGATTCTGAATGTTAGTCTTGACGCTGATCAGAAGCAGATGTTGATCGAAAGCCTTTCTCGTGTTGCTTCTGCTCTCAATATATCTTTGTCGTTTCTGGTCAAAATCTGTTGGCTTATTTGGTAGCGGACCTTGCCGCTCGTCGGCCTTACCAGCTTTATTCACTCACAGAGTCTCGGAATGTGAACAGGTCGCCTACCGCGACGCTGCCAACTAGCTGGGAAGGAAGCGGCCACAAAAAACTGGGATCAGATCTGCATTTGGTGATCGTCAGCCCAGAATGGAATTATCCAAGAATTATCTCACGTTTAAGCGAGAATGGCGCATCTCGTTCAGCTTGCGCCACACTCACCCAACTCACGCCACACTGGCGCAACTCGTCCCGCTAGCCGACGAGTCTGAGTGTGGGTGTGGCGTAGTTGACACATCCCACAGTCGTTTCAATTTGTGGGAGTGAGCACCGCGCTCAACGAGGACGTTTTCTTTGTTTGGAGGTATGGATCCACGTTGTCCGATGGACCGATGGACCGAGAATCATGCCTGCAGCTGTGTCGAACACCGCCAGCCTCCCGGAGGAGAGGGTGATGGATGTGTTTGTACGGTGATCGCTGTGGAACAAGTCGTTAATACAGCGTTCGAAATCAAATATGTTATTCACGTACTGGAGGGACTCCGCAGCGCCCAATACGTTTACTCGGTGTCCGCGAGATTCAGGCATTCTATCTTGCCGGAGTAGAGCGAGGTGTTCGTGCCGCTGAACGTCAATGCCCTAGTTCCATGCTGAACTCCGGGGAGGATATTTGCGAGTCCTCTAGGATGGCGCGCCACAAGGAGAGATCAGCTGTCGCCGCTGTAGTTGGAAAGCCCATACCGAGCGCTCGGCTCGCAGGTGTGAGGGCGGGAATCGGAGACTCGACGCCGATAATATTTGTAATCCGCATTGGCATGTCAATTGGATTTCACTTCGAACAGAGTGACAGCAAAAGAAAGACATACGGAAGGAAATGGGGAAGCTTCCCACGACAAACGTGTCGGAAAATATAGCCCCCACCTCGTGCGATAAGAGCCGTAGTTTCATAGTCTTGACCAATAGTCTGGGCCCAGGGGAATGCCTAGAAGGCAACAAGCAACAGGCTTGCGTGCTATTGGATTGATAGCCTGACAACCTCAAGAAATCCAACAGGTATTGACCATGTGTGCATCGAATTGTGAGAGAAATCAACCCAGGCATGGAGAGAAGGCTCACTTAACACACAGGGCACTGTAGAACAGGTATATCATCTCTTGATCCCGTGCAATATGCGCAAGCCGCTTGACCCATACCGAGCCGGTGATTGGTTTGCCAAGCCAAATTGGCTTGTAAAAATGCTGGGCGTGCCACACCCAAATCCACGCCCACGCCCGAAACAAGCCAATCCGCGCGGGCACAAGCCACTTTTCCAAGCCAAAAAGTGAACTAAGACATAGTCTAAGAAAAGGCATGGGAAAAATGCGGGCCTAATTCGGTGACATTGGACGGAAGCGATGGAACGTGGTTGAGAACAAAATTCCAAATTGAGGTGATTGCAAATCTGTACATACAAAATCAGGGCATTTGTTTGAGATACGACATCCTCCTTCATGGTCATCGGATGTACAAATGACCAACCGAGTGTCTTCCGGGGACACCTATGACTTGTCTCACATGTCGCCCTGTAAATTATTTGACTAGTTTAATTGGTTTTTATGTCACGGAGGGATCTTCGGAGGGAAACCCAGTTATCACCGCAGAAACTGCCGTAAAAATCTCGTATATACTCCGGCTAATTTAATGCCTGATGTAACATTCCCAATGCAGCGGCAATGGATGTATTTCTGCATACTCAGCATATTATCATGTATTTAAACATGCAATTGAAAACTTGCACATCGTGCGCTAGCTGGAGCACTGAAGCGCCACCGAAGGATGGGAAACGGAGAATCCTAAACGTATCAGCGGCAATTCTATGCAATGTTTTCAGCTAATGCAAATCTGATGCCACGCCGCAACTAATGTAATCCTCTGGGCATGCCGTATACTCAGCGTCCTATCAAAAACAAGCGGCCGCTCGGCCGCTTCGCGGCCTCGCATCCCCTTTCTAAGCTCCTAAGAGCAAAAATTTGCCACAAAAGATAATGAAGCAGTGAGGTCAGTGATTTCATGAAGGGTCTGGCAAGGATCTCCCGCAATGATAGATTAAAAGCGGAGTTTAAAAAGGCATGGTGGGCCGTCGATAAAACGAACCACATGAGCGGATGGAAAATCATCGGGGAAATGTTAGCGCTCATTTGGGGCGTCCCCAAAGATTCGGAGCAGATGTGTCAAAAACGGAGTTTAAAAGGCTTCGGACAGACGGACACACGCTATTTTATAAAGAGAGTGAAGCGTCAAAGGAGAGCATAAAGGGCTAAGAAACAATAACTATGGTCCAAGATCCAGTTCCTCCTTCAACTTTCGGCAGACGTTGAACCCTCTCCCATCATCGTCATGTTCTTCTCCGCTTCTCTCAGCTACGCGCTGCTTGCGTCTACCGTATTCGCTGTCCCGACCTCGCGTCTGGATGGCGGCATTGCGCGTCGCGTTGGTCGTCTCGTTAGCCCTTTCCACCCCGCAAACGGGGTGACCGAAAAGTTGCTCAGCGCTCGCAAAAATGGAGATAGTGGCAGCGGAGGTGGGGGTGGGAACGGTGGCCACACCAGCACTACGGCCACCAGCAGTCCCCCGTCCTCGACAGATTCAACCGTTTTGACAACTAGCACCTGGGCGGGTGCGGGCATGGAATCTCCAGCAAACACCTACCAGTCGGTAACAGGTCAATCAATCGCAAATTTTGCGTTGTCGTTCACACTGCTCATTTATGTCCCAGGAACTCTCATTGTCCCCCATCTCCGGCCTGCAACAGGGGGGGCGAGCACTGGAATCTACGGAGGTTCTTCTTGGGTTGGACTGGATGGCATGACCTGTCAAACTAGCCTCATGGCGACGGGGATTGATTTCATCTATTTGAACGAGACCATTTTCGCCAATGGTATGTATGGTTGAAGTGTGGTGCATTGGTGAGTCTGTTGTATTCATTAAATTGTAGCCTGGACCGAGGTCTATCCCAATCCCGGGGTCAATATGGCGATGGCCGTCAACGCGGGCGACACCGTAAAATTGACGGTCACCGCAACCTCGACCACCACCGGCACCGCGGTCGTGGAGAACCTCTCCAACGGGCAGAGCAGCACCGTTAGTCTCACGAGCCCCTCGCCGCTCTGCCTTGAGAACGCGGAATGGATCGTCGAGGACTTCCAGGAAGGCACCTTCCTCATCCCATTTGCGAACTTCGGCAGGATCACCTTCACCGACGCGTCTGCGACCACGCAGTCTGGCAGCAAGGTCGGCCCGTCCGGGTCCGGGTCTCATCTCATTAACATGGTGCAGAGGAGTCTTCAGTTCGCATCCGCGACCTCTGCCGCATCCAGCGTCACGGTTGACTACCTTGCGAGTATTCCCTTTTAGTTTTCTTTTTCCTTTTCAGTAGCATCAGTAAAACAATACATTTTTCTTGGCGATCTGGCGCAACACCTTGAATAGAGTTCCTGAGATGATGGCATCCGACTACTGTTCAGCAGTGCCTCTGTCGTACAGGTGTGATACAGGTCTAACTGGCGAACGTGATTTAGGGTCATTGCATGCGCATGGCAGAACTTCGTTAATTTGCTCCAATTTTAAGCCAAACAAGCGGCTGCCTGAAACTCTCTCGGCGTCAAAGGATCACCTGGTGACCGGTTACCACCGACCACCGTATAAACTGCGCTTTCCATAACTCTGGAGCTGATTAACCCAGAGTGGACTTTAAAAGCTTCGGACAGGCCTAATTTTATAAAGAGTAGGATAACATAATTTTCATTCAGACCTGTAACACCCTAACCTCAATCTTCTCGTTAATATGCCCTTTGCACAGATCTCAACAAAAGAGAGTGTTTTTTTTTTCTGTCATGTGCCAAACTCACCCCAATCTCCGCCCGACGCGGCTGAAAGACGTGGGTGTGTCCGTCCGTTTCAACTACAAAGATCGATTCCCAATACTGAAATGCACCTACTCCCGATATTTGCTTTACCTTGTTCCGAATAACCAAATCAAAAGCGGTGATTTCGGGATTTTGGGATATAAACCTCACCTTTACTACTTCCATTTCGAGGTCCCATGTGCATCTTTATAAATAATCTGGAATAATTGATGTTCCATGGAGTGAGACTGTGTTAATTCGCGTCGTGCTACTTGATACCTCAGTCTAGCTTTCGCTCTCGACACTGGTGGATTTCTGTGGCACAGCATTCTGTGTGCTGTTGTACCATTCATTGCTATGTGTTGTAGAATGTGCCCAACCAGCAGTTGCCTGTGCTTCGCCAAGAAGTCTTAAATTCAGCATATAAATGGTCCACAAGCTATCAACTTATCCTGAGTCTTATCCTGATGTATTCATGTGGAAGTCCTAAAATGGAATACACGGCTCATTAACAATGCCGTTTCCATTCTCTCTCTTTCTCTCTCCTTAAAATTTCGCAGGTTCGGCTGCCAAAAATCCCATTTGCCGCCGCAGTCTTCTGTAACATGATGCTTTCAACTAATATTGACAAAACATTCTTGGCCACCCGGCAACGGCATTTTTACTCTTGAGTTAGCAGGAATCTATTCAATCCCAAGTCATTTGTTGGTCCTGATCCATACGTATATCTCAAGTTGGACATTTTTGTTCTGAGTAGCCTGCGACTCGGCCTTCACTTGGGCTCAATCGTGTCAATTATACAGTCTGCAATGTCCTAGTCTTTGCTGTCTCTGTTTGGCTCTCTTGCCCGCTTGCAGCAACATCCGGAAGGCGAAAAACCAACATCTCGACATCGTTGTGGATTCGGGTGCCGGAATTCAACATCCGGACAAACTCAGACCCAACCTGGGCGGAGTTCGAGTACGGTAGGTAGGTAGGTAGGTAGGTAGTATTACACGGCACGGTCCCGCTCAGGAACACTGGTTTCCACTGTCCAGAGAGTATCCCGATGTGTACACGCTAATTACATCATTGCCCCTGGGCCTCCTCAAATCCCTCAGCCGAGCTCACGGTCGCAGTGGCTTGTCGGGTGATCCGTGTGGCGTTCAAAGTGCACATTTAATAAATCTCTATAAACTTTCGTGTTTTTGCACTTTTCTCTACATAAATTGTGAAAATGGTACATTTCCTCTACTCATGAGACTGAGGATACATTCTGTAGAGAGAGGAAAATGGTAATTTCCTCCATATATAATCACCGGATACTGACTTCCGTTACATCTATTGACAAGTCTGTGATCTCTCTATACATTTTGATTGACATCCCTGTACAAATGTATTGACTCATTACTTCCTCTCTATACAAACTTTTGACAACTTTCCTCTCTCAACAAACTTTTTTTGGGGTCAAATTTTTTCTCTCTCTCTCTCTCTCAATTCAATTCAAGTCAAAAAAAAAAACAGGTCAATTATTATTGTTATTACTACTTGTCCCTAATGCAATTATGGTACAAGAAGAATGTAGGTGCATGGGTCGGGTGGCCGTGGGTGCACTTGCACGTAGACAACACCACGGCAGCAGTGGGGCCATATATCAACAGCTGTGTGCGGACTGGCACCTTCAGCTGGTGTGACACATTCATCACGAGGAGACTTCATCGTGCACAGCAGGGCGGCGAGAGAGTGTGTGACTCTGTACAAAGAAAGTGTAAGGTTTGGAGGGGGAGAAAGAGCGGAGGGTCAAAAGCAGGCAGCCTCGACGTTGACAAGCAGTGCTGGCTGTTTTGGTGTCCAGCTGACTGCGGATGCAACGGCATGTGCATTTGCACTCTTGCTCTCACCGGCCTACTGTGCATTGTGTTACGAATGAGCTCCACAGCACACACAGCCCCACGAGGCCCTCAAGCGAGTTCTGTCACTCCCTGGGCTCATCATGCCCCTCATCCATCATCGATGCACTATGCAGACGATGATTGATGTGCTCAGAACCTATATAAGAAACACACAAATAACCCCACTTGGCTCGAGAGCGCCACAGAAACAGTCCAGAGACTGTTCCAACAACCAACAAACAAATCAAACGGCAATATATGCACGTTTCCAAAGATCCCGACGAGTTACAGCCCCTAGTACAGGGCCTTGTAAAGGTTGTAGGGAGAGGTTTCGTATCTCAAGGAGATAATAGAGCAAACTGCGTAGAACGTGTTTCTAGACACAGTGGAAACATTGTTTCCAAACAAGGTAGATTTATAGCTTCGCAGTGTGTGTGTGTGTGTGTCCAATCGACAGAGAAACAAGTTTAAAGTAGTCCCGTAGACTCAAGTAAGGCCCCTAGTTTATAGGCCAAGAACGTTCACAGAGCTTTCCCCAAAGAGGTACTTTCTGAGCAACACCAGCAGTCACGTTTCCAAAGTTTTCCCTTGACGGTACTTTCTGAAACCCGCTCCGCAAACAACAACAATAATGTTTCTTTCAACAGAGTCCCAGATCCAACAGATTCTCCGAGTTCAGACAGTTTCCAGGCAAAGCCCAAGTGCGTTTCCAGAATAATATATGATTCAGAAACAATTAAGATTTCGACTAATAGTGCTACTCTATAAGAGTGCATTCGCCGAGGATCCCAGATCAACCCAATGTGCAAGCATATAGCCTACTAGTTCGGGGGAAGATGCTGTGTCCATCGTAGAAACGCCCTCGGATACTTATACAACCGCCAAGACAATGTTACAAAGCCTAAAACACAATCCAAATGAGTTAAAAGTCTGTTTATCCGTCTCTTTAACCGCGTTTCCGTCGGTTGTTCTTCCGAGCGTCGCCTCCCATTGGTTCCCAGCTGTGAGTACACCATGTTCCCTTGCCAATTACAAGGCAGGAACCCGTCAGCAGCACCCCTGTATTATTCAGAGGGTGTGTCGATCACCGATAGATCGGCACTGCATCTCGTTCGACCTGTTTCTGCTTCAACTCAAGTTTCCCCTTGGTTCCAAGTACGGAACTTGATAGTACTCCTTTGTAGGTCTCGGTAGATACCCGTTTCTCTAGGGTTTCCCAGAAAGGGTTCTTGAGAAAGAACCTTAGAACACCTTTAGAGTTGTGATCCGGATCCACAGAATAGCTGACCACCTGTTTCGGTGTATCCGCATCCGATGGAAACCGGCAACTCTGGCAACCGAAACACTCGTGACCGAACACGTCTCCACTAGCGTCTCAACACAACACAACACATTGCCAACTCCCTGTTCCTTTGACCTGTTTCCGTTGTTTAAGTGAATGTTGGAAACAAGTCAAAAGAAGTCCCTTGACTTATTATCTGGCTGCACGTTTCCCTTACAGTTTTCAGGGCGAGACTAGCCAATGGACGTTCTAATTCCTTAGAACGTCCACCCGTTTCTCTGTGGTTCGCCCAACAGCTACCAGGAACCAGTACTGTTGCATAGAAACAACAGTTTCAGCAATGAGCACGATCAGAAACACGCAAAATTACGTGTATCTAACCATGGCCCAATTACTGGCTTATCATCTCCCCCATTTTAAAATCTTGACCGCCCTCGGTCAAGCGGTCGAAGACTTCGGCAATGATACCCCGCGTTTCTGTTGCGAAGCCATACTCTCATGGCCTGTCACTCATGTCCAAGTGCCGAGGTACCGCCGGCATCCAAAATAGAATACCGGATCCGCATGACGTGATCATGCCTCGGTTCCTCAAGACGCCGATCACGGATGCCCACATAGTAGTAGGTCCAAGCGTCCGTTCTCGGTTCCACATCCCCGAACGACTACAAAGTCGTTTCCGCCGCCTGTTTTCTTCAAAAGTCCTGTTTCCAACTCATGTTGGACTCAGACTTGTAATCTCCGCCGTCCCTGGCGCTAGAATTGGCTAATTATAGCCAATTCAAATTAGAAGCTCGAAACAGAGTTTGGAATATGTTTTATTCCAAAACACCTGTTTCTAGGCTCTTCCACACTAGCCGCAGCTGAGTTCCCCGCAGCAGCACCTGACTTGTGAAAATTTTCACAAGTCGTTTGCTCCCACGCTTCTCTCCTCTCACCACCATGTCCGACAACGAATCCGTCGACCTCGCTCCTCTCACCGACGACGACCAGGCCTCCAGCACCTCCCGGAACTCCACCATTCCGCCTCAGCAACTCCGCAACCGTTACAACTTCGTCTACCCAGCGTTTTCGTCGGGTAGCAAGACGCCTCGGTTCAAGGACCACCCATTCTGGAGGGCCCTCTCTTCCAGCGATGGACGTGCGCTGGCCAAACTAGCGGTCGTGGTTCGTCACCCCAAGTCTGAATTTGACCGCCAGACTGCCCTCGCCATCCTAGCGGCGGGTCTGCCTTCCTTCGTCCGTCCCTTTCTTCTCCACCTCCTTGTTCCGTTCTAACCTCCCCAACCCTTAGCGCCTCGCTGTTTCCACTTTGGACCCCCAGGCTCCCGTTCCTGCGGACATCACTGTTGCCCTGTCAGGTGTTTACCACCTGATAGTGAACAACACCGACGCGGCCTCAGGAGTGGCAGTTCTTCCCGTTTCCACCTAGCGAATCGGTGCGTCCCCTTTTATTCTTTGTAGTTTCGTTGCCCATGCCTGGTATCTGTCTACAGATCCCGCATGCGCTCCAGGGTTTTCACCTCCGTGCGCTACCACCGCCGCTGAAGGTCCTACGCGTGACCAACTCAACAACGCGCCGCACCTGAGCAAAAACGCTCCCAGGCCCCACACGCCCTCTGAAGTCGCGAACAGCCCTCCCCCGGCTGCTTCTCCTCCCCCAAAGCCCGCCACCGCCAAAAAGAAGAAGTCCAAGCCCCAGTAAGTTATTGGACCTCTTACTGGTTCCTCTTCGCCTTAGGTTCTCTCTTTCAGGCAGGCTAAGTCGGCCTCGGTCGTTCACTCTGACGGTTCCGAGGACGACGAGCCCCTCTCCAAGGTAATTTCTCCTTGCCTCCCCATCGTTGTTTCTAACAAGTTACGTTTCCGTAGCGTCGTAAAACCACAGGCAAGGGGAACCGCGCCGTTTCTGAGTCGCCCGGCCCCAACGACAGTTCCGCACTCCGTCGCTCCAAGCGCTCGGAAGTCACTTCTGCTAAGTCGCCGTCCGACAAAGTCCCGGTACTTCCCATTGCCCTTCCCCTTCTTTACCCCCACTCACTCCCAGCTAGGCTGCAGTCCAGGCGAAGATCGACGCAATGATCCCTACCATTCGCACCAAGCTCGCCGAGATGTTGACCGAGCGGACCAAATCTGGCTATCGTGAGTGCCCCTCCTTTTCTCTTCTTCCTTAGTGATAATGCTCCTAGGCTTCATTCGCCACGAGGAGACTCATTATACCCTCACGCTCTCCGCCTTCCAAGGCCACCGGACCTATATCCCGAACAACACATTCGGGCCCGCGCCCCCACCCAAGAAGGGTGAACTTCCCAAGGAACCGTTGGTCGAACTCGTTCGCTTTTCCGCGATCGACTACGAGCAAGTACTCCAGGTGAGTCTCCTCTTTTCTCCTGTCTGACGTTCCTCATTACTTCCTAGCCGCCCGGTGCATGCCTCCTGTGCCTCATGTACGGAATCACTTGCAATCCCACGGCGTTCGGTCTGGCCTGTACGCATTGTAACCAGAAGAAGTTGCACACTCTCTGCGACCACACTTGGCGAGCGGACAAGGTGCGCGAAGTCATGGGCGGGATCGAGGAGATACGCGGGATCATGTTCCCCGAGGGTACGCCTCTCCTGTTTCTCCCCTTCCGTTTCTTCTCTGACTTCTCCCAGCCCCCATCGTACCAAACATGATCCCACACCTGATGGAACAGGTTTCGACCGCCCACGCAATTTGTACAGCTCGCTGCGTAACGACTTGACTGATGCACTTTGTGCCTTCTTCACCAGCGTCCGTAACTACGTCGCCGTGTCTGGAGAGGAGGTGTTCCGGCAGGAGTTCAAGTCGACGCTCCCGCATGCTACCGCCCGTGGACAAATAAATTCCCTTATCCACGCCTTCAACCACTATCACGACCCCAAGACGGCGCACCTTCCTCTCAAGCCGTACGAACTTTCAGACAACAAGAAGGATGATGCCGGGCCTCCCAAGTTCCCCAGGAAGGTCACCCTCAAGGTGAAGGAGTCCACGGAGGAGGGGAAGGAGGGCGACGGGATGGACGAGGACGCGGAGGGCGAGGTGGACACGACGGTCGAGCGGAAGCCCGAGTCTTCCAAGTCGTCGCCTCGCAAGAAGCACAAGCGCACTCTGAGCAAGTAGGCGCGTCGCATGTTTCTCCACACCGTACGTTCTTCCCATTTCTCCTACTCCCATCCTCTGACCAGAACTCGTTTCCAGACATACGCTGCATTTATTCCCTATTTCTTGTGTTCCCCGGTGCGGTAGGTATCGCGTAGATAGCCTACACACACGGGAGGAAATACTTGTATATTCTGTAGCGAGTCGAAAAACGACTCATATCCAACGAATACAAATTGTTTCTCGTTTCTTTTGGGTGAACGAACTTAAGGCAATTTTGGCTTAAGCCAAACACGGAAACATCTCGAAAGTCCGGAAACACAGGACTTATAGCAGATTTTCCTGTTAAGCCCCTTGTTTCTGAACTTCCAAGTATGTTTCTACGTTTGAACCAAGTCAGAAACAGCCAGTTTCTCGGGTCCAAGCGTAACTCTTAAGTACCGCACTGAAAACCCCCAAGCCGCAGAAACAGCCAGAATTGGCATATATATGTTCCAATCCCTTGTTTCTACACTTCGGTTTTGTGTTTCTGCGCGACTCAATGTCAGAAACACCTTATCCGGCTAAGAAGGAACACAGCCGAGCTCAAAGGAGCAATCTCCACTAGCCGACAGATCATCAATATGTACCGTTTCCGGTCGCAAGTCAGCATCCTTCCCATAGCTTAGAACTGCTAAGGTAGGCTCCTGACTATAGTTCAGGAGAATATGCGTCGTCCTCACTCCAGTGGCCATATTTCTGCCTCCGTTCCGCTGTTTCTCTGTACCCAGATTTTCATCGAAACCTGACCCCTGACTTAGGAACCGGTTTCAAAGAAAGCCCAGTGATGGATCCGAGACCACCATGCGGTACTCTCCTCCATCCATCGTTCCCAGTCTCTACAGCTTTCCTTTTACAGGATATTCCGCGTTCTCGGACATTAGTCCATGCGAGAAACATGGATATCCCGTTCCTCTTCGGTCGTCTCGGGCCAGAAAACGCGTGTTCCCCAACCACGGGTGGTGCGGAAACACGCAAGAATCGCGAAAATCGTTTGCCGATGTTCGGATCCTATCCTGCCTCTCCCCCATTTTAAAGAACTCACTGTCCCCAGTGAGCCGAAGTATCACCCAGAAACACCTTAAATGTTGGCGTTCCTCTCGTACTTCTTCCCCAGTCTCGCACCCCGTATCACAGAAACAGCAATCATCGCCCGCCGTCGCCGCCGATATATCGACTACGACATGACCCAGATCACTACTCCCACCACCTGAACCGTTCGCCATCCCCCCTGGCTTGGAAAAGGCGTGGAAACAGCTCGAACGCAAGAACAACACGTTCCTGTCGACTACCAGCAGCGGTGGCACTCTGGTTCAGTCTGACGCCATCGAAACGGTGGCCGAGTACTGGGTAAGCACTCTGTTCCCGTGTCGTTGTTCCGTTTCTGACTGTTTCCAAGCTTCCGTTCCTGACGAGCGACTACTTGTATCTCAGGCCGGTCCGAGTTCTTCACTGCGAAGCTCGCGAACACCGCGAACAAGGTTAGGCAGTGGCTGCCCGCCCTCGCTCTGGATCCCGCTACCCAGGACCAGCTGATTCCTCCGTTCGTGGAAGACTTCCTCAAGGCCGCCGACATCCTGCGCCAGTGGCGCATCGACAACGTCCTCACCAAGGAGGGCGAGACCGAGGCTGCAGGGACCTCCGTGGTTGTCCCAGCGCCTGTGGTCACTCCTGTAGTGGCGCCAGCTCCCGTCGCTCCCGTGGCTCCATGTTTCCAAAGGGAAGGCTCCCGTGTCGTCGAAGAAGGTGCGTTTCCACACACTTACTTCACGCGGTTTCTTATTTCCCTCAGGCCACTTCCGACTCCGTGCCCATCGCCAAGCGCCTCCGCTCGTCTGCTGAGCTTGAGCCCTCCGACGTTTCCAGCGACTCGGACGAACTCACAGACTCCGACGTTGACATGGAGGGGAATGAGCAATACATACCCCCCTCCTGCCCCCGTATGTTCCTTTTGCCTTCCTCATGGAAACACGTTCACCTGTTTCCAGGGATCTCGTTATTACGATGAGAAGGCCAGCTCCGGCAACAAGGCGCCCGCCAAGAAACGTGCTGTGAGTCACCCAGTTGTTTCTTTAAGCACCACTGTCTTACTGAACTCCAGAACGACCTCCGTTTCCAGAAGACGTCCTCGACTTCAGCCAGCGGCCAAGGCTCCCAGACGCCCATCTCCATAGTTTCCAGGGTGCGTGCTTCTACAACGTATTTCCCCTTCTCTACTGAAGTTTCCGTCCAGGCCATGGGCTCTGTCGTGTCCAGGCCCCACATGCCGGACCATCTCTCCTACGACGACGTCCTCGCTATCCTCCAGGATACCGGCAGAATTACTGGCACCATGGCCAGTTTCCCTACCACCAACAACACCCTCCTTCGCATGGACTGCGCTATTCGCACTCACTTGTCCCAGACTGCGGCGCGCATCCAACTCGATGTCAAGAAGTACAATACCATCTTCGAGGAGTATGAACGCGTCCGCGCCCTCGTCGAACAGAAAGGTCTGACCCCGCAGGAGTTCCCCATGTACGCGTGAGTCGCCTGCTGTTTCCAGACGAGTAACTCATGAGATTAATGAAGTTCCCCAGACCCCACACAGTTCCTACCGCCCCCAGGGGTGTACACGGGCCTGACCGGTCCCCGTGCCTTTCATCGCGGACGTGGTGGTCGAGGACGTGGGGCTCGTGGCCGTGGGTACAACGCTTGAATGAATGTTTCCATATTCGAGACGTTCCGAAGTCGTGCCAAAGTGCGGTGTCCAGTCCTTTCTCCCAGACTTGACTCGTGTTTCCGTGGCTCCCTAGCCAATCCATGCCTCCATCTTTTAACCACTACACTCCTTGTGCGCTACCGCTATGTATGCCCCTCGTAGACACTATGTACAGCCCTGCCCATAGTGTAGAATGAAAACTTGTTTCTTGGAAACACGGTGTGAACTCAGTTCCCAACACGTTTAGAACGTCTCGGACTGTCTCCCTCAGAGTCCCATTCATCAAGGTCAACATCAGGAACATATTCTTCCTCTGGTTCGTCACTCAAGTCCGCAGGATCTTCCTGTTCCCAGTTAGGGTTCAAGACCACATTATCGAACTGTAAGTCACGACCAAAGGCGTCGTCCTTTTTCTCCTTGTTGGCAACTAACTCGTCCAATTCCTCCTTGGACAGGTCAATCAAGCTCTCGATCTTGTGTTTCTTATCCAGAGCTTTGCGTGCAAAGTAAGGAATGACACGGAACGCGCCCACCTTTCCAGGATAGACCGCTCCGTTCATTTCACAGACAATGTACGAGCCACCTTTCGTCCTCCTGACAATAACCATGGGACCCAAGTATCTTGGCTCAAGTTTCTTGTTCAGGGACTTCTCAACCCTCGTGTTTCGAATAAGTACCATATCTCCTGGTTGGAAATCATAGTCCTTAATCGTTTCCTCGTGTTCCCGAGCATAACGCCGCACTGCTTCCAGTTTCTCAGTGTCTACCCGTTCCCGCATTTCTTCAATGTGCTGCCTATGCTTGGCCAGCGCTTTGGCTCTAAGCCCCACTAGTTCTGCAGTAGAAATAATCTCACCCGGGTACTCAACCATCCACGTAGCCTCGACAACGTCAAGAGGAATAGTGGGGTGACACCCAGTCGCCGCAAAGAAAGGTGAACAACCCAACCCTCTCCGCATCGTTATTCTATCGGCCCAAACTATCTGTGGCAGAAACCAAAACCACTTTCGCACATCTCCACCCGTGGCCTTATACACCATCTGGCGCATATGTTTGTGACCCGTTTTCTACTGGTCCATTGGCTTTTGAGTTGTAAGGCGAGACACGGATTCCCGTGATCCCATACTTACGATTCAACCATTCGACTGCAGCCAGAAACTGTGGCGCGTTATCGGTCACAAACTCCTTTGGACAACCCCATCTACAGATAATGTTCTCCAGAAGAAACCTTCCCAGTTCCGAGGTGTTCTCAGACCTTAGGCCTTTAGATTCTAACCAACAGCTGAGAGAGTCCCGCGCAGAAACAACATATCGATGTCCATTTGATGGAACACCCATAATCATGATGTCTACGTGGACCTTCTGGAACAGGCTGGGCGTCATAGTAGGAACAGGCGGTATTCGCAACAACTCCTCTTGTCGAACTTGGCACATGTGACAGGTTTTTAATGTACCAAGCCACATCGCGCTCGAACTCTGGCCACCAGAAACGAAGCTCGATCAAAGATTTAGTCGCGAATACACCTCGGTGTCCCAGACTATCATGCGAAGCCTTCAACATGTACATGCGATGCTCTTTATCCACCACCAGTTTGTGTGCAGAATCAGCTCCTTTTCGGAATAGACGCCCCTTCTTGTCAACGAAGAAACGCCTAGCATACACCATAAAGTTACGGTACTGCTTGTCTGAGAAACCTTCTGGCCGTTTGGTGACCGGTTTCTTAAACCATTCCTAAGCTTCTCCAGCTTCCCATCCTGGTTTATACCAGACTCTGTCCTGTGTTTCTCAGGATATTCTTCCCGTTTCTGAGGATCAAACTTGAACGCATCGGGTGGTAACATCGGTTCTTCCTCACGGATTTGACTCATTATGAACTGGGGCATTTCTAAGCCTTTCGACTTGAAAGCCTCTCTAACCAGTTCTGCGTCTTTCCGGTGTTCCGTGTACAAATCCCAACACAACTGTTCAAACTGATCCAAGGGAACATCCTCAACCCTTGTATCCTCGATAGTGTTGCCGCGACTCCCGACTCCAGCCCCCCAAGTCGACTCCGTGAAGTCGACTTGAGTCGAGTGGAGTCGAGTCATCTGCCTGACTCCGCCCGACTCCTGAGTCGAACCCGAGTCGACTCAAGTCGACTTGGAGTCACTCAAGTCGGGTTCAAGAACTAAAAATGTTAGATTCCCCTACTATCGACTTCCCAAGCAGGGTAAATCATTGTGGGTGGAAATTTGATAAATATTATAGGTGGATTTGTACTGGAAATGTAACAGAAGCGCAAAGTGCATTCGCTTGAGCTCATTTTTCGTCTTATCACGTTAGAAAGTTGCTCGGACTGAACGGAGAGCCTGAGATATGTTCATCTATGGTGTAAAAAAGTTTCAAGAAAACACATGATAAATGACTGAGATTCTGTTTTTGAGCGTGAAAATTTCCCGACGCCGGTGCAACATTTGATGCACTGTAGTACGTAGTTGACGTATTTTTCATGATACTTTATGGGGGTAGTAAAATCGACTGCAGAAGCACTGCCCACGATTTTCTTGGCTCAAAATCGAGGTGGGACGGGACCTGCGAGCGATTCAAAGAGGCGGTCACACCGGAGTCACAAGGCTTTACATTGTCTGATGCAGATGTACAGAGGTACGGTGGCCGCACCGTTTCAATTTTGGCGCAAGAATGTTGTGAACAATTCATCTGTCGCCCATACAACTGCCTCCACCAAGTTCCATACAAGTGATTGCCTACATGTTGCAGTACATCAGGTTTTTGTGCTAGTGTCAGGGGATGTCTGCGCTTAAGGCGGATTTTAGGTCAGTTTTCCTCGAAGTTTTTTAATCTCCTGAGAGAATAGACCTGTTAGCCAAATTCAAGCCACTTACAAAGGGGACTGGACAAGAATTGAACTCAAGCGAGTGCATTTTACTTCTTGTTTTGCACTCCAAATCCGATTATATGTTTCAAGCCACACAACGGTGCTCACATAACCGAATCAAGACCTTCGTTTGCATGCCCAGCCTAAGATTTGAGAAGTGGTTCTTACGGCAGTGGCCATGGGTCATGCACGACAACCAGCATGAGAAAATTGGTTGAAATGAGAAATTGATTGTGCACTACCTATGATACATCTGTCATGATCTGGAGAACAGCGAGTCTGAATGCGGGTCAATGAGGCAGGAAAGGTGAAATTTTGATAATGAAAGTGGCGCACACTCTGCCGCTACAGCGGGGAGGTATTACTCTGCACGGAGGAGGGGGCACAACACTCAGTCATAGAACAAAGATTATATCAAAGTGTGCTCTGAGTGCCTCCCTCTCCTGGGCGAACGCACGTGTAGGAACAGCGCAGGAGAGTGTTCCGTTGGCGGGCAGTGACTGCGTGCGAATTCAGTGCAAGCGTGCGAGTCGATGGTACGTCGCGTGAAAAGCAAGGCAGCACTATTGCACGTCATCTTATTACAGCATCGCTTCCCCTGCGGCTGTACTCGGGGTACCATAGGCACGACCCACCAGCAGGGAAAGTCCCCCAATGTCGATTCAGGGAGTTATATTCAAGGTAAGTTTTAATAAAACTTGAAAGAATTGAAGACACACTGGATAAAGCGAGCCAGGCCGTTCCTGACATTCACAACAATTTCCTTCAAAGACGATCATTTCGGTGGCTAATTGACAATGGCAAAGGGTCTAGATGCGAATGAAAGAGAGCACAAAAGGCGGCTCCAGTCTTGCTGAAGAGGATATAACGAAGTTGGGGCTACAGAGACGACCACAGAAGAATGATCCAGTGTGTACGGTGCGACCAGGTACATGAAAGAAACAAAGTTCAAGTGAGCACCTAGCCAGGTCAGGAGCTGAGTTTGGGGCCAAATTTGGGGAAAGGAGCCTCGAGGAGGACACTACGGGAAGACGATGCGGTGGGAAGTGGAAGTGGCACGTCCGTGACAGTGAAATATCCCCCTTTCTGGTGTTCCACAATGAGAAAACCAATGTTCGCTTTCCCTTGGTCACTCAAAACCTATTTTAACGCCCAAGGGAGGTTCTTACCATGTGAATCCGTCCCCACCATAAAAAAAAAACACCTGGAAAAACTGGTTATCACGTATGGAGTGGTCTGTATTCTTTCAGACGCGCTCATACGCTACCTGAACTCAAACAAAACAACCCCACCTTCCGTTCCCATTAGCCTCCGAAAATTGTCCAAGAAATCCCGACTTCATCGACTCAGGTCGACTTGGTCGACTTCGAGTGACTTCGATGTGACCAAGTCAAGTCGAGTCGAGTCGAATTGTCTTCGGAGTCGACTTGTTGAGTCGTGACTCGACTTTTGGAGTCACGGCAACACTAATCCTCGACTTCCTCTATGGTCTGGAGATACCCTCCGCGCGTATCAATATCACGCTTGAAGTCATCGAACTCGTAAGGCTGCTCAATGTCGTGGTCCCATCCCTCATGTGCCTCAGGAGACGGGTTCTCATCGAAACCATCCTCTGGGCTGGGATATTTGGGATCACCAGGCTGTTTCAGCCTTCTCGACAAGCCATCCGGCGAGAACGTAAGTCCCTTCACATGTTTCAACGTAAAATGGAACATTAGAATCTCCTCGATCCACCGGTTGATTGTAACGTTGGGGCCCATCCCCGGGTTGTCTAGCATCCCTTTGATGTACATGGCATCCGTTTCCACAACCAGTTTCCGGCAACCCAGCAGCCAATATTGCATATGCGTGAGCGCACGTTTCAGGCCATACAGCTCGCGTTTAGGCTGAGAGAAACGAGCCTCTCTAGTGTTTAGAGGGATCGATGCAAACTTAGCATAGTACCGGATTTTTGGGTTGACAGGGTCCAGTTGATAAACCTCTATTCCCACCGCTATCCAAGACGTATCCGCTGCCAGCACTATATCAGAATCCCACTCGTAGTTGAGTGGTTTCAGTGCTTCGCAGTTTTTAACCGCCTCTTTCAGTGCATCCATAGACGCTTGGGTTTTGTCGTTCCATTCGAACTCGACTTCCGCCCATAGCAGTCTGGTCAAATGCCTCGCCTGCACCGTGTAGTACCGAATGAACATTCTCATGGTCCCTACTACTCCCAGAAACTGGCGCACTTGAGAAACATCCTCTAAGGGAGGCCATCTCAAAATGACTCCAATCTGGTCTGTAGTCGGTTTCCGACCTTCAAACGAACAAGTATGGCCTACTACTACAAACTCGTTTTTGCACAGAATCATCTTCAACGCCGAGATAGTGCCTCCACTATACTTCAACCGTTGGGCAACTCTGTTCAAGTTCAAGAAATGCTCCCATACGAAACGCCGTATGCCTGAGTTCTCAGGTATAACCTCATAGTTTCCATCCTTATCTTGGTACCTGCTACCAGGACCCCGAATAGGAACATCGTCGATGTAAGGAATAGTAACATGAGGAATTTCCTCCCGTAGTATGAAAGTAACGTCGTCGTGGAATATGGGAACCGAGTTGGTCCATCCCTGGGGAAGTTTGACTAGTCTCAAGGCCCCAAAGGGCATCTGAAACGTAGTGTAATCCCGGGATCCTTCAGCCAAATCCCTATGATCGTAACCAGAATACAAGTCGAACACAGCTCCACATGCCCTTCCTGCGAAGTGGCTTGCTAGCTCGTCTGTGGCTGGTGGTAACCCAGAATGCGCTATGGTAACTGCATTCAAAGGTTCCAACGCATGTACCAGACGGATACTCTTCCCATCTTTCTTCAGAACCCCAAAGAATTTTGAATGATAGGAAGAGTTCGAAGGTTCATACATTCCTGCATCTATTTTCTTCTTTATCACCGCACAGAATTCTGTGAGTTGCCCGCGTGGAATGGGAATCGATTTCTCAACCCATACCGCGTGTTCAACTGTGGGTATTTCCACCGGTGGAAACTGATCGTGTTTCCACGTTCCCCGTTCATCATCATTCCAGGTGAACACTTCATTGTGGATCGTAACCATATGATGCATGAGTTTCCGTTCCTCCGGCCACAGAAAATCCTCTTCGTGGATCTTATCTATGGCTTCCATCCGTTCCTGCGTGTATCGTCCAGTAGGAACGAAATCACCTGGGTTAGGAGACAGTTTAGGCATGTCCGCAAGCGGATCCCCAATTATCTGTCGTTTAATCCTGAACCGCTCTGGCAATTCCGCATGCACTGGTCGTGTTTTTAACGCGACAGGTTTATATTTCTTCCCTGCGAAGCTGTTCAGGACTGGTATTCCTGAACTGTCAAGTTTCTCAACTCGCTCCGAGGAAGGATCATCACGGAAACACATGTAGCATTCAGCTCCAGTGCCCACCGTATGTTCCTTTGAGCTCCTCCCAGTCTCTTTCCGATTCTTGTGCGTAGAATCAGACCCCAGCCGACCCGGAAATTGTTCATTTAGGGCGTAGACCTCATAGGTCCGTTTTTCCTTCTGTTTCTTAACGAAAGTCCCAGAAAACTCCTGTAAGAGTTGTACCGCAACTTCGTCCTCCTCTAGTTCCGGGCTGTCCAGAGACCGTAACAAATAGGCAGTTCTCAGCTCATCAGCTACGAACTCTCCATTTGTCGGTTCCACATAGCCTTCCACCTGCAACTCTCCTTGCTTATTGAAACCGAACTGAACAGCCAACTCTCCTCCTTGATGCGTTCCCATCAGTTCCTCGAAGAGCCCTGAAAATCCGCTTCCTTTTCAGCACCCGAAGCAGTACGCGCCGGTTTCGGAACTTCCTCTTCGTCCCTAACTTCTTCCACGGTAGCCCTCTGATTCTCTTTCATATCAGGAGGAAACTTGCCTCGCATAAGCGTAGGCAAGGAAACCCGTTTCTGAGTATTCGGGTCCGTTATGGTGATCGTTTGCATACCAGAACTAAAGTTCTGGATGTTTGAGCGAGTCAAAATATCAAACGGTCGACCAAGCAGGACGTCGTATGCAGTCATTTCTATGATGTGGACTTGTAGATACACATGGATATCACCAAAGGTGAATCGAACATTGCGTGCCAAGCCCGCAGATTGTTTCAGCTGCGCATTCGCGCTTTGCATGAATATGGTTATGTCTGGGTCCCAAGAAAGACCCAGGCGCTCCGCCACGCGTTTAGCCATGGAAACAATCTCTGAACCAGGATCCACAATGCTCTCCAGTTTCTCTCGCCCTTCCAGTACTGGGAAAAGTACCCTCAGGTTGGCTGATTCCACAGCAGCGTAGATCTGTTTCGGTGCCTGGTTTGGTGCCAAGGTAGAATAATATTGAAGAACAATATCTGGCGCTACCACACATCCGGGTTCCAGACCCACATCTTTCTCTGTAGAAATATACACAGAGTCGACGGGCGTCAGACTGTCTATCGATATCGCATTGCTGTTCAGTCGTACGGGCCCATCTTCATCCATGAAGGGAAGACCAGGTACTTCTGCTGCGAAACCAGCCATCATAACTGGTTTCACCGGTTTCCGCACCTTCAATGTCGTCTCCCTCAGCGCCTTGGCATATTCTCCGTTCATGGCTGTCATCATGCCGACTGTAACGCCGTCCAGCACCATGTTTCTGGTTTGATTAACTAAGTTCTGTACGATGTTTCCATCGTCAAACTTAGAAACCAGTTTATACGCCTTCTCTTTTGCTGGTTCCTTGAAACACAGAGCTGAACGCAGCGGTGCAGGATTTACACACGCCCCGCTCAACTCCGTGGTCTGTCTCAATTTTTCGAAACCCATCGGAGGTTCATCTTCCTCGTCCGAGTCATCCAACACTATACGCCTTTCTGCGCGTTTCGCAGGGGCTCTAGGAACACCTTCTTCCTCTTCTAACTCATCAGGCTGAAGGAATTCCACCTTCTTGCCTTTTCGCCTCCAATCCAATTCCGTATCAGCAGCAGAAACACGGTCCTCAGGAGGTTTAACTGCTTTTAGTGGTCTCGCTCTCGGTCGTCTACCAGCCTCCCTCATTGGTCCGCCTAAAAATTTGGGTTAGACGGAGGATCCGTCTTCGCCCCACTTCTAGTTGCCACCAATTGGTCAACCACACCTCCAGTTCCTTCGCCTCGCACCGCATTAAACAGCTGTATCAGCTGAGAAATGTCGATCCCATTATTCGCCTGAACAGGCGGGCTCGCGAACTGTCCTTGTGGGACCTGCAAGAATTGTTGCGGTGGTTGAACACCGCTATTTGAAGCAAGGGGTTGCGCCCCAGTCGACGGAAACAGGAATGCTCTGCTGGAACACAGGAGACGGAGCCATATAATTCTGACTGGGAGCGCGGCTCATCTGTTGTATTTTTACAGATCGAATCTCGTCCTCAGTCGTATCATACAGGTGATCCACCCTGTCGGTATACCTGTTCCCATACCCATCGTCCTGAGTCCAGGAAGCGCTCGAGTAGAAACTCTGCATCATTCCAGCACGCTGGGCTTTGGCCGACTCCCTGGTGACACCCTGTCCTCCGGAAGTGCTCCTCCACCTTTTGCATATGACTCAGGTTTTCAGGATACCTGGGTATCCAACCACCCGTCCCAGCCTAAGCTGCCCATCCTCAACCTTAACCCATCCCAGAGTTATAAATTCGTCCTTGTTCCTGCAATCCCTGATATAGTGGGGACCGTTACAGAAATGACAAGCCACGTCCGGGCGAGGCTCACGCTGTTCGCGCGGCTCCCTCCTTTCTTCAGCTTGTTCATGCGGACGGTTATCCATGTGAGGAGGAGACGGCTTAACAGCCTGACTCAACAGTTTCACTGTGTTCTCAAAAGATGATTCCATCTTCTTCAAGTTCTCAGCAAGACGTTTCTCCTGCAGGATCACCGTATCTCTCAGTTGTGCCATTTGCCCAGCAAACACGTCAAGTCTTTCATTGACCTCTGTTTTTATCGAATTCATGGGAGTTGAATCCCGTGAAACCAGAGTTGGAATAAGTCCAGGAACGCGTGTGGACGTGTTGGCCCGAGGGCTATCAAGCAACATCGCACCCGCAGTTCTCCCAGTCCAATTGTTCGCAATATAATCCGCAAGTTTCAACACCTGCTTATAGGACAAACTGGTCTCCTCTCCGAGTAGTGGGTTCCGTTTCGTTGTCAGAAACCTCATCATCCGCAGCGGTTCCATCATGAATCGCGTGTATGCCCTGCTGGTTCATGGCTACCTCCACTTCCTGGCTATAGCCCTCCTCCAACACAGACAAGACGAGGTCGACTAACGTCCGGTTCACAACCAAGGCTGAAGGTCCTTTCTTCAGTTTCTCTGCTTCCGTTTCAAACGCTAGTCGGAAACGGCGCAATTTCCCGAGTTCGGGGCGGGAAATAGGACGCGCTGACGCGCATATGTCCTGGAGTTTCTGAATCGAACCAACCTCCTGGTCCTCCACTTCGGGATACAACCGCAAGATTTGTTTCCGCCATTTCTTATACGTCGAACCCTCAGCTTCCGCAAACATGGAGAGACTCTGCCATTGCTCTCTGATATCGCTATCATCGAGGTAATTAAGCAGAAGCTTCTTCTGCTCTTGTTCGCTAGTGATTCCTCCACTATCGCACACTTGCTCGGTGTTTCTAAGAAACAATTTGAGACTGCTGGCAGTCTCGCCATCGAACTTGGGACGATTAGAATCCCAAGCCGTGGGTATTTTAAAGCCCTGAACAGTAGGCATAGTCGTTGTTGGATCAGAAGAAAAGTTCGGTGTTGTTTCCGTCTCAACTGGGTTTCCGAGATCACTCGGTTCGTTTCGCGTGTTAGGCAAAGAAACAGAACCAGAAGCTACCGCGTTCGCCAGTGTAGAAACGTTACGTCCACGACCTCGACTAGGAGAACCAGATACGCTCGGTGGTTTCCGATGCGTGAAAGTTTGCAAAGGAGCAACTAGTGTATCCCTCGCTCGACGGGAAGTCGCGGTGCTACGCGATGCCGGAGCGAGGATTACTGAATTGTCCGCTACGAAGTCCTCCTTCTCCACGAAGTAGAGCAGGAAAACCCGAAGGTGATGTGTCTGGTTCAGTACCAGAGCCTCGTCTAGGAGGAATGGTGACGACCCAACAGAAACGCGGTTTGGAAGAGTTTCCAAACGAGTTTTACAGCAGAATGCTCAATCTTATCTCGAAACGAGATCAGAACCTTCCCTCGCGGTGGGCTCCAGATGATTGATGTGCTCAGAACCTATATAAGAAACACACAAATAACCCCACTTGACTTGAGAGCGGCACAGAAACAGTCCAGAGACTGTTCCAACAACCAACAAACAAATCAAACGGCAATATATGCACGTTTCCAAAGATCCCGACGAGTTACAGCCCCTAGTACAGGGCCTTGTAAAGGTTGTAGGGAGAGGTTTCGTATCTCAAAGAGATAATAGAGCAAGCTGCGTAGAACGTGTTTCTAGACACAGTGGAAATGTTGTTTCCAAACAAGATAGATTTATAGCTTCGCAGCGTGTGTGTGTGTGTGTGTCCAAGCGACAGAGAAACAAGTTTAAAGTAGTCCCTGTAGACTCAAGTAAGGCCCCTAGTTTATAGGCCAAGAACGTTCACAGAGCTTTCCCTAAAGAGGTACTTTCTGAGCAACGCCAGCAGTCACGTTTCCAAAGTTTTCCCTTGACGGTACTTTCTGAAACCCGCTCCGCAAACAACAACAATAATGTTTCTTTCAACAGAGTCCCAGATCCAACAGATTCTCAGAGTTCAGACAGTTTCCAGGCAAAGCCCAAGTGCGTTTCCAGAATAATATATGATTCAGAAACAATTAAGATTTCGACTAATAGTGCTACTCTATAAGAGTGCGTTCGCCGAGGATCCCAGATCAACCCAATGCGCAAGCGTATAGCCTACTAGTTCGGGGGAAGATGCTGTGTCCATCGTAGAAACAGCCCTCGGATACTTATACAACCACCAAGACACTGTTACAAAGCCCAAAACACAATCCCAATGAGTCAAAAGTCCGTTTATCCGTCTCTTTAACCGCGTTTCCGTCGGTTGTTCTTCCGAGCGTCGCCTCCCATTGGTTCCCAACTGTGAGCACGCCATGTTCCCTTGCCAATTACGAGGCAGGAACCCGTGCAGCAACACCCCTGTATTATTCAGAGGGTGTGTCGATCACCGATAGATCGGCACTGCATCTCGTTCGTCCTGTTTCTGCTTCAACTCAAGTTTCCCCTTGGGTCCAAGTACGGAACTTGATAGTACTCCTTTGTAGGTCTCGGTAGATACCCATTTCTCTAGGGTTTCCCAGAAAGGGTTCTTGAGAAAGAACCTTAGAACGCCTTTAGAGTTGTGATCCGGATCCACAGAATAGCCGACCACCTGTTTCGGTGTATCCGCATCCGATGGAAACCGGCAACTCTGGCAACCGAAACACTCGTGACCGAACACGTCTCCCCTAGCGTCTCAACACAACACAACACATTGCCAACTCCCGTTCCTTTGACCTGTTTCCGTTGTTTAAGTGAATGTTGGAAACAAGTCAAAAGAAGTCCCTTGACTTATTATCTGGCTGCACGTTTCCCTTACAGTTTTCAGGGCGAGACTAGCCAATGGACGTTCTAATTCCTTAGAACGTCCACCCGTTTCTCTGTGGTTCGCCCAACAGCTACCAGGAACCAGTACTGTTGCATAGAAACAACAGTTTCAGCAATGAGCACGATCAGAAACACGCAAAATTACGTGTATCTAACCATGGCCCAATTACTGGCTTATCAACGGACTGCAGCATAAGCAGAATTATGGGTGGTGTGCAAGTGGTGTGAAGGCCATCATCAGCTGTACTGCCGAAGTGAACAAGCCGACAGATTTTAGCAGGAGAGATTACTGCTGACGCAAAAACTATGACAAAAATGTGATGCACGGCCAAAACCAAAAAATAGGGTGCCCTAAGACCCTTTAACTTACGTTACCGGGAATAAGGCGAGTAAGGCCGGCAAGCGGCAGAGCCCGCTACCCAGTCTTTTTAAACTTCTGTGAAGGGCATTGAGCCAGAGAACTGGACACACTCGAACTCGCTCTGGTTGATACGGCAGTATCGACCAACTCGTATTGGGGGGCAGAGAGTCTCCGTTATAAATGTCTTCTTGTTCATCTTGTAGCAGGCGAGGCTGAGGATGGCAGGGTGGAGTGTCAGAGTCTCTACCAAGTTCGGCTTTAGCCCTTCACCTTGAAGGAGACTGCATTCTGAATCTACGTGGCCCTACTTAGGTGAATTTGAAGAGGGAAACAATGTGATTCAACCCGTTGCTTCAATTTTGTGCTTCTAAAGATCACAGTTTTCCAAATGGTTCGGATGGGCCGAATGCATAAAGTGGAGAGGATGAACACAACTGAAGACTTGAACCAACATGCTGCTTTCCGGTTTGTAATTATACAGCATCAGAAGTGCTATAAAAACGTGATTTTCGAGTTTGGTTTGACTAATGCTAATGACAGTATGTGCCATAGAGAGGATTCCATCGCTTTTGGAGGTCGGATTATTCCTTATTTGGCATGCTCAACTTCCTGTGCTCGTCGTGCGCACATTGAATAACACAGTTGAAACTCCCCAGATCTTACGAAAGTCTTGAGGCATCGGTCGAGTTCCAAGGCCTAGTGGGCCTCACAAGGGAGATCCCAGATCACGAAAACAGTAAGAAAATAGACTCAATATGGCGACATAGCAGAAAAGAACAAACTATGGAGTACAAACTAGAAGCAGTATGAGTATCGCATTTTGAATGACTGAAGACCACAAAGAACTGGGACAAAGACGAATGCAGCACAGCACATTATCTAACCAAGTCAATCTCTGAGATGAGCGACGGATGAGATTGCGTACCTCGGCCAATTGCGTTAAAACAAAAATCTGGTCAAAATAGAAGAGCCGGAAGTTGAACCCAGAACAAACAGGAAGATATGCTCAAAAGTCGAGTAAGGAACGTCGTTGAGAGGCGAGATCTGGTAGCTGCGGCGTATGGGTGAATCGCGCTGGGGAAATATTGCATAAGCGATGATAGACCAACACGACAAACAAGTTTGACGTGCTCTCAGTCGTAAGCGATTCTGAAATCGAAAAAAGAAAAGAAGATTAGGTTGAGGATGCGTGCGCAAAAGATCACGCACCAGTCGAGAATGTTTGAGATGAAGAAAATGGGTGATACCACTGTGGAAGGGTAGGATGGACCGCAGGTCGCCTCCCTTCTACGTTCTATTTCCGTACTTACTTTACGGTACATCGGTCTTCGGACCGCATATTTGTCTTGTACGTACATATGGCCAAATATTACCTTCTTACCCACAAACCACCACGACCGATGCGACCAGTGACCAGAGTACTCCAACGTGAGTACGTCGCCAGTGAAGACTATACACCCGAGCTCCAGATTATCGCCTCCAACGACTTCTTACGCCCTCCACCCATACCTCACGCCCACACGGCATATCTCCGATTTCCCATCCGTTTTCCATTCTACGTGTCTACGACATTACGAGACCCATTCACCCTCATCCCGCTTCACCCGTACACCCCATATCCAGACGACTGACCCATCCTTGCTGTCTACCAGCACAGAACTCCGCTCTTCTTCACCGCGCAGAAGTCATACATGCTCATTTGTCGCCTGGTGAAATAGACTGAGAGTTGGTGAATATATGCAGGTCATAGGTATACTAACTTGGTCTGGATGCGAGATACTACAGTGGGGAGGGTGCACAGATATCTGGCATCAGCCAGCAAGCGACATGAGGTCAAGTGAGCAGAAACTCGGAATAGCAGTTATCACAAGTGGAACAATTCGAAGACATAGTACCCAACAGTCGTTGCACTGAGGGATCACGTACAGCACATGGCGCAATGATTCGATGGGAGGCGATTAGTACCGGAGACTGCGCCATGGGACACAGTGAGAAGGAAAGGAGGGAAATATGAGGTGGAAATAGACACAGAAGTAGCAGCGAGCCGTCGATTGACGTCGTGGTAACTGCTGGCAATGGGGAGACACCTCCGAGGCACTCGCGCATCACTCGGGTACGGCTGCGACTTTGCGAGCGACAAGGAGGAGAAACATTCAGGATGGAGTGGCAAGATCCCGAGAGGTCCCTGAAACGTCAGACTGGGGCGATGGTAGTGGATGATGGTAGTGAGGGACGAAGAGCACGACTTGCGCGAAGCGGCGGCGCGGAATTTAGCTGGCCACGGCCCGAGCACACCTGATCCTTGAGCTGGGTGGACCTGGAGTCCCTGGAGAGCAGGCCCGAGCACTGGAACGCTCTTGCGAGGACATACCAGCCCTGGAAGTAAACTCAAAAGCTAACCCTTGCAAGCACCTTGATCCACCTTTTCAAAGTCACGACTCCTTACTACTTTCAGACACTTTTGTGATGAGCCCTTGATACCAGAAGAGATAGAAGGGCAAGGGATGGAAGCTATAGGGAGAGAAAGTGGGGCAAGAGCAATGCGAGCGACACAGGAGTAGGGAGCTAAAGACTGTGGCACTGATTGATGTTGGGGATTGCCGCGTGATGGTTGGGGTGATCCGTCTGACATCGGGCGAAAGTGCTTGGGATTACGCAAAATAAGATTATGAGTTGGCATCGACAATCATTTCGCTTCTGTGCCGTTCTTCTGCCATCCAAAATTTTGGCGGAAGGATCAGTCCAGATCAGTGCTTACATGAAAACGAATGACGAAAATGTGATGCTCTGCATGTGGCTGAAGTTAGGGCTCCCTAAGACCCGTACCTTACGGTAGCGGGAATAAGGCGGGTAGGGCCAGCAAGCGGCAGGGCCTGCTACCTGAAGTACTGCAAATGATGATTTATTCGCTTGTTGAGCATACAGACAATCTCGAAATACCTCGTATATTAAGCAGATGCCTCGAATCAGAGTGCACCTGTTTGTACTGCCGAAGTTTCCCCATCCACTATCTCAGCTGACCCCCTGTATCCGAAATGACCTCAGACGCCCGGGGCGCTTAGGGAATTTTCAAGTGCCCAATCAGACCCTCAAGCTCCACTCAAAAGGCAGGGTTTCCATTGTGTCGCTTCTTCTATTCCACCCCCCATCATCTCTGCCGTCCCTCTGCCCGTGTCGCCGCCTCCGTTCCTCTTTTCTGTCCTACACTGCAAGAATGAGCAACATATATTCAAGGCACTCGAAACCATCTACCAAGGCGCGGGTATGCTTCACTCTAGATCCTGAAAATTCCGCGGACACCTCAAACACGCTACTTACTTCTCCGCTCTCCGTTACACCTCAAAACAGCAATCAAGTCTTCCCTGATCTCAACCGCCTCGCGTGTTTATTCACTTCTGGAGGTTTCAAGCTGTAGAACTCCGCAACACCTCGCGCATCGCCCGTCAAACCCAATCAAGGCCAACTTCAAGTTCACTGTCAAGGCTCAAGTAATCGTCAAGACCTCAAAGTCAATGTTTGCTCCATAATCTGAACGCAATTTCCCGTCTTTCACCGTATCTTCTGCCGGTAAACGCATTCTTGAACGTTAAGATCCATGGGGTTCCGATGGCAGGTAGGAAGCGCCCACAGGATATGGTAAGTGACATCGTCGGTCCCTCATCTCCTGGTTTCCGGCCTTCATTTACTGACCTTCGTAAGCGCAGACCTAAGGTCTGAACCATCGCGCGACAAGGTGCTTCAACGGGATTCGCAAGCTCTTCAGATGGGTTCCTGCTAGCGATCCTCGATTCTCTTTAGTACATCTTAACATGTATTCGCTGACCTGCTATACGAATTTAGGTTAGTTTTCTTTCTTCCTGGACGAGCGTTTCTTCCTGCCGAGTTTGGGAAAAGCCTGGCACCGATATGAGTATGTCTGTATTTTATACCTCACCGCCTGATACTCAATTATCACCCAAGCGACATTCAGTTATCGAATACATCTATGACCGAGTGGAACGGGCTAATATTTGATGCCCATCGTCCCAACATGTGCGGCAGTGGTAAGTTGTTCTGCTTCAATTGATAATAGGGCTGAAAGTGAGGTTTTGCAGTAAACCCTCTATTGAGCCAAACTGCGGATATCGATTTCTGCAGTAATCTACGACTACATACCATTGCCAGTACGCGAGACCTTCAGCCAACCAGATGCAATTTTGTTTGTCATACCTAGATTCTGAGTAATGAACCTTTTTCAACCGTAGTAAATCTGCGGTGCGCTACTTGATGCATGCTTTATGAAGCATGAAACGGAGCGTGAATGGGAGTGATATGTATTGTTCTTGCTCTCAAACTCCCAGTTCAATGCCTCGGCGTCACGTTGATACTCGGTAGTTGACAACTATCATGCCATTGATATTCAACCTTGCATCCCGCTCTTTACCGGCTTCACGGCACACGTGTATCATGTTGAACCAACCTCACGCATTTGGAAATTACCATAGTTGCCGGAACGAAGCGAAGGCACGGCTTGTATTTAATCAAGCAGAACCAGTGCCCCGCCGTCCCGAAGATGTACCCTTCTCTCCGGAAGCAGTTCCTTTACTTCTCTTTCTCGGTGGCGTCTCACGCGAGCTGTCAGAATCATCAATTATGTCAAAGCTTCCAAGGGTTTCCTGCAACGAGGACGGGCCTGCACTTTTGCTGGCTGGTGTTGGAGTACCCGGTGTCTGATGACCGCTGCAGAAAGTTGTGAGAGGCCAGAAAAGTCTAACCATCACAAAACTCACGTAGAACAGAGATCTGTCATTCCTCACTGTGGAGTATACAGAGTGGACATGGCAAGTAGGTTGAAAAAGTGTGCAGCAACAACAGGATTTTTGGCTACCAGAATGGATTGGTCCCAATAATTAGAAATATGTTGTGGGAGTGAAGGATCAAGATCTATCTCTGAACCAGCTAGGAATTTAACGATTGGGTTATATACATCAGCCGGATTAATGGTGATGCAAAAGCTTGGGAGCCCCTTTTCAATCATAAGGCCTCTGATTTCATTCCGCATCGCTACAGGGGCAGCCGAGGACCCTGGCACAAGTGAAGTAACACCATTTACCTGCTTGAGCAACTTGAGAACTTTGCGCTCTTCCTCATTTCTCGAAATGGCAGACTCTCCTTTCATGATGCATGATGTGTTCAGAAACCTCTTTGACAACAGTGGGAGATACATTAGCGACTTGCAAAGCAACAGAGGCGAAGTTTGCTCGTTTGACCTTCAATACAGTATGTAACAGCATCTCATGCCGCTGCAGTATGTTAAATGCGGTAAATATAAACGAAGGATGCTCTTGAAACCGGGTATCTGACAGATTCAATAAATGCTTGACATGATGCTTCAGAGATAGTGGAGCGGTGCATTTTGAATCATTAGGTCCCCCAATGCCGTACAGAAAAAGGGTAGGATATATCAAGGGCAGTAACTGCCTGTCTTGCTCAAGCTCGTTTGCGGGTTCCCAATCATGAGGAATTTGAATGTAACCACCATCTTTCTTCTTAATGTGTCGCAATGCCGCAGTGTCAGAAATGGCCTCTGGGTCGGCTAACCAGCGAGTAACCCAATGAGAACCCCAACCAGGATAAACCCGATAGATGCTAGTAGCTCGTATGTTCCCCGAGCAGTAGGACCAGCCGTACAGTGTCCTCCCTAGGAGGCCGTATGTCGTAGGTCGGGATGCGAGGCGGAACCCGGAACGAGTCGAAGAGGGTGTGATATCCACTCAGGTATACAACCCGGGGTGTGGATATAACCCATAGTACAATGTGGAGGAAGCGGGGCAGGGTGGAGACAATACCTATGTCAAGCCAAGGTAGAAGCCTGAGATTAGACGAGGTAGAATCTACTGTACATGGAGATTCTACCGAACTTATATAGGTAGCGGGAATAAAGCTGGTAAGGCCAACGAGCGGCAAGGTTCGCTACCTTGTCTGAGCCGGATCACAAACTCGTGCAAAACATTAAATTCAACAAGAGAACTATGTACGGTATTGTAACTATGGATTGGTAGGATTAGAAGAGTGTGATCATTGAGTACGGAGATTTAATTAAGCACGAGATTTCTTGGAAGGGGACTGGAAAGCATTGAAGTCATCATCGACATCCGCATCCACCACGGGCTCCAAATGACACGTGCATTTTTAGGAAAGAGTGGAAGGGAACGCGGAGGGGATTGGGTATGACCAGGGGTCTCCCGATCCCTGGTCAAGGATCTTGAGCCGCTCAATGTACATGTGGTATGTCTACAATAATGAAGTGAATAATATAACTCAACACGTTCCACAGCTGATATTGAAACATACCTTGGATTCAGGCCAAACATAAGTTTTGAGGGACAATGCGGCGCAAAAAAGGGTCCCTTCGGTGAGTTTTTCTCTCAGCTCAGACAGCGCAATGAGCTTATTATCTACATTGCGAATGTCGCGTTGTATGATCTTGACGTTGCTGTGCCTAAACCAATCACCGCGATGCTCAGGGAATAGGTTTGGGTCGTAGAGGTTGTTAATTTTTCGATCTATGCGGTGAATTAGCCTATCATGAATTGAGGGAGGATCGTGACTGCTTACTCTCAGTGGTTAGTGGGACCAAAGCACTCATGCCGATGTCCTCAGACTGAGCCGGGGACTGAACTTCGGCGGCCCTGAGGGACTTGGGATTCCTGGGGCGCTCTGCCCCACTGTTAGCTGAACTGGTTCGCCGCGCATTACGGCTCGGGGCGACCTGTACATGAAATCATGGCAGCAGCAACGTGAGATGAGTTCTCCATCGACATTTTCTTCTGGTCTACATTTAAGACAACATTCAGAACTGCCTTCGCAACATCAGTGGCAGATGGATAACCTTGTGATACAGCTTGACAAGTTGCAAGCTCGGGGCGGTGGGATGTAGAGGCATCGCCTCCATTGGACAGATTATCGAAGCAAGCTCCAGTGATAATATGGTGAATGAGTGCACGGCGACATTGAATGAGGCTCATGTTTTGGTGAAGAATACCATGTAATGCAAGGGCATGTTGGATCACAACAAGATCAGTATGGAAAACCGAAGTGCGCGTACACGTAGAATGGTGACCAAGAAAGATATCATGGATAATATTCGAAGATTTTATATGCATATTATTCATTGGGATAGCAGAGGTGGATATATTGGATCCCGTCTCGGCCAAAACAGAGATCCATTTGAAGGCTAAAGACATAATTCATGCAAGGTACCATAAGGATTCCGGAAGCCAGAGCATGTCGAGTGCAAATTCCTGGTAATTCCAGAACTCAGAACCCAGTCCAAAGAGAGAAGAGACCTCTCAGCGTCGTAGTTTACAGTGGTTGATATGCAAGGTACCATAAGGATTCCGGAAGCCAGAGCATGTCGAGTGCAAATTCCTGGTATTCCAGAACTCAGAACCCAGTCCAAAGAGAGAAGAGACCTCTCAGCGTCGTAGTTTACAGTGGTTGATATGCAAGGTACCATAAGGATTCCGGAAGCCAGAGCATGTCGAGTGCAAATTCCTGGTAATTCCAGAACTCAGAACCCAGTCCAAAGAGAGAAGAGACCTCTCAGCGTCGTAGTTTACAGTGGTTGACAAAGGCATATTATGGAAGGTAGCAGTTGCCGCTATTGTGGAGCCCATGTTCGTCGAAGTGGGACTTAGTGAAGAAGCAAAGGAACAAACCGTTATCCACCCAGCAACTTTTGCATGTCCGTGATGGCTGGCCTTTCCTAATGCGGATGGATGTCGTACTAGCGTGTCGCATAATACAAGTACATAACACGTCCTCTTGCGTCGTGTCGACTTTCTTCACATTGCCGAAGTAATTCAAAGACTAGTGATGAGGAGAAATAAAATAGTGAGGAGGATGTAAAAGAGCGCAGGGATCAGAGACGATGAGTATTGAGGAAGAAAACAATGACAGGAAGCAGGAAGTACTACGATTGACAGGAAGCAGAAAGGAGTACGGCAGTAATTAATGCTTGCGCACATTCCCCCATATCAACATAACACATCCTCTCAAAGTACTTCCACACTTCCCATGCCAGACACCGCGAACCCTCCAGAGAAGTATCAATGCTCGTGATGCTCAGTGGAAGACCCATGTCAGTAATTTGGTGCAGGACATTCATAGGTATGAAAAATCCTCAAGGATCCAGGACACTACCTGGGCCAGAAAAACGGGTGACAAGGAGGAACGGCGTCGAATGAAAAATACAATGGGCTACCAGATTTCCCTCAGGCTGTAAAATCGTTTCTAGTCCTTTTTTTTTTGGTCGGCCGAAACATTGATTGGCGAAAGAAAAAGACCAGCGTGAGGATTGAACAAAGTGTAGTCAGGAGAAGAGGAAGTCAAAAATGTGGAGCGCTCAATACCATTGTCCCAAGCAACCTTAGTGTTCTCCAACCCGCGTTTGTATATAGCATTTACCCTGGCCGATGCAAACAAATCAATATTTATATTAAATGAATACACCTGAACACAAGCATTGCGGGTGTTCTATTATGTTGTTAATCACCCCATTCTTTATCTCCGATATGTGTCTGCCGCCGTTGAACCACTCACTTGGCAGGGCATGTCCAGATTGGGAAGGCCGAGTGGCTATCACGGACATCACGGACATGCAAAAGTTGCTGGGTGGATTGCGTAGACTAGCAAAGGACTATGTGGCATGAAGATCCGACGTCGGACCTCATCAGGGCTAAAATGGTAAGCAGGATTATGGGGTGAGCAACGGCAACCTTCGGCAATCGCGGCGGCCTGAAGGGAGCCAAAGCATTTTGGCTGAGAGGAAACATGCTTACGCAAAAAGCAATAACGAAAATGTGATCCTCCGCCAAAAAGCACTTTGATCGCGACCACTATAAGAACCCGTACCTAAAGGTAGCGGGAATAAAGCTGGTAAGGCCGACGAGCGGCACGGCCCGCTACCAAATGCGACAACGGATTCTGACCAGCCCGTGACGATTCGACTCGACTCGACTGCATGAGCCAGGATTGGATCCAGGCTAAGTTGTATAGGGTGCTAGCTAGAATCCCGACTGGACTTGAATTGACTTCTAACTCAATTTACTCAAGTCACATTCTGGGTCAGAAATTCATTTGACGTATGTACTGGTACATAGTACTTTAAAGAGCGATGTACTTGCTTACTTGCTATAGGTGTTTATGGGGTAGATACTACTCGTTCCGAGCAGAGCTAGGGGAGGGAGGGGAGGGGAGGAATGACAGTGGGATGCGGTGGGGTTGGTAGTATACGGGGACAAATGCATGGAGAACAGTGGGGGAAGGGGAGAGGTGTATGGGGTGGGAGGAGTGGGATGTGAGGAAGAGTTGAGGAAGATGGTAGAGTGAAGGGAAGAGGGGGGAGATTACGTGTATTGGGTGTGTGTAGCATTGGCTTTGCATTATACTCATCTGCAGTGAAGTCAATCTCTGTGGATCTGCAAGATGAGGCCACACTGCGAGTGCACATCGGCATGGGCGAGGGTAGACGTCCGCACAGAGCACGTCGGATCGGCACGGATGCACAATTGTGCGGTGGGACCGGTAAGGAATGGCAGGCAGCCGGTATGGTAAGAGTTTTGCAAAAAACCATGCTAAGGAGTGTCACACATTTTGCAAAAGTTTACACTAGCCTTTTGGGACATGAAAAATGCAAAAAAAAGTGGCCAAAAAGAGGATTGAACTTGTGACCTTTAGATAATTGTTATAACCAAGCAAATTACCACTACTCCAAGACAGCTATAGCTTGCAAGAAATGGTCCCCAGCTAGGGTAAGCCTAGGCTTACCCTACCTGGAACTGCTAATACCCACACCTAGGGCAGGCAAGCTGCCCTAGGTGTTTGAACATTGTTTGTCACTGCTTATTATATATTCTGGCGTGTATAAAAACCCTAACCAACCCCAACCAACCCTAACCAAGCTAACCAACCCAAACCCCTAACCAAAGAACTCCAATATATCTGGGAGACAAGGCAGCTAACCCCTACCCCTAACCCTAACCACCCTAACCCTAACCTGGCCCTATGCGGGCCCTACAGGGGTGGTGCAAGGCTTATTCTGTATTTTCCACCCATATATGGCCTCTCCAAACTCATAGCGCAATATAGCTATGATAGTGTAGTGGTCAATGCATGGACCTAATTATGGCCATCATGCAAAGGTTTTTGATTTGAATCCCACTGGTGACTTTCCATTTACCTTTCCTTATTTGGATGTCCGGTGGCTGTACGCTCACTACCACCAAACTTTTGCAAAATGTGGGATACCCACTACCATGGTTTTTTGCAAAACACTTACCTGGTCTAGTGTGGCGGGACAGGCCCCTATGGAGAGGGAGGGGGAAGCAGGAGCGAATGAGAGCGGAAATGGGGAGGGAAGAGAGGAGGGGACGGTGCAAAGGGTGAGGAAGGGAAGGAACAATGAGCGAAGGAGGGAGTGATGGAAGGCACAACGACACACACTGCCGAGTGTGTGATCAAGCATCAATCAAGCCTCGTAATGGGCGCTGCGCACGTGCGGTCGTATGGTGGCGCTTGAATCGTGCAGCGAGCATGTTGGGGTCGAGGGTCAGGTGCAACGTGTGTGGGAGCTTGCGAATCGCCAAGGGGGGAAGAAGTCGGTGTGCAGGTGGCAGCATATGCAGAAGGCACAGAGAAGTCAGCTGAGAGACGCAGCAGCAGGGAAAGAGTGAGTGGGAGCCACGAACTTGTACCCATCGATGTACTCTCCTCTACAATGCTTTGTAGAGAAGGCTGTCAGGCAGTGTGAATCAGATTTTTCTTGAAGGTGACGAGGCTCGGGACCTGCTGAGACTGGACCATGCTTGTGTGCCCAAGAACAACGAGCGTCGAGGGAGCGGGAGGATGGGACAGCCTGCAGCTGAAATGGTGGGAGCAGTCATACACTTTGCAGCAGGAGACACGGGCTCTGAGGGCGACATGTGGGTTAGAGCCAAGCTGAGGCGACGAGCTGTGCTGCCAATTTTTGATGGTTGGGGTTCATGTGATTACACTGACCGTGGAATGTCGCGTTCATATAGCAACTGATGGCCGCGTGCGGCAGGGTTGAACTACGAAACAAAAATGACAAATTCATTGCAACGGATTTGGACACTAACAATCTGTATATTGAACCAAAAACCATTGGAAAAACAGCCAGGCAACAGATAATAAAGGGCTCCGAGTAGGAGTCGAGATATTTTTCGAACAACTCTCTATTGCTGTGGTTGTGAACCATGACACATTTGGTATGACAGTGAAAGGTTTTGTCTCAGTCCGTCTACAGCTGGAGTACTGCTGATAACATGGACCAACGAGTGGAATGCAGCAGTACAAGCCACAACCACTAACCGAATCCACATCCTTGTTCCCCCTGGTTGCACAAGCTTAGACGTGCCGACGAGTATTCATGCATTTTAGACTTCTTCACAAAACTGTGAAGGAGTAGAAAAGGGACACAGATACTTCAGTTCGACTGGTTTGAAGCCCTTAATCAAACGCTCAGAATGAGAGCACTTGACTAATGACGTGCAAGACTGTTGTGGTGAGATTAAAACCCTCTCTTGGCATAGTCAACCGAGTGCGTCAATCCAACACCAATCCAAAACCAATCCCCAAATATAAGCCTTCCAAGGCTGCTGATTATTTAAGGTCCCTTTTGACTGTATCCCATAATCCCAAATAATAAGCCTTCCAAGGCTGCTGTAGTGGTGCTGTGTTCTCAATCCAAATCCCAAATCCCTTCACACATCTCAATCACAATCCCAATTATGTGTTTTACTTCCACCGAAGGCAAAGACATATTAATCACATTGTGCAAATGAAGCAAAGCTCTTAATAGAACCAGTCCAGGATCACAAGTGTGGACTACCCGTTGTAACACAAGCCCTAGATCCAAGTCTCTTAGTTGAGACCAGGACCTAGCTCCTGTGACACCCCAATGTTAGTGCCACAAGCACTAGATCCAAGTCTCTTTATGAGACTAGGATCTATCACCTGCACCACCACCACTGCAGTAGTGTGTCCATGCTAGAACTGCCCTCCTTATATACTGTACATTTACGCTTACACTACTCTAATTACACTACCTGAGTAAGCTAAAGATCTGCCATTTAACTCCTTGTTTCCGATCGGTTGTCTGACTCAACTGAACTTCTAAGCCAAATAGTGTTGTCCTGCCCTTCAGACCATTGGATTCAGAAAGCGCTGAGTCTCCATTTCTGTAGACACCCAGAACTCCCTAATCCGCCAAGTGGTTCTCAAGATATAACCTCATCAATTCCTGATCAAGCCAAGAACTCAATTTGGGACGGTACCGGAGCCGAACCAGTTTAATGGTTAAAGTCCCTTGATCAACACCTTCAGATTCAAGGAGCGTTGGGTATCAGCTTTCTGTAGATACCCTAATCTCCCCGAACCGCCCAGTAGTTGTTGAGATATACACCGATGAAGCCTTGCCCAGGTCAAGAACCTATATTGGGATAGCAACATTGATCAGTGATTATCATGTGTCCAGACACGTCCCCAGAATAGTCCAAATCAACCACAACAGGTGATTAAATCCCACAGATCTATCTCTGCTGATAGACACTTGTTCTTCAGAGTGGATGTTTAAGTTCCTTGATATTTGTTGGCCCCACAGAGCCTTAATCAAGTGATTATAAGGACTCTTTTATTAAACCCATTGAATCGAGCCTTAATCAGTATGGGAGGTTCTGATTAATGTTCTCGTGGGCAGGCTGATTAAGCCCTCATGCAGGATGTGCCTGATTAACCATTTGGGACTCATGTTAATCCTGGAGATGTACATCTAACTTGGTAATGCACAGGAATCCCAATATTAGCGAGATTCCAGGCAAGGCCAGATAGCCTGCTTGTCAACGGTGTTTTGTTTGTCCTTGTAATGAAAACGTGATCTTCACCATGTTAGTTCCCAGCCTTAAGTGTTCGTCTGCTGGAGACGCAGAGGTACTCGGAGCGGATCAGTTTTATTCAGATCACGGACTGTTTATAGGTAGTTGACACGGCGCGCTTGCCTCTCACTTGTTTCCTTCATGGTGCAATTGAGAGGTACACGTTCTACGCATAGTTATTCTCACAGACACTCACTATTACCTTAGTATCGTCCTTACAGAGTATATCTAGGTAATAAGACTTGTTTCCTTCACGGTGCAATTGAGAGTATTGTCCTTATAGAGTATATCTAGGTTCTAACAGGTTATGGGCATTTAAGCTCGCTGTATCCACACAACGAGCACCTTACCTAGTTCTCTACAATATTCCTCGACCTCGCCGTTTGGAATCCGGTTGATACCCTTCGTCACGAGCCCGTGCTGCACACCACGATTATCTTGTCATCTCGTCATTTGTTCATCGCGACACCCATTATGGCTTCCGCAATACCGTCCTCTTGGTCATTCAATAATCCTTTCCGTCCGCCGACCAACCCTTGGACTGGCATGTACCTGCCAACTGCGACGCCCGTGCCACCGCCGGCCACGCCTACCCACCCTACAGGCCCGTATTTCCAGGGCTGCGACGCCATCCCTGGCTACATTGACTACTCGTACCTGTCAGACTTGGATGATTCTCAGCCTGATGTTCCCGTGCCCACCTCTTATGCTCTGCCGCTGCATCATCGCCATCGCGCTGATCTACATGAGTCCGTGTCTGGCTACATGGCGGATCATGGCCCTCTGCTCAAAACCGTTCAACCTCAATCCGGGCATGTGGAAGGAGGAGGACAAGCTGGCGCTTGAGAAGGGGAACTATCAGCCGTGGGAAAAGAAGGTGTACGCTAATATCGGCCTCCAGTCTGGCGCTACGCGCTGGTTGGACCCCGAATGAGCTTTGCCCTTCTTTCGACATGTACCCGTGTGCTCATCGCACATGGCTAGATAACGATGTCGCCATCCACTTGTTCCTCTCCCTCACTTGTGTTTCGTCCGAGCACGCATACTTCGAGACGTGTGCCTCCGCTGCGGAGATGTGGGCCACTATCCATACACATCACACGAAGCGGGGTCCACTCGACTAAGTGAATAAGCTTTGCTTGGCCATGAGTATCCAGTTCGCCGATGATCCTAACTCATGGGCCGCCACCCTCGATAAGATATCAGAACTGAACAAGGCCGTTTGGGCTGGTGAAGCACCCACCACTGAGGGCATCCACACTGTTCTCCTCCTCCATGCGCTGTCCCCTTTCCCTGCATTTGTCGACTCTCTCCTCGTTGTTCTCGATCTCGACCCTGCGTACATTACGGCCCAACTTGGAGCAAAACAACAGATGCCCAAGTCGTCCTCGCTCACTGCACTCGCCACCACGAGTACGAAACCAAGCGGCAAGAAGTCGAGGGAATGGGAGCGGGAGCACTGCAATAACCCGTTGTGCAAGTCGCCTAGGGGGCATAGCTTCCCGTACTGCATTGCTCCTGGGGGGGGATGGCGGGGAAATCGGTCGATGAGGCGATGTCGAAGAAGCGCGCGGATGGTGGCAAGGCGGGTGGACGTATGAAAGTCGGACGTGACAAGGATGGGTATGCATGTGTCACCATCGAGGGCACCGAATTTCGTCTTGTGCCTCCCACCAATCCTGCTCCTCAGCCTCCGCCGACCGCTCAGTTCACCCATGTCAACAAGTACACCGCTCTTCACACGGATGACGTTGCAGATGCAGCATATGACTTCGAGACTTTCCATGTCGAGGACGACCTCCATGTGTCTCTCGACTGGGGTGTTTTCACTGCGAACTCCGTGTCCTCGGGCGAGTACAAACTCTACGCGGACACAGGCGCCAACATTGATATTTCTCCCTGTCGCAAGATTTCGTCACCTTCACACCCATACCACCTTGCGCTATAAAAGGCTTCCAGGGGAGCTCTATCAACACCGCCAGTACCGGTACTATCATCACCAACAAGTTTGTTATGCGCCGTGCCCTTTTCGTCCCCAACGCGTCCATTCGCTTAATGTCCGTCTCGCGCCTCTGCCGCAACAACTCGTATGCCTGTCATTTTGATGCCACTACCGCTGAAATGCTTGCTCGGTGTCTACAACAGCAGGACTAGTTTAATCAAGACCCAATGAGCAGAATACAAGTTGCTTGATTAAGGCAAAAATGCAACTACTAGCCAAACCCTAACTACTTTCCCCTTGAATGGTTTAGACTGTGCCACCAAGTACGGGTCTTTTGAACGCTTTAAGAAGGATCAAGGAGCACAGATAATCCAACAGAGGTTGCGAGGAACAAGCCTGTTTTAAGAGGTCTAGTCCGAAGTGCAAGGTTGATTTAGAGTATTAGACCTCTTTGAGCAATGCCAAACGAGTGCCTAAGCCAACAAATCGAGTTTAAAAGCTTTAGAAGCTTGAGCCAACAATCCCAATCCTAACAAGGTGCCGTGTTCTCCAAATCCCAAATAATAAGCCTTCCAAGGCTACTGTAGTGCGGTGCTGTGTTCTCAATCCTAATAACCTCTTTCTAGCTTCTTAACCGTTCCCAATCCCAAGATCCCGATCCAACAATTGATATTGAGTTACTCATGCAGATGAAAGAAAAACTTCTTAACGAAGTCAGTCCTGGGTGACAAGTCCCGAATCTCCGTCGTTTATCAAGCAATACCCGGTAAAGGCTAATGCTCTTAGTGACAGAAAGTTCAGTGCCTATCCATGCCAAAACCTCCTCCTTATATACTGTACAATTACGCTTACAATACGATGATTAGTCTACTGGCTGGTATATGAGTAAGGCGCCTGTGGTTAATCACGTGTGGGTAAATATATAGGATCCTCGTGTGTCGACCCCTTAATGCTTGAGTGTGTCCGGTGTGACTGCTCCTTGTCCGATCGTATAGACAGTCCTATCTTCTATCCTCTTGTCCCCCATTCAGGACCTTCAGTTTTAGGTAGACGTAGGTACTGGCTTCGAGCCAGTACCTTAATCAGCCCAAACCGCCAAGTGGTTGTGGAGATATGCGAGTTACCGTCCTGGCCTGGTCCAAGTAACCCAATCAGGATGGCAATAATGATCGGATAGTTGATAAGCGAAATTCAACCACAGCCGGGGTAACCGGTTACTGCTAAACCCGAATCACCTGACCCGTCGCGCAAGGCTCCCTCTGTAAATCAAGCACAACAAAGCACTTGAACGCCTAATCAAGACCCCCACAGTGGTGCCCCAGATCATCAGAGAGGATGATTAATATCGCCCATGTTGTTTGTGGGCCCCGCAATGCCTTGATTAAGCAGCGATGCTTAATCTTGGCAATTAAACCCTTAATAATGGATGTCAACCAGTATGAACTTTCCAGTTGATGCATCCCAGGCGGACTTGATTAAGGTCCTCATGCAGGATCAAGCCCTGATTAGCCATATAGGACTTATGCTAATCCTTTGGAGCAGCGCACTACGTGATTAAGGTAGAAATCAGCAAATTCCTTGCTATTTTGCCCATGGTCCGTTTCACGGCTTATCACCGCCTGGATTACAGATATCCCGGGCAACATGGTCTGCACCGGCTCGTTGCAACCCACTCGCGGTCTCTACAAACTCCACTGTTCTCCATCTCCCAACCCTATTTTCAGTCCGCCTATCGCTGCTTCTGCCATCTCCATTGTCCATCGCCGCCTTGGCCATGCGCATCACCAAGCCGTGGCGAACCTCTTCCAACACCAGCTGGTCGATGGTATGGAATTAGATCCCTCCTCCAAAGCGACCCCTTGTGACGCTTGCTTTCGCGGTAAACAGGTCGCCGCTGTGATACCTAAACTGCGCGAGGGGGAAAAATCTAAAGAGGCGTTGGAGCTAGTGTTTGTGGATTTGTGTGGGGCATTCGACACTCGATCGCAGAGCGGAAATAACTACATCCTGGATATTGTAGACAATGCAACGACGGCTGGCTACTGCATTCCCATCGCAGACAAAGCATGTGCTCTCGATGCTCTCATCGCATGGCAGCTGGCTATCGAGACGCAGACGGGCAAGTGGGTGAAGGCCTACAATATCGATAATGGTGAACTCAAATCCCAAAATTCACCGTGTTCTGCACTGCTCGGGGAATTGCTATCCGCTACATGTCACCCGAAACGTCTGCCCAGAATGGCAAGGTTGAGTGTTTCCATCTCACCATCATCAACAAAGCGCGCGCCATGATGCTCTCATGCGATGCACCGCTTTTTTTTGTGGGACGAGTTTGTCATTACGACTGCGTATTTGCACGCTCGCTGTCCGTCTAAATTGCAAGGTGGGTGTACACCGTTTGAAGCCATGGAGGGTGTGAAGCCTAACATTGCTCACTTGCGCGAGATCGGTTGTCGGGTGTTTGTCCTCGTCCGTGGTCACAACCCTAAGTGTCAGCAACGGCCTCTGGGTCGGCTAAACAGCGAGTAACCCGGCGAGAACCCCAACCAGGAGAAACCCGATAGACGCTAATAGCTCGTGTGTTCCCCGAGCAGTAGGACCAGTCGTACGGCGTCCTCCCTAGGAGGCCGTATGTCGTAGGTCGGGATGCGAGGCGGAACCCGGAACGAGTCGAAGAGGGTGTGATATCCACTCAGGTACAAAACCCGAGGTGTGGATACAACCCGTAGTACGGTGGCGAGGGAAGCGGGACAGAGTGGAGACAATGCCTATGTCAAGCCAAGGTAGAAGCCTGAGATTAGACGAGGTAGAATCTACTGTACATGGAGATTCTACCGTGCTTATATAGGCTTCTAATAAATTAAAGCGATCGCGGTCAATCGCGATCAGTTCCTGCAACGTAGCATTAAGGAGCATTAATGCTGATGCTCCTGGACTCCTCTGTGTTGGTTTCCGTGGCGTCGGTGGACCTAGGAGACCCGACGTTCGGGTTTCCTAGTCCTAAGTGTCATCGTCTCCAGTGGTTCAAACCCCGATCGGGTTTGCAACCACTCCTGTACTCCGTGTACTCTCCTGTGTCAGCCCTTGGTGCGTCCGGGGACTAGAGTCCGTCTATACGGGTTCCTAGTCCCTAACGTCTTCTGTATTCCGTGGCGCAGACTCCCCGAGTCTGCGGCTTTTAGAATCCGAGGCCGGGTTTCAACCGTGAGAAGGTCACATGGTGGCGTCATGAGAGTCCCGTGCCGCTAAGACGCGTCTGTATCCGTACGGACGCGTCGCGCGAAAAAGTAGAACCTGGGCGATTCATGACACTAAGCTCAATGCGTGTTCTGTCGAATGTGTCCTCATCGGCTATGCCCCACAGGTGAAGGCCTATCGTTGCTGGCAACGGTCTACTGGGAAAGTTTTCAATTCCATCGACATTCGTTTCATTGAATCTAACGACACGGTCCGGGTGAAGCTGAAGGACTTGCTGGCAGCTCGCCCTTCTGATCCTTCCCCGCCCATTGACGGTGTTCCCAACAACCAATCCTCCGATGACCCACTGCTCACCACTTCTGATCCTCCTCCTCCTGACGTCTCTACCGTTCCTGCTCCTCCCCCTGCTCTCGTCTCGGATCACTCTGTGCCTCCTCTCTGCCGCTCTGATCGTCCACGTCGTGCTCCCAATTGACCCGACGCATTAGCTGCCGAGATGGACGCGCCCGAGGACCAGGGTGAACAGGGTATATTGGATGACTGGGCAGCGACTGTCTCCTCTACTCCCAAGGACGATGACGGCGAAGAGTCAGCAATGCTTGCACAACTCAATGCTTACCTTGGCAAAAACCCTATCAACGTTGAATACCCCGATGACCCCCACAATTACACTGAAGCCATGGCTGCACCCGACGCCGACCAATGGACCGCTGGTACCTGCGAGGAACTCAACGCCCTCCGCGATAAGGGGGTATACGTCCTCTCCCATCGCTCGGACGCCCCACCTGGCAAGACTATCCTCGATCTCAAACCGGTGTATCACCGCAAGTGGGACATGACCGGGGAGGTAATACGCAACAAGGTGCGATATTGCGTTGTCGGCTGTCAGCAGATTTATGGTCGCGATTACACTGTCACCACATCACCTACCGCCCCGCCTCAAGTCGTTCCACGCTGTGCTACATGTTGCCGCTTCACGTGGGTGGGACATCCAACAGGGTCGATATCAAGACAGTGTTTCTGAACATGTCGCTACCCGAGAACAAGTTCCAGTACGCCCGGCAGCCAAAACACTTTGAGGAGAAGGGAAAAGAGTCGTGGGTGTGGAAGTTGGTGAAGAGCCTATACGGGTTGAAGCAGGCGGGGAGAATGTGGAATTGGGAGATGCACGAGGCAATGGTGGAATGGGGTTTTCATCGCTTGTTGTGCGAGTGGTGCGTGTATGTGTGCGTCGAGAATGGGGTCACCAACCTCGTCGCTGAAACGGCGTAACATAAATGCGTGGCATCTAGGGCTAATTTTGCGATTTCCTATGACCAGTATTTATACAACGGGAAGCAACTAGCACTTCTGTTGTTACTAGCAAACCAGCTAGTACGCAGACCACTTGTTAGGTGATATAAAGGAGAGTCAGAGCGAGCCCTAACTGCTGACTGTAGCATGAGGCTGCACTAGTGTGACGCGCTAGCTGCTAGCTGAGTGTACAAACAACCAGGGATTAAACCACTGCCTATACATTCATGAGACATGACCTAGGAGACTCTAGTAGTCCAGAGATGACTTGGATCGGAGCTAGCGAGGGTCTAGCAGACGGATATCTATGATGGGAGTACAGCTAGGGAGCTACGCCTTGAGCTAGGAAGCTCAGCGCAGTAACCGGTGGTGCTATCTAATCTCTAGATAAGCGACTAGACGGCGCTAGGCAGAATAACCCTACTAGCGACCGGCTAGGGCTTTGACAAAGACATACCACGACATACGAGATGAGGCAGCACGCGGCTAGTGCCCGATCTGGGCAGCTAGGGTGAAGGGGAATAGCCAGTCGGCTATTGAAACGGAGCTAGGGACGATTGTACAGCCTGTACCGATGACCGGAGGGTGGATCGACGTTCTGACCAGCGAGCTATGACCATTTGATGTCGGTCGCAACACTGCGTCGCTTAGATGTAATAGATCGACGCTCTGACGGAGTAGAGATGACCTAGATCACCGGCTACATCGCCAGTTGATCCAGAAGGGGTACTCAGCATAGATGGAGGGCTGAGGATCCATTGATATACCCACGGTTGAACCCTAGCCAGTCAGCGAGGCTGACCTGGCATATACCAAACCAGTCCCAAAACCAAACGGCAGTCGTCTCATTGGCTGACCATATTTCTTATCATCTAATATTGCTTATTGTATTATTCAGCTCGCTTTCACATGTAACTCACACCTAGTAGTATAAAAGGGAGCACAGGACAGACTAGGGTCTAAGAACATTACGCCCCAGACTTTGGACGAAGCTGGTGCTAGTGGACTCAGGCTGCTAGTGGAGGTTGATACCGAACTTCACTTGTAGTACTTAGTCTTTATATTGGAATCAGTAACTGTGGACTCTGGAAACATCGAGTGACTAAGTTGAGGATGTCGTGTTGTTGGTCCTAGACCTCCACATATAAAACAAGGGTGTTCTCTTCGAGACCCAGCTGCAGTTTGCGCTAGTGACTTTGCCTTCACCCCCGATAAGACGGAAGCTCTGTCGTAGTGTGTTGTGGATTATGTGTTGGCTTGAGCCCAAGAAGAAGACGGACTAGGTGCCCCCACCTCTAGTTTGGCTATAACTTGTCAGTTACTTTGCCTTCACCCCGATATAGATGGAAGCTCTGTCGTAGTGTGTTGGGTCGCTAGCTGGACGCTTGTAGTGAACTAGTGCCAATAAAGCAGAAAGGTTCCTGTTCTTGGTTAAGGAATAGGTCGGCGGTCAAGGAGAGTCTTGCCGTCTGAGGATTGAAGTCCCTTTGTTGTTAGCCTCAGTAGTCTTTGGGGCTGCCCTTAGCAAGGATTTTCACAAACCTACATACTCTGCCCTGGTGTTCTCGACCTAGTGGTCCAGCCATCTTGTATCCACCCCATATAAACACATCCCCGGACCATCCCTAGGTTCCTAGCAGTGTTGTTGTTGGCGGTTGCATATTGCTAGTACGTTGTAGAGTGTGTTGTTGGAAGCCTATAAATCAAACTTGTGTTTGTTCAAACCTGCTGGTCGCATACTACGGCCCGGACCCGAACTCACAAAGAGAAGCACTTAGATCTTTGGAGGTAGATTGGTTGTGGTTGGTTGTTTTGGGTGTTTGTTCGCAATGCCTATCAATTAGCTATTCCTAGTCATATAAGAAGTGCACCATTTCATCGCTATCCATGTTGACGATATGGTGGCTGCGGCGTCCACTCAAGCTGCTAACGAGTTCTTCAAGACTCAGCTGCGCTCGAAATGGGATATATCCGACCTGGGGAATGTTCAATTCTGCCTGGGCATCGGAATCGTATGTGATCCAGAGCGATGCACCATCACGCTATCCCAAACCGCACTAATCGACCGCTTAGTCACACAGTTTTTCCACACTGAAGCTCACCCTATCGCGACGCCCATGGAAGCCAGTCTGCACCTCCACCGCCCGTCCTCCGGGATCCCCAACCTATCCCAACTCAACATTGATTGCCTTGCACATACACCCTACCAGTCCCTCATGTGCAGCATGATGTACATTGCTGTTGCCATTTTCCCAGACATTTCGTATGCAGTCAGCCATCTCACAGGATTCTTGGATTGCTATAATTTCGACCATTGGCGTGCTGCGATCCGCGTCCTCCGTTACCTCAAGGGAACTCGTACCCTTGGTCTCGTCCTCAGTGGGGATGCCGACATTGCGTTGAAGGGATACAGTGATTCCGACTTTGCAAATGACCTCGCCAAGCGGAAGTCGGTCATGGGATACACGTTCTCGCTCGGTTCGGGTGCGATATTGTGGGCATCACGGAGGCAAAAAGTCGTGACGGTTTTCTTCCACGGAAGCGGAATACATCGCCGTGTCTGAGGCCGCTGATAAGCCAGTAAATGGGCCATGGTTAGATACACGTCATTTTGCGTGTTTCTGATCAGACTTATTACTGTAACTGTTGTTTCTATATAACAGTACTGGTTCCTGGTAGCTGTTGGGCGAACCACAGAGAAACGGGTGGATGCTCTAAGGCATTAGAACATCCATTGGCAAGTCTCACCCTGAAAACTGTAGGGGAATGTGCAGCCAATTAACAAGTCAAGGAACTTCGTTTGACTTGTTTCCAACATCCACTTAAACAACAGAAACGGGTCAAGGGAATGGGAGTTGGGCAATGTATTGTGTTGTTTTGAGACGTCTAGAGGTCGTGTTAGGTCACAAGTGGGAGTTGGGTACTGGGGTAACCGGTTTCTATCAAATGCGGATACACCGAAACAGGTTATCGGCTATTTGAAGGTCCGGATCACAACTCCAGAAACGTTCACAGGCTCTTTTCCAAGAACCCTTTTTGGGAAGTTCCTCAGAAATGGGTATCTCCTGAAAGCTACAAAGGAGTACTATCAAGTTCTGCATTGGAAACAGAGGGGAGAGTTGAGCAGAAGGCAGAAACATGTCGAGCAAGTGCAGTGCTGATCTATCAGTGATCTGCGCACCCTCTGAGTAATCCAGGGGTGTTGCTGACAGGTTTCTGCTATGTAATTGTCAAGGGAACATGGTGTGCTCGCTCTTGGGAACCAATGGGAGGCGATTCTCGGAAGAACAACCGACGGAAACACGGTTAAAGAGACGGATAAACGGACAATTGACTCACTGGGATTATGTTTTCGGTTTGTAAGTGTGGTCTTGGCATCTGTATAAGTATCTGGAGGTGTTTCGACGATGGACACAGCATCCCCCCCACTGCTAGCAGCCGTTTCTGTCTACGCTTGGGCACAATCTGACCAGTATCCACCTGCCAGGGTGTGATCTGGGCAGTATTGTTGTTCCACCATGCAGTAAGCTTGCACCTGGGTGTGGATCTGTGTTCCTCAATCGAGCGCACTCTTATAGAGTAGCATTGTATTGAGATCTTCTTTGTTTCTGAATCATATATCGTTCTGGAAACGCACTTGGGCCTTGGCCTGGAATTGTTAGACTCTGTTGACTGTGTTGGATTCGGTTGGACTCTCTTGGATTCGGTTAAAGGGACTGGGAAACTTTGAGTCTATCCGACTATAAACTTTGAGTCTACTTGACTATAAACTTGTGTGGAAGCGGGGTTCAGAAAGTACTGGTTTGGGAAAGCTCTGGAAACACATCTGAGTGCGGGGTCTGGAAAGTACCTTCAGGGAAAGCTCTGGAAACGTATCTGGTGTGGGGTCTGGAAAGTACCTTTGGGGAAAGCTCTGGAAACATATCTGTATGCGGGGTCTAGAAAGTACCTTCAAGGGAAAGCTCTGGAAACGTAGCTGAGTGCGGGGTCTGGAAAGTACCTTCGGGGAAAACTCTGGAAACGCAATTGCCTGTTGAGAAACGTGCAACCACCTGAGTCCACTGGACTATAAACTAGCTAGTTGGGCCTTCATAACGTCCTCTACATATCTGCTGAGAAGCCTTGTATCTAAACCTTGCCTGGAAACTCTGTTTCCATGTGTCTTGAAACGTGTATTACTCGCACTTTGCTCCAATCTCAGTTTCTGAGATCTGAAACCTCCTCCTACAACCTTTACAAGGCCCTGTACTAGGGGCTGTAACTCGTCGGGATCTTGGAAATGTGTATCTAAGATCGCTTGGATGGTTCATCGGCTGTTTCTGGCAGTCATAGCACTGTTTCTACACCGTGTAACCAACAAGTGGTTGATTAGTTCATGTTTCTAACGTAGGTCATGAGCGCACAAATCACCGCAAAGGAATCCTGCTGGCTTCGGATGTTGCTACGCGGTATTACCGTCCCGGTAGACTCTCCGACTTCCCTTCGCCCACATCCTCGCATGCGATCCCGCTTTCCACGCATGAGCCAAACACATCGACAACCGTTACCATCATATCCGCGACTGTGTGGAGAAGAAGAAGATTTTCTTACCTCATGTTCCAACGTCCGACAACGTAGCTGATGTCCTCACGAAAGCCCTCCCTTGACCTGTGTTCCTTCGTCACTGTGCGAGCCTCGGCTTGTCTTGAGGGGGTGTACAGCGAGCGTGAGGGGGTGTGTTCTGCAGCCTTCCGCAGCTTAGGCTGAGGGGGTGTGTTGGTTCCCAGCCTTAAGTGTTCGTCTGCTGGAGACGCGGAGGTACTCAGAGCGGATCGGTTTTATTCGGATCACGGACTGTTTATAGGTAGTTGACACGGTGTGCTTGCCTCTCACTTGTTTCCTTCACGGTGCAATTGAGAGGTACGCGTTCTACGCATAGTTATTCACACAGACACTCACTATTACCTTGATATCGTCCTTACAGAGTATATCTAGGTTCTAACACACCAGGCAGTTAAAATAGGGCACCCTAAAACCCTTACCTAAAGGTAGTGGGAATAAGGCGGGTAGGGCCGGCAAGCGGCAGAGCCCGCTACCCTTAGCCTGTTTTCCTCAATTGCAATCCAAACATCATATGAATTTTATTGAACTGAGTTACTGAGTACTGTCAAGACTCTTGGTCGTAGCCTAGCAACATTGAGATAAACACTTCCACATACGAATTGAAAGAATTTGCAGCTACAGCGGGATTTCAGCAACACATCCAGACTGCTCCCAATAGTTGGGCACATCTTGCGGAAGTAGTAAATCAACATCAATCTCTTGCCTGTCCAAAAATTATACAATTGGATTATAGACATCTGCTGGATTGATGGTTAGATGGAAGCTTGGGAGGCCTTCTTTTATTATGAAGTTCATTTCTAATTGTGCCGTGAGCCATGGAAGAGCCTGGAACAGAAGAAGCAACACCATTCACTTGTTTCAGTATTCCAGTAAATTTAGACTTCCTCATTCTTGGGTGTGGGTGATTCATCGCTAGCAACACGTTTAGAGACTTGTTGAAGACTTCTGGGGATACAGATGCTAATTGCGAAGCAACATACTCAAAGTCTGACCACATGACTTTCAAATCCGCGTAGAGAAGCATCTCGTGGTGTTGCAAGGTAATGAGTGCTGTGAACATGAAGGAAGGATGTTCTTGGAATCTGGGATCAGGAAGTTTGAGGTGTTTGATATAGTGCTATGGGCCGCTTGGAGTCACAAGGTCCTCCAATACCATACGGGAAGAGTGTAAGATAAAAAAAATAGTGGGAACAGCAGACTGTCCTTTCAGAATTCATTTTCGTCATTCGGTCATGGGGAGTGTCAACATGGCCACCAGTGTTCCTCTTGGGGGGGACAAAATCCAGCAGCTCGCAGTTTATTTGAGGATGCACGGTACTCTATATCGATTATAATGGGATTCTGAAATGGAATGGACTCGTGAGGGTCGGCAGGAGTGTCTGGGGCTTGGGGGAAATCATATCTCGAGGTAACACTCACCAGCATTGCTGTATTGAACATGCTCAATGTTGAATGGCAAAAAGGGATTTTCCCGAAGACATTCTTCATTGATTTTGGTATCACGGTACAGCGGGTTATTTTCTTTGAGCCATATCAGTGCATTTTTCTAACACAACTTGTGTCAACAGCGAGTGGTTTTGCATGGTCTCAAAGGGACGCGATGGACCAACAATCACCCAAGTGTCCAAGTGCGAGCGAATCTAGAATGAATCTAGACGAGCGGTAGGTAGTAGGAAGGGGAACGTGTGCGAGTTGGATCAACGCTGCTCAATACTTGTGCCAGCGTGAGTGTGAATGTGGGCATAGGTGTAGGCGTGAGTGCGGCAACCAGGAGGGACAATGCTGGAGGCAAGCAGGGAAGAACTCACAGGGGAAAACGGATCATGTTGCAAAGCTAATAGATATAGGAATTTATCATAAGTAAAAAGGAGCGGGAAAAGGCATTGTGTCTAAGTTCAATCGTGAAAAGGCAGTGTGGAGGGGGGAATGTATTCAAGTTAAAATTAGTTCGCTGGATCGAGGGGTGACGGCTGCGAAGAGATGACGATCTGGGGAATGGGACAGCGGTGATGGCAGAGGCGAGAAAGCAAGGTGCGCGAAGCCGTGTTCGGATCGGGCTGCTCGGGGATCTCGGAGTTGTCTTGATGAGCGCAGCGGGACACAAGACACATCAGATTCTAAGGCAATTTTTTTCTTGACTGGGAGGCAATGCAAAGCAGTAATTAAAAGAAGAATGGGCTTCCGATAACTTCCAGAGAATTCAATATGGCTGCAACAGATGCGGAAGAAGACCTTCCAGAGCTTGACGATGAGACGGTGGTGAGATATGTTTGCAGGCTAGGCACAGTTTGAACCGTAAATTACGCGTGCGGCAGCAACGTGCAAAAGGCTTTCGGTGGTTATCAGCTTATCTTCCACATCTAGAACAAGATTCAAAACAGTTTTTGACATGTCAGCGGCAAAGTCGATGTCACGACACAAAACTCGATGCAGAACGATCGGGGCGCGGAGTCTTTACCACATCCACTGCATGATCTGCACACGCCCTTGTCACAATGTGGTGTAGCGGGACACGTCTTCATTGCAGTCAACTCAGACCGGCACACAGGAGAGCATGTAGCTCTAAAGACTTTTTCATTGTGGGTAAATCTGAATGAAATACTGAGATACGAGTTTGGGTTCTCTGGTGTCAAAGTAAGATATTAAGGATTGTGTTCATGGGAGTCATGGAAGGAGAGGTATGGCAGGATATGGCAGCAGATGTAGAGGGGGATTTACACCCAGAAGATTTGCAAGCACGCTGTTGCTACGGAGCTGTCAAGAATATAAATTTCATAGTGTATAAAAAACGGCAAGAGACTTACACTCAAGTGCTGCTGCATTGTGTGCGGACCCCGAATTATGTGGCACGACATGCGCAGCCCCGGCGTCGGGGGACGAAGGTGAATGGTTGACTGCTAACAAATAAATGAAGCTGAACAGATGTGGTACTTACTTGACAAAGGACGCATGGGGAAGGGTTTGACGGCAGAAGAACCAGTCACGGCCGAGAGCAAGGTCATATGGGAGACCCAAATACACTTGCGGTTTTCGTGTTATAGAGCACACTGAGTCACCAGATGGTAGAACGAGAGGGCCCAAGGCTACAGAATGAGAAGCTGAGTTAGACATCACCCAGTCTCGAGACAGCAATGAGGCTTCGGAAGGGGGGGTCAACGGAAGAAGAGAGTGGTATATTGCAAGAGGTGAGCAAGATCTGGATCTTGGGATGCCATCAATGTTACGAAACTGTCAGTGGCGCCGCTCGGCTGATCTGCGGCACCCAACACACTTCGACTTCAGGCTAGCAGGATCTTTTTCTTAACGTCGCACAGGTCGAGGGAGTTTACAGGAATTAGTAAGAAACCAGTGGAAGTATGTCCCTTTCAATAAACAGGTTCTCTGGGGTCTGTACCAACGGCAGAGTAGCCCTAAGAAAAGATCACACACTGGTCGTGATGGCCATGCATTGCAAGTGCATTGATCTCTTTTTGTATGTCACCGAGTGAATCGTTGTCAGAGTATTACCACAAGAATAAACTCCTTATTCAAGAAATACATTATCGACGGAATGTAAGTGCGTGCTATGTGATGTTTGCAGGGTTGAAGGGTTGGACGAGAGGTAGGATTAGCGGATACGTCGCGTGAAACGCGTCGTAGCACGTATCCACTTGCAGTTTGTGCGCGACGCATGCACGTAGTAGTGGAAGCGAAGAATATAATGCCGTTGATCGCCGCTATTTGCCTGAGCCAAACACTTTCCTTTTTTGGGGGGTGGGTGGTCGTGGGAACGATTTCCACGATCCAGAGATTGCTCACCTCTTGGTATATTGCAGAAGCTAGCGGAAAGCATCATGGAAGTTGGGAGCAAGAGGTTGAACTTGTGACGTGTCGCCGAATGTGGGATCCAAAGGTGACACCGTGATGGTTGGGGTGATCCGACGGAGCTGTCCGACATCGGGCGAATATTTTTGGGATTACGAAAAATCAGCTGACGAAAATGTGATGCCCTGCGAGACGGCCATCAACGTTGCCACAGCTTTTTTGGCGGAGAGATCAGAGAGGTCAGTGCTGACGCAAAAAAAAAATGACCAAAAATGTCGTTTACTGCAAGTTGCGAAAAATCGGGCTCTCTATAGAAACCCTTACCTAAAGGTAGCGGGAACCTAAAGGTAGCGGGAATTTCCTGCGGGAAACAATGAACAGGAAAGAGAGGAGAGCGCGCGAACACTGTTCTACCAATTTTATCTTTCTTCTAATCAATGCCGTCCTTTCCGCAACAAATCCTCCGAGTCATCGACTCATCGATGCGATCTTGGCTGAGGGGTTGACGTGGGTTAGTAGTCCAGTAGGTCTCGGTGCCCGGATCCCCCAGTCCAATAATATCACCCTGCCAATGCTTTGGGGCCTCCAGCCCTATATGGTGGGTGGGTTTCAAGTGCAGGGGGTTTCACTAATTTCATCGAGCTCTCTCCGAAACAGATCTTCTGAGCCATAGATGTGCCGAGACTGTGATGTGGGTACAACGTGAACACGTATGTTTGGCGCCGCTACCCATATGAATCTAAGTACTCGTATGTTCGTGCCAGCGTATAGTCGGATTTCACCCACAATTCCTGTAGACTACAGTCGGAGGCCGCCGCGGCTATATCGCACCGCTACCTACATACCACACAACAGCCTCTGGAAACGGAGGCAGAGAGGATATCAACTCTGTCACTATTAATATCACGTTGACATGTGAATCTGGAACTGCGGTAATATAAAAGGCTGTGGTGTCATCAGATTGCCCTCTTCCCCTTGTTCTCATCCTCCTCGTCCATGAAAATCGCAAACTTTTACAGTGCGTGGTGGTACCCTTGCTCTTGCTATGCATCCCGGGCTAACTTGTGGTTACTTGTAGACCTCGGGCTCGCCCTTTCGGTCGTTCAGTGGGCATTCGGCTGGTGGACAGTCGCCCACATGCCAGCGGCCAGTGAGGCCAAAGATGCCGAGGGTCTCAGTAAGCTTAAGACCAAACACACGATTTCTGTCTCCAACCTCATATCCTCTCTTTTCGTGCAGCCTATCGCTCTTTTCTGAATCTCACTTCCAGCGGTGCACTCTACAGTAGTGTCGGATGGGTCCTCTTGTAGGCCGCTTCCCTCCCCTCCGCCGGCTATCTATCGGGGTCTGATTTAATCGAATCCAACTCAGGATTATCATGGCCCGCTGGAAACGCGCGGACACGCAGCCGAGGCGCGCAGGCACCCACTTTTGGGTGATCTTGATCTATACTTTCTACCGGATTTTTATAGGTGCGCTACGAAGCACCCATCCAACGCTGAAACGCGGATTTCTGATTCGGTTGACAGCTATGTTAGTCGGTATCAATAAGCCCACCCCCGAGTTCACGGAGCTGTTGACCCGTTGTGTCCTCGGGGGCTTCGGCTCCTTCACCTGCGCACCGCTTGGGGTTCTCGTCTTCCTCCCCGTCGTCGAGATCTTGATCGGTAGGCACCGGACACACACTCTCTTTGTCCTCTTTTTACTTACATGCGCTTTGATCACAGGCTTCTCAACCGCTTTCGTGGTCCGTCACCGCGCCATTGCGAGGCATGGCAAAGATAAAGTCGAGGTTCCCCCTCCTCCGCCCAAGTTTGCTGCTGCCTGGACCTTGGGCGAGGTCATGGAGCTTGATCATACGGCGCCTCTCCCAGCGGAGGGCACCATCGAGCTCAAAGTTTAATAAGAAGTACGAATCGAATTCCGTTTACGTTGACATATCAGTTGTTGTCTCGTCTTTTCTGTCAGTGCTATACCTCCACTTTCTTTTGAACCGCCTACATATATGTGAACTTGATCGTCCAACGCACCCACAAAAGCAGGCGCGGGGAGTGCAGAGAGTGGATTCCCTCGTCAGCCTTCGCGGCCTCGCATAACACTGTCGCGAGCTCACGTTCCTGGCGATCGAAATCACCGCGCTGGCAATCCCTGCAGACATGGATTGGGGACAGGGACGCGCGAGCCGTGCCAACCTCGGGCTGACATCCGTGCACGTCGGATATTCGCCAATTTCTGACCCGTTCTCTGTCGCTACCTTCCTCCTTGATATATTCCCAAATATGGCCGACGTGTACACTAGTCCGAGTACTGACAGGGTTGATTTTCCCCGGCTTTGGAGGCTTGTGCAAGACTCCTCACAGTGAAGCGAGGTACTTTAATAAGGTTGGTGGGCTCCCTGATGATCCACCCCTGATTCCCGGTCTTACCTTTTTACAGGCCACCGAAAAAAAACACATGCGGTCTCCACAATATCACTCCCCCCCCGTTACAGCTGAATGCAAAATTCTGGCCAGGATTGGGTCTGGATCGCTTTGTAGATAGATGTATATTTCGATGCGATGTATGAGTGTGGGGGGGAATGGCTCAAATCTGAGCCCGCTACCTGCCTAAAACAGGGAGAGCCTCGGCAGCCCTCTGTGTAGTCTACTGACTACACGCACATGCAAAAAAGGCAAAGAAAAGCGAAGGGATGGTGGGTGGGGCGTTTCGGAAAGATCTACATCGGATGGGACATGGACACGTATGTCAGAAAAAACCTGAATAGCTTGCAACGGCTTGACGCTGCTTGAGACCCTGAGACGGGTTACAACTAGTTGCAAGCCACTCAGCCAACGCCTTCAAGGCGTCTCAAAGCGTCTCAACAGGTCTCAAGGCAGGGCGGAGTTCCAACCAGTCTCAAGGCGACCCAAGGCATCCCGGTTGAGACAGGGTAGGGCGGACTTCAGATGCCTCAAATATCATTCTCCGACTCCGAGAGGCCATTAATCAATGTTATTGACGTGCAGTAGGACTCCATTCAATATACAGCATGTCTGCGCACGCACCAAAAAAGTGAACATATGTAATACCGGGAACCTTGTTGCGCACAACTCCAACACCTCCGAGTCGGAAGTGGGTGTCGTATGGGTGTAGCAAGAGTTAGTGTACGCTAGTACACCTCGGATGGTCAAGTCAGTCTTGGTTAAAGTCCTGTTGCAGAGCGAGCTGGAGCAAGTGGAGCAATGATGTCACTTTTGGTATGGCATGTATATCAACCACCACTCCGTGACTTTGTGACTCCACTTCTCTCCCCTCCCACCACCATCCCCCTCATCCCTTCACCGCGCAGAGGTGCTTTGCTGATCTTCCGCATCGCCCAGACACTTCTTCCTGCTTCATCGGTGAATCCAACAGTTCTGCTGCTAGCGGTGCGACACTTGTTTCCAACACCCGGAATCTCAGTCTCTCGCGCTCCTTCCACAGGCCGACTTGTCATATCTCGAGGTACGCCAACATGCTACCGTGTTCCTCTTCCACCCTGACTACTGTAGTAATCCGACCAACTGTTCAGGTGACGTGTGATGCCAGCCTCTGAACTGAACACTTTTGGTGTTGGTGACGGTGACAGCAAGGATTTCTGTCCAAAATAGGCAAAAAAAATGTCAAATTTTTCGGTCTGGCTATCGCCGGACTACCGTATATAGTAATTCTCTCGTGATTGCCGACAAATGAACACCTTACCCAGTGAACACTGTAGGTGACGGGTGACACCCAGTGAACAGTTGGTCGGATTACTACAATACTTTCCTTTCAGACCACTCAAGATGCAGCACACCTTCGTCTAATTCACGCAAGACGCGGCACACCAACTTCGTCTAATTCACGCACTGACTTAGTGTTATATAACTTTATTTCGCTTTTGTATCTACCTCTTCCCCTCCTCCCTTGTCACTTGTACTTGATATGCGAATGCTTTATTTCGCTTTTGTATCTACCTCTTCCCCTCCTCCCTTGTCACTTGTACTTGATATGCGAATGCAAATATTGTTTCACTTTATTGGCGCGATTTGATTGAATGGAACCTGCCACACTAATAGTGTGGCAGACAGACAGAACCGTACAAAAGAGGATACGGGAGAATATACACGAAAGAGATGATGAGGGAAGGAAAAAATCTCTGAGCTGACCAAGCAGGGAGGCAGTGCTCTCTGCCCAATCCCCATAGTCCTGCTAGGACTATCCATTTCGATTCGCGCAGATGTAGAGCCGGAGAATCCTGGTTGTATTTAGAACATCAGTGCGATGTAATAAAGCTGGACGGCGCATCGCTCACGAGCTGCCGCTCACTGCCGCACGCAATATAAACGACCTTCGCACGCTGCCAAAGCTCCACCCGTTGACGAAACAAAACTGCCTAGAATTTTGCATCCAGCTTCGAGGTCCCCGAGGGCTCGTTGGGCAAGGGCATGGTGGATGAGAAGGAAACATAGAGTGTTGGACCTTCTAGATTCTCGCATTCTCAGATCTAGAATCTCAGTCTATATTTACAGGTTCAGAGCATAGATACATATATGCTCCCTACACTTATCAAATACACTCCGAGTCTGCAGGCGCATGAATTGAGGAAAATGAGTGTGTGTAGTGGGACGCAGACACACGTTAACTTGGCAAAGACACGAAAGTTGAAATGTACGAGATGAGGAGCTTTACTCTAGAACCATAGGGCCAGCACCCGAGCCGCGGCCGCAGCCACAGAATAAGAGTCCGAAATTCGCCTAAGGAGAAGGTGTCATTGCTAGTCTAGTGAAGGCACGTTGAGAGGATGACGAGGAACAGAGAAGTGGAGTCGCTACAGACACCAGTGGTCGTCTCAAGATGGCTGTACTTACTCGCATTTGTAGTGGTCTAAGGAGGTCGGACGGCACCACTGTCTTCTAGACCTCTTCTGTACTTGTGCATGCAGTGTGAATGAGAGAAGCATTTGATTCCGAGTCCTGAATGGGACACAGAGAAACTGCATTACAGCAATGGTGGTACTCACTTCAGGCCTCCATCTGCGGAACCGAGCCGAAGGTAGCACGAGGGAAAGTGGAAGGAAGACAGAGGGGGAACGGGAAGACACAGTGGCTGGGGGGATTGAGGTTACAGAGAGCGCAAGACTCAAGGGAGATGCGAGAGGCAAAGGTGATGCAACAGGATAACAGAAAGACCACTTGGAAACACATAGTTGTCATCGGCGGAGGGGGCACATTGGATGGCAGCCAGAAGGGGGACAAATGAGGGTATCGTGGGCACAAAATCAGAAAGGGTCAATTGTTTAGAGAAAAGTCATTTCTGCCAGTGTGGATTATGAGCGGAAGAAGAGAGAAGGAAGGGAGAGCTGCTGGAGTGCGCGGCATGAAGGTCAACGAATCCTGGTTCAACTGCCAGGCCAGATCCGATTGGAGACTGGAAGGCTAGGTGGCAACATCGCGACCCAAGAATGGCTAGTCTCTCGCAGCCAGACACTTCAATCTTACCTGATCTCGTACCTCAACAGATTGAAGTCTGTTATTAACTGCGGGGGTCCGATTAGGGTAAAAGCTTGTTACATAATCTGCACAGCCACATAGGCGCTTTTCGATGTTTTGTGCATACAGAATCGATATTCTGATTGATTTTTTGCACAAATACATTCATGACAGTACTAAAAATCTTTCCATGTGCCTGGGATTTTTAATGTGCTCTGGAATCAGGTGGTGAAAGTACCCAAGTACCCACATGACTGTGTGCCGTGTTCAAGGCACCAAGCGTTAAATTGCGCCCTAAAATATTAAATATAAGTATTTGAGAAGGTTTGAATCACCAGTGTAAGTCTTTCTGATAGTTTAAATGGGTGCAACAGCCCATTGTTCTGCCGTCGTTAGAGGTTCGATACCGCGTGGCTGTGCTGATTATATAACAAGAGCTTACACCAATCGGGACCCTGCGCTTAACAACAGACTAAAGAATGGCCGCTTTTAGGATGAATGGGTCGGTAAAATGACGGAAAGAGTTGGCCAGATCTGAATTGACACCCAAGAGACACCGACCTCGAGAGACTCCAGCACGCTAGATGATGGGAGAAGGCAAGAGACACGTCACGTTGCAGATGTTTGCCATCACGAGTAATGGCCACATCAGCACCGCCTCTGATCGACTTCCCATCTTGCCACCACCATCCACTTAGGGCTGGCCACCGTGCTGTATACGGTCACCGCCGTAGATTTACGGACCGTGACTGTGTAGATTCCCTCGTTCCCGGTACAGTAAAAAATCAGACCGTAACTGTCCGTATCAACCCTACTATGTAACACTGGGGGCAAACCCCGATGCACCTGGATTCCAGGTGCCTCCGGGGCATGTTCTCCACAGGTCGTGAACTGGTGGACAAAAGACCAATAAAGGTCCTTGGGTGTACAAAGAATTAACAAAGGTGAGACAAAGGGCAGGCAGGATTTTCACCACCCAGCAAATCTTGCCTGTCCTTTGTCCCTTGTTTGTCTGTTCTTTGTTGACCTAAGGACCTTTGTAGGCCTTTTGTATTCCACATTGTAGCCTTCGGACCACATGTCTCGGAGGCACCTGGAATCCAGGTGCGTCGGCTTTTGCCCCCGTGTAAGTATCGGCCGTAATGGGCAGTCAAATCTTGGTTTGGCAGACCAAAACCATTTGCAATCGACTTCTTTCGGTGAGTAAATATCCAAACAGTTTGTGAAAACTCATTTCATCCTCAATTTCAGCAGATATCGACATACCGTATTTCACCATGAGAATATGGCCAGGTATTGACCCTCCAAAACGAACCACGGCACGGCACCGTGACCGTATTGCGGTGCAGTATTCCGTGGCCTACGGTTACGGTGGCCAGCTCTACATCCACTGAGCACTCCGAGGTCATTTCTCTATAACGTCTGGATAGCTTTCCAACTCATTCTTGTGGCAGCCATCAGCCAACGACCAGGCTATCTCTGCCTCAAGTTCTCTCTATCGCTCTAAAGACTCTCAATGTCCAGCAACAGGGTGGTTTAAGATTAAACCACAATGTTGCCAATGTGGGCCTGGTTTAAACCATTGTGGTTTAAACCGCCCTCCTATAATCATATAGGGAGCAGGCTTGGTTTGAGCCACAGTGGTTTAAACCGGTTTAAGCCGGTTTAAGCCGTGGTTTAAACCGTAGTTTATGCCGGTTTAAGCCGGTTTAAACCAGATGGCTTAAACTGGCTCAAACCAGATGGCTTAAACTGGTTCAAACCAGATGGTTTAAGCCGGTTTAAACCAATGATGGTTTAAACCGGTCTAAACCAAAGTTGTGTGGACATGGTTTTTTTTTCCTTATGTCTTGACTCTCATTTTTTCCTCCTCTCTTAATATTAACCTCCTGACCCCTGACTTCTTCCAAAAAAAGGAAACTCATTCCATTTGGACTCAAAAAATCACAGAAAAATTGTGAATAATTGCGAAAAAATTGTTTAAAGCTATGAACAGGTGGGTAGATGTCACCTACCAAAAATGGAAATCCATCAAAAAAAATGAAAGTTGTAGCCCTCATTTGAGCACTACAAAGTTGACCAATTGACTATAGTGATCAGCTGACTGGTTGGGCTGAAAAAGGCAAAATACTTTCGAAAACACGGTTCATTTTAGAGAATGATTGATATCTCAGTAAGTGATAGATGGATTCCCATGATTCTAGTATTGTTAGAAAGCGGCTGAACATGGCTTTCAGATGGGGTTATTCACCAGGCACTCTACACTACTTCTATAATCAGCTATTTTATTTTTTTAAGAATGATTTGGCTTGTATCTTGGGAACTGCTGGATCAATGATCCCCTCAAACAGAGAATCCCTGATATCTCAGCAGCTGTATTTTTGTGCTCATCAATTTTGAAAATCCCTATGATGGTTCTCAACAACTAAAACAATCAAAATACTCCTGTAAGTCCGTATATGGCCATATTAGGTCTGTACCATACCATGGAGCCAGGTCAGCCTCTGTATCTTGCCATACTGTAGGCTTCCGTATGCTGTATGACCAGTATTTGGCCCCGTACTGCATACAGTACATATGGCGCTGATCCCTAGCTTTAAACAATTTTTTTCGCAATTATTCACAATTTTTCTGTGATTTTTTGAGTCCAAATGGAATGAGTTTCCTTTTTTGGAAGGAGTCAGGGGTCGGGAGGTGGGCAGTCACTAATATTAAGAGAGGAGGAAAAAATGAGAGTCAAGACAAAAGAAAAAAAACATGTCCAAACAACTTTGGTTTAAACCGGTTTAAACCATCATTGGTTTAAACTGGCTTAAACCATCTGGTTTGAACCAGTTTAAGCCATCTGGTTTAAACCGGCTTAAACCACGGTTTAAACCACTGTGGTTCAAACCAAGCCTGCTCCCTATATGATTATAGGAGGGCGGTTTTAACCACAATGGTTAACCAGGCCCACGTTGGCAACGTGGTGGTTTAAACTGAAACCACCCTACAGTACCAATGTCCCGTGCAGCGACGGCACTCAGCCATCCTTCATACTATGGCACTCAGCCATCCTTCAATAGTATGAAGGATGGCTGAGCGCCGTCGCAATAAAGCCACTGGAAAGCTCGATATACCGCCATTTGCAAGACACGTAGCCACCAGGTGCAGCCAGCATGTGTGCCACATGTCGCCGACGAGTGGCGGCCATGTGCCGATGAGCTGACCGCTAGGTTCAGGTTCCAATAGCAGCATCATGCAGCCACTCCTGCGTGGTGGCCAGCTGCCTAGTGCACATTGCATTCATGTGTTAGTACACATCTCTTGATATAATGATTTTTCGGACTTTCGTGCACATGAATCAGCAACTGCATTGAATTCTGGGCAAGATATCGACTCAGTACACATTCATTTCAGCTCATCTACGCACTCCCAGCCATCTACATGTTACCGAACTGGTCTTGAGCGGATGTGGCCGCATCCATCACGTCAATGTGCGTGGTGTGCCAAGGGTTATGAGGGACAGTCCGCTTGAGTATGGATTTGAAAATTGAAGATTGACCTGGATTATTGAGACCAGGATGGTTGTCGTGCTTGACAAGCTTGAAATGTTCAGGTCTTGACAAACTTGAGGAGCTTGAGCTTCTGATGACGATTTTGTATCTTGAAGCAGGAATTTGGAAGTACTTGATGGGAAAGCGAACGTACTTGACGGCTCAACGGCTCAAGTGCGGCTTGACTGGGTTAGACGAGTAAACAACCAAGACTTTGGACTTGAGTGAGCTTGACGGCTTGACAGCTTGGTACGCAATCTGGTTCGATTGGCTTCCGGAAGTTTCTTCACAACGAAAAAACCAATACAGTTGATGAATGGCGTGGGAGTCGGAGCCAACGCCGAAGACAACAAGGGCGAAAACTCACGCAGCAGAGATAAAAAAGAGCACTCAGAAGCGGTGCATCGCTCTCGAGATCAGACGTCGGCGTCTGCACACACACACACTGCGCTGAGGGTCGACCAAGGAAAGCCGCCGTGCCTTTGAGCTGGATTGTGAGCGTGGTTTCTTGATGCTTGTTGAGAGGTCGTTTGTAGGGCCGTGTATTGACGGCGGAGAGAGCGGGAAGGGCGGGGACACGAGCAAGGAGAGAACCAGTGGCAAAAGTAGTACGACGGTCACCGTCGAGCGAGTCTGGTGACGACGGTGGGCCCACGTTGCGCCGGCTGTCGAAAGGTTGTGCCACTCGAAGTGGCCATTCTCGTACCGAGGTGGTGCGGAAGAAGCCCTTGAGGATGGGAAACATGTCCTTGAACTTGGTAAGAGGTCGACAAAAGTGTGCTGAGGGGAAGTGAGGTGTGAAATGGAGGCAGACTGGCAGGGAGATGAGCGGAGGAGACACCGTCAACCAACACGTGATCTGTCAGCAAATTACGCAATCGCGCACGGACGTTTAAAATAATTGGGCCATATTCTCGCTCGTAGTGATAAAACCCCCCATAAAATTCACTTTCAAGTTGCCTCCAAGTTGCTTATGATACTGATTGATTCAGATACAGGTTAGGGCCATATCGGATATTTTATTGAGAAGTTGAAGACAGATGGCGCGGAAACATGCCCAACACATGGCGGGCCAGGTGGCAGTAAGCTGGAAAACCAGCTGCACTTGACAGCTGGGGGCCACGAAACTTCCAGCTGTGGACATGTTTCGCCGCATGTGTCTGCGCAGTGACTGTGCCAGCTGCTCCTAACGTGGGGGCACTTTGGTGGTGAAGCCGTGGAACCTCATGCGTTGACTGCTATTGGAACGTCTACTGGTTTCCCGTTCGACTCGGGGTCGGGCTGTTGCGGAGATAGGTTTTGTTTTTTGTTTCGGCCAAATTTCACAGCCCGGACAGAGTTTCATCTCGAAATTCCTCCTTACGACCTCTCTCGTGTCTTCTCGGAACCCAAACGCCAATATCTGTCACTGGTAGTCGTTCGCTCGAATCTAGCTGAAACCGAGAGCCATCCAAGTTCTGACGACGGTGGAAACACGCCTGTGTTAGCTGTAGATCCAAAACTTCATCCAGCTTTTCATCTAGTGCGCATTGCGCGCCAGATACGCTTCCCAGACTATCCGGCTCCCTACCACATCAAGCTCAGGTGGAGGATACTGCTAGGGTCCGCTCAGACTCACGAATTCGAAGGACATGGTTGATTAGAGCTTCCTCAAACACAAGCCCAGCTTCGCATGCGCTCGGACTCTGATACCAGCCCAGGTGATTCTAAAGTCGGCCTCGCACTCTTTGTATCTCTGTAGCTTCGCAGCTTGTCCCCCCTCCAAGACCTGTCTGTCCCCGAGGTAATACTGCGGATAATTGGCGTCGTCCGCACACAAGATTCGCTTCAAACCATCAACACTGGAAGAACGGCACACTTTTTCCGCATGTTAATCGGTACCCATCTCCAAGAGTTCGACCCTGGGATGCGCCACTGCCAACCTGGTTCGTAACCCTAGACAGTCGTCGGAGAATAATCGGAACGGCTCGGCTCGTATTTCCCTCAAGACCTGTCCGACCGCGAAATTGCGACTGTGACTGGTGCGCGCTGCCGCAGATTTTGAGAATGAAGACCGATTTGCTCGATTATCCTAAGCGTGTCTGCCAGTTCGTGCTTATGGCAGTTCTCGTTTGGTCCCCGTGTCTCTTGCCTTCTCCCATCATCTAGCGTGCTGGAGTCTCTCGTCTGTGTCTTTAGTGTCAATTCACATCTGGCCAAGCGTTTCCGTCATTCCACCGACTTATTCATACTAAAAGCGGTCCTTCTTCTTCTTGGGTCGCGACGTTGTCGCCTCGCCTTCCAGTCTCCGATCGGATCTGGCCTGGCAGTTGAACCAGGATTCGGTGACCTTCATGCCGCGCACTCCAGAATCTCTCCCTTACTTCTCTCTTCTTCCGCTCATAATCCACACTGGCAGAAAGGAATTTTCTCTAAACAATTGACCCTTTCCGATTTCATGCCCACGATACCCTCATCCATCCCCCTTCTGGCCGCCATCCAATGTGTCCCCCTCCGCCGATGACAACTATGCATTTCTAAGTGGTCTTTCTGTTATCCTGTCGCATCAACTTTGCCCCTCGCATCTCCCCAAGAGTGTCAAGTACGCTCTTCCTTCCTTCGAGTCTCGCCCTCTTTGTAACCTCAATCTCCCCAGCCACTGTGCCTTCCAGTTCCCCCTCTGTCTTGCTTCCACTTTCCCTCGCGCTACCTTCGGCTCGGTTCCGCAGATGGGGGCCTGAAGTACGTACCACCATCGCTGTAATGCAGTTGCTCTGTGTCCCATTCAGGCCTCGGAATCAAATGCTTCTCTCATTCGCACTGCATGCACGAGTACAGAAGAGATCTAGAAGACAGTTGCGTCGTCCGACCTCCCTAGACGACTACGAATGCAGGCAAGCACGGCCATCTTGAGATGACTGCCAGTGTCTGTGGCAACTCGACTTCTCTGTTCCTCGCCATCCTCTCGACGCGCCTTCGCTAGACTAGCGACGACGCCTTCTCCTTAGGCGAATTTCCGACTCTTAATCTGCGGCTCGGGTGTTGGCCCTATGGTTCTCGAGCTCCATACACTCTAATGTCAATCCTTTCCTTCCTGGCTCAGCTTGCCAAACATCCCTCCCCCGCGCTCGCAGAAGAAACAATGCAATGTGTTCTCTGCTCATATCGTCTGAATGTACCAGCCCGTGCCCAAGTTTCTCGCCTGTTGGTTTGGCTAGGCAGGATTGTGCTGTTTTGGCCCTGGTCTGGCGTGTAATTCCACGCGAGGTATGTGATCACGATCTCCTCCAGGGGACGGGAGGCTGATTCGGAATCGGAACTTTCGCCTAGGGGCTTGCAGCGCAGGATGGAGGTGATTGTGTCACGAACCCAGGCTGGACCGGTGAAGTCCGAATCGCCTTCGAGCTCGAATGAGCGCAGAGAGGGGAGGGAGGGGATGAATTCCGGGGAAAGGAGGGGATCTGTCTTGGTGACAGGGCTCCCGATACGCAGGTATCGGAGGGTGGGAGAAGCGGCGACGATGAGCGGCAGACCGGATACGTCCCGAATAAACATCGCAGCGGCAGTGCACGCGCCGGAGAAGAAGAAAAAATGCAAGTGATAATGTCTCTTGTGCCTTTGTCGAGGACGAGATCGGTGAGCGATGATGAGTTGGTTACAGGTGAGGCTCCGCTGGTGGTGTCTCGTAGAGTCACGTATATGAATGAGAGGACAGGCACAGCGGCGACGAATGGTGCCAATACGAGCAGAGAAATCCTCTTGATGCCACGCAGAGATAAAGATTGCAGTGGCCGCCGAAACAAGAATGCGACGAGGGTTCTGTCGCAGAGAGTCCCACGTGTACTGGTTAGTGTTGCCGCGGTCAGGTTCAGAACCACCAGCGAATCTGAACCCGACTCGAACCGGACCTGGGGTCCGGTTCAGTCGCTGTGAGGCTCGCCGAACCGAACCCGAGGTCCAGTTCGAGGTTCAAGATTTTTCAAAATCACCGAACCCGGCTGAACCTGAACCGAACCTGACGTCAGCAAGAGGCTTACCTTGGTGTTTTTGGACCGATAATTTGGTGTAAATAAGTCCTGGGCCCATTGTTCGATCCTATAGTCATGGGTTGAAGAACTCCCAACTACTCTGGTAGTTAGAAAGTCAACCGAGACAATTTTCTCGCGCAGTTCAAACCCATCAAGCCATCTTCAGCAAAGGTAAACCAATCAATGCTGCACAACAGCGTACATTCGACGTCTTCGGAAGAGTTCTCTGGTTGCTAGAGGTGAGATATGATTGTTACTCTGGTTTTTATCGCAAATTTGAGGGCCTGAGGCTGTTCTCGGCACACGGGAAAGTCGGGTAGTCGAACCGACAAAGTAACTGGTGTATGAATAGATTTGACCGACAGCCTAACCACGTCCACACGGGTTTCCAATATTACGATCTTGTGACTATGGAAATATTAAGGAATGGGGGTAAGGGATGAGTGCGAGGTATAGTCCGTAAGGCGGTAAAGGATAGCGTTGAGCACGGGGGAAGTAGGGATAAGATAAAGAGATAATCAAGATGGTGCGAATCCAACCGTAAGCGCCGGTGAGGCGCTCTTTGACATCTGGGAGCGTACTCTGTGATCTCATTCTGCGCTTCCCTTCTGGCGCCTCTCTCAGAGGGGCACGAGCGCCCATCTTTGCGAGTTCCTCCCTTCATCGACATTGAGGTGGACCTGCAGATTCCATATATGGTTCAGATGAAATTGGCCCGGCGTGTAGAATGAGCGCTTACCCTCGCATCATCGATGTTTCCAGCAGTCCACACGTGTCTGTCATCCGAGGCCCTAATCTTGAAGACATGAGTCGAATTGAAAAGGACAAGACATAAAAAAGCCTTACAACAAACAAATCATTCCCCGCGTCTTCGATTGAGAAGGTATCAAATCGGTCTCCGGTGAAGAGTGTGTCCTTTCAATGAGAATGATTTAGTTGAAACCCTGCAAAAAACCAAACGAGTAGTACCTCAGAAGCATACACAGACGCGTCGTCGTTTGTTATCGTGTATTCCTGTCCAAGTTTGTTCACGGTCCACTGGGGGAAAACGTCGGCAACGGTGGAGTGTACAACGTTCGAGAACTTACCGGCCCGAACGGAGATGGAATCGGGGTCCTCGAGAGAAGGATCGGGTCATTTTTGCGGAGGCTGACGAGAGTTCCCATCTCCGGGTTGGTGATGATGTATCTGCCCGGCGCAATCGCAAGCGCCCCTTGAACGAGCGCAAGAGCACCGATGCCGAATGCGAGGATTTTAGGGAACATTGTGTGGCTGAGAGTGAGGCTGGAGGGGCAAGAGAGAAGTAGCTGGTGAGCGCTGTGATATGGAGAGCACGAGGAAAGGCGATGGACAGTGATCCTTTTATATGTATCGGTGGGGCTCGGATGCCGGAGAGCAAGTAATGTTAGTGACACACAGACTGAATGAACGGCATTGATTTTGGTCTAGTCGGGACCGAGTTTGGACGAACGGCGGAATACAACGTGTTGGTGAGCGGCGCAAGTGACGAAACTTGTGGCCCTACATTCTATGCCACGGCGTTAACCTTTCGCCAGCGGTATTGCATCGATTGAAGCGAACCTTATTTGCGGCGGCGCCGGCGCGAAGTAACCCTCGTTGCTATTTCGCCATCGGAAAGGTATTGACACAAATACGGGCCGCTATACCTACTCGGTGGTCTGACGCCCGAGGGGTTACCAGGTTGTCAGCCGCCCATCCAAGTGTCGAATTCTTGGGATGGGTACCGAATAAAAACCGAGCTCGGTTGCACGCCGAATAAGTGTGCCGTAATGGTGTCATCCAACCAACGGAAGGAAGAAATCGAATGGTAAGAGCTAGATTCGCGTTGGAGGGATTCGGTGGTCTAAGGCATCCCCCGTGCGGGCTACAGCCCGGCGCACATCCACAAGCCTGCAGCTCTCTGTTTTCTGTAGGGGCAGGAAATTACATGGATTCAACCCGCCATCCGTTCTTGACTTGCCCTCTGTGATCGGTACCGAATACGCGCCGAACTTGTTGCATGCCGACCAAGTGTATCATAATTATGTAAGTAGTTCAACCGGCGGGATGAAGGCATCGGATCCTAGCCGTACCTTCACGTCGTATTCCACACCCGAACGAAAAAGAGCAAGCCCTTACTGCGGCAGGTAACGGACCTTCGCTCATTAATGACGTTTGCTTCTTTGAATTCATTGGCAAACCCACAGTGCGCTTGTCGGATTTCTGATGCCCTTTTGCACTTACTTTAAATTTATCCAGGCTCGAACCGCCATCCCTCAGCTCGACATTTCCCTGCATCCGTAGCGCGCATTGTAATTTTGGTTGGAGTCAGTGAAAGAACCTGTAGTATGTTCTGTGCTTCTTTCTGGAACTCAAGCACAATCGTTCGGGGACCCGTTTAGCGGCTGCATTGCGCACTTACTTCCGGGAACGAACTTAGTAGGCTCGAACCCATCCACATGCGCACGCACGCCGATTCCACCGCCGCCCATTGATCGACTGTCATTCGTGTCGGTTTCCCGGAAGCGCCTGTCGGCGATCAACGATCAATCGGAACAACGTCGTCTTTGACTGATCTCGCTTTTTGCGGTCACCGTATTGGGCTCAACTGTCTGCTTGGTGTCTGGCCCCCGTCAACCGCGTTTCGTATCAGAGTTTGCGGTGTCCCGTTTGGATGTGGGCGTCTTCCTACGCCGTCTCACTTACCCGTCAATCAAGAAGAAGATAACTGATAACAACAGCGCTGGGCGGCTCGGCGGGCGCTGGGTATAAAGACTGCTTCTCTTCCAGCGAACACCCAGGAACCTCTTCTCACTTGCCCAACCACATAACCCACCGTACCACCATGCCTGTCATCACAATCTTCGGGGCGAATGGGACGCAAGGTGAGTGGAGATTGCGCTCTGGTCATATCGCACTGTTCACCCTAGATTCACGTAGGATCCGCTGTACTTGAAGCGGTGCTTGCCAGCGGGAAGTACTGTATACGCCGCGCGCTGTCCCACGAAGTCTTGACTCCGCGGGGAGCAAAGCGCTCATCACAAAGGGTATCGAGGTCGTCGTCGGGAATCTCTGGGATAAGGAATCCTTGAAGACCGCGATATAAGGGAGCGAGGTGGTTTTCGGGGTGCGAATCTACTTTGTGGAGTCATCTATGGCGTTTCTTTGCTCACGATCGGGCCAGAACACAAATTTCTGGGACCCTGAGGTTTTTCCGGCAGACCCCAAGGGTGCAGGGGAACTTACGCAGGGGAAGAATCTCGTCGATGCGGCGAAGGAGGTTGGAGTGAAGTTTTTCATTTGGAGGTCAGTTTCTGTGGTGCATCAAATATTCTTTCCGTTGTCATCTCATGCCAGCTCCCTCCTCAACGCGACAAAGGCTTAGGAGTCCAACGGGCTACGGTAGGCGAGACGGTCGCGCTTCGATTTCGTATTTCGGTAGCCGGATCGTCGGTCGCGGTTCCCGATTTGGACATGTTACCTCACGGCGCGATCACATGAACACAGCTTCCATCCTCACGTCGCGCCTTCCTGTCCCGAAGCACTGCAGGGAGGATATTGCACCGGCCTGACTGTACGCATGCCCTCGAGCTGACTGTGCCAATTACATCAAGGCGATTGGTGGACCTTATCAGCCTGACTGTTGGAATACAATCAGGCTGATGGGGTTTTGGCCATTTCTGCTGATCAGGCTGACTGAGTTGCACTATGAGCTTGATTGAGTTTATTCAATCGGGTTGATTGGAGCATATCGGTCAGGTCAACCGTTGTTTCGATTACAGGCTGACATGAGCAGTTCAGTTGGCTTGCCTGCCGATTCAATCAAGTTAGATGATATATTGCTACTGGATAGATGCAGGTGCTCGTGGAAAGGTAGATGTCGGCCCGCTTTGCCAATAGGTATGTATATGGGAATAATGTAAGGGAATGGTGGCCTTCGGCCGCTGAAGAAATATATGGATGATGATGCTATATGCAATATGTGAGTGTGCGGATGGAGGGGCCGCTTTGGGGCCGATTTGCTGGGCCGTCCTCGCTCAGAGAGGCGGGCAGGAATCGGGAAGGTACTGCAGAATACGGCCAACTCCAGTACGCGCTGGGAGACTCTGGCCTCAAGATGAGATACCTGAAGCAACTAGGCGGGGGTGGGTGGGTCTCGACAAGAACACGATTGAGGATGCAGGGAGCGAGGAAGAGCGAAAGGCGATCTATGTTGTCGGCTCGTGCCTGCCTGCCTGAGTTGCCACTAATTTACCAGAGGATCACTAGAGCACATCCCCAGCCTGTTCGAGGTGTTAGCAGAATCAATCATTCAGACATGTTGTCCTTTGCATCTATCCTGGACACAGTTAGATATATGGCCAACTTCATGTGCCGCTAAATATCGAGTTATCCGCATGGAATTCCAGGGGAATGCCGCCAAGAGAAGGGGAGGCAAGGATGTGAAGAAAGGTGAAGATTAAAGACTAAAAGTGTAGTGGCATGGCACCGGTACCAGATCGACAGAAATGAGGAAACAGAATGGGTGTGAGAATGAGGCGAAGAGAACAGCGCCAAGCATCGAGGCAAAGAAAAAAGAACAGACTCAAACGCACCATCAACGATAACAAGACACGCCTTCGCTCCGCTCTGGCGTGCAGGGATGTCTTGTGTTACTACGTTTGGTAGTACAATCGATCTGACAGCGTTCAACCTCGTTGACCGGCTCGGATAATTCTTGATGTTGAACTGTTGAATGCCCCGTAAAGTAGGCGCACTCTGTTCACTTGAATCACCACATATATTGACCTGTACTAATTGAACATCATCGAATTTTTGTCGTAAACAATCAGTTGGGTTCGGATCGGCTTCGAACAAAATAAACTGACGAAGCAAGGGAGTCTCAGTAAGATTTCTAATGGAAGGTACGAGCTTACCACCTGCTCCCAACCGGATTCAAGATCAACATGCGGCAGCTGTAGTGTGGTGAATTGAATTGTGAATGGAATGAAATCTGGACACTCAATGACTGAGTCTTTGGAAGCGGTGGGTTGCAGTGGATAGATCTGGTAACACGTAGCCACGAAATAAATTTCCATGCATGTCCACGCATTTCAACAATTTCTTCAACCCGTGCTCACGAGTTGAAATAATGCCCCAGCTCATACTAGGTGCAATTCCGAATTCGCGTGTTCACCCACGCATGCAGAACAGCATTTGAATGTGTGTCCATGCCCTTCAATGAGTGACCGCGCGTTGGCACTCACTGCAACGCGAGATAACGCGTGTCCAACGGACCTTTGTCCGGTAAAGTTGTGCTCATGTGATCGCGCTGTTAGGGTGACTTGTCCAAATTGGGAACCGCGACCGACGATCCTGATACCGAACTCCGAAATTGAAGCGCGACCGTCTCGCCTACCGTAAACGGGCGAGACAAGCATATCTACCATGTAGACAGTCCGTCGGGTCCCTACCTCATTTTTACAGACGGACATTTATCCGATTCCAGATAAAGCCGTGATTGAATTTTACCTCACCGCCTTGGGCGTCCCTTTCGCTGTTCTGCTTACTGGCTGGTTTGCCAAAAACCTGTACAAGTGCGTCTTTCATCCCTACTATCGACATCGTACTCTGACATTCCCACTTTATTGCGGCAGACTTGGCGCTCTTCAAAAGACCGACACAGGCTACAGCATCCCGATTGCTAAATTTGGCCCCGAGGACACTCAGACCATGACCTGGGTTGCGCACGACCTCGGACAGGCCGCCGTGGCGCTGCTCACGAACTATAGCGACACCAGCAAGCGCGTTCTGGGTAAATCCTACCCCGTCGTCAGCTTCCGTCCCACATACCCTGAGTTTGCGACGGCGATCGCGAAGGGTGCGTGGTTCACATTTATTTCTTTTCCCGTTGTATTCGATAAGCTGACGCCCGGCGGCCCTCGCAGCGATCAAGAAGGAAGCGAATGTCGTCGCGCTCGAATCGGCTGGGCTGCTGGAGTTTGATGAAATGGTACGTTCGCCACTGTGTCCTCTTCCTTCGATCTCTCGCTAATCCGCCGACGCAATATCTCTATCAAGCGAAAGTTGGAGTGTAAAATGACACGCCTATCCCCACCCCGGATCTCGTAGCCCTCAGCGTCAAATTCGGAACGGTACCGGAGGAGTTTATACAGAAGGAGGTTGAGCCTCGGTTTGCTTAAGGTGACCCCGCTCCCAGAATATCTTAGCGTCCGCCTGATTTGCATGCAGAATGTTCGAACTATGGTGTCAGAATCAAATGTAAAGGATTATATGGCTTGTTTGTGCCCCTTGAGCAAGATAAGATGAACTACATGCATATGGCCGCAAGCTCAAGTTGAGTCATTTTATTTGAGAGTTTCTCCAAGACTGACGCAACGATCCGTCTCCGCCATGCCCTCAATGAATCCGTCTCCGCTGACTCAAAGTTACGGCTGCATTTCTTGCTTCCCGCATCACGGCTTCTCAAACTGGCGCTCGTGCGGAGCAGACTGACCCTCCTACAAATAAACTCACAGATCGACTCCATGGTGAGGACTCACTACTCGCAAGTCGCGCATTCCGGTTCTATTTCAGCATTTGATTCCCTGCCGTCAGTTTTCTTCCATCGAGAATAGTCCTTACACGCACCGGTGCTGGAGCTCCCACGCAGAACACTTCTCCCAGCTTTATAATCCGACTAATCAATGAAGGATCGCTTTTTCGGTCTGGTCTTACCGCCATGGCCGCCCTCCCTCTCTCCAACACTGTGACTGAGAATCGCTCCATCAGCGATGAACCCAAGACGAGCGATACCGATTCGACCAATAGTGTCTTGGAGAACTCAGAGGGTGCCACTCAGCATGATCTCTCTACTCTGAGAGACCGAATTCCGTGAGTGTCCTCTTCACGAGCCAGGAAGATAGCTCAAATTTACGATCGGATAGATGGCAAGCCTTCACGGTCGCCGTCGTGGAGTTCGCGGAGCGCTGGACGTACTATGGAACCACAGTGAGCAAAACCTTATCTCCCCACCCTGCCCCGGGATACTTACCCCTCGTAGAACCTATTCAACAACTATATTCGGGCTCCGCTTCCACCAGGCTCACTTGACGGCTCCGTGACACAGGCAGACCGTGCATTTGGAGTCGCTGGTGATCCAGGGAAGGGGCAAGAGAAGTCGTTTGCGATTCGCACAGTGGGTCCTTGGTCTGAATATTTATGCTCGGGTGCTCATCGATTGCCTGTTTTCGCAGTTCAACACGTTCTTCGTCTATATCACACCCTTCCTCGGCGCTACAAGACTATATGCGTCTTCACGGCGGTTATTTTGTACGTTGATCCCTCAATCATCTAATCTTGTCTTGTTGGCTATGCAGCCTCGGTCATATAATCCTTGTCGCGTCTGCTACGCCCACGTCACTACAGCATCCCGATACGTCCCTCGGCCTCCTTGTTCTCGTGATTTTGTCATGGCAGTTGGCGCAGGGTAAGTTTATTCCTCTCACCGATTCGTCGTCACTGTGACTTGATACATTGCCAGGTCGATAAAAGCTAATGTCGCTCCCCTCATTGCTGATCAGTACACTGGAAAAATACGGAAAGGTAAACACCGAGTTCAGCCGTTTTACGCCGTTCATATGGGATATAGAAACGCTTGCCACTGGAGAGGTGGTAATCGTGTCCCCCGGTTTAACCATATATGTGTGTAAGCGGTCAACTCTTTCCCGGCAACTCATGGGCACCAGACTTCTATGTGGCCATCAACTTGGGCTCTACCGGCGCTATCAGCGCCTCGTTTCTCGCGCGCGACAATGGATTTTGGGTCGCATACTTGGTACCCACCTGTGTTTTTGCAACAGTCCCAATCGTTTTGTTGGGCTGTAGGTGAGGGCTTCCGAACGCATTGACTGATAACTTCTGATGCAGAGTCTCCAGGAAATATTATGTGGTGGCTCCCCCACGCGGCTCTATCCTCCTCGAGACCTTCCGCGTAATTGAAGCTGGAATGTCATTGCATTTTGGAAGAATATCCGCGGTCCAGGCTTCTGGGATCCCGCGAAGCCGAGTCAGAGTTTCCATAATATGCTGGTCAAGAGGCTGACTTGGGTTCGTAGGTTCCTACAAGGGTGGGAAAATACCGGGGAGGATCACATGGGACGATGAATTTGTCGGTGAGATGCATCGTACTGTCGAAGCATGCAAGGTCTTTTTGTTCTTCCCCATCTATTGGCTTTGTATGTACTCCCTTTGGTGCGGTGATCGCCATTTTGCTGACTGTGGCCGTGTAGACTACTCCCAGATTGACGGCAACCTTGGGACTGTGGTGTCGGGTATGAAACTCAACGGCAAGTTGCCCAAGTTGAATAAAGTGATCTGGAGTTCATGCGCGTCGGCAGGTACTCCAAACGATCTAATCAACAATCTCGACCCGATCTCGATTGTGATAATGGTCCCAATCTTTGAGCGCCTTATCTATCCTGCTCTGCGTAAAGTGCGAATCAATTTCAACCCTATCAAACGCATCACCGCCGGCTTTGTCGTGGCAGGACTTGGTGGGCTTCGTTCTTCGGCTTGTCTGCATACTGATACCTACTTCAGCCGTGGTGTACTCAGCCGATGACCGCTCGCCGTGTAACAACCACCACCCTTCGGCATGCAGGAGCGCAAACGGGGAGCCCAACGCTGCACCTCTAAATGTGTGGATCGTCGCCGGTCCGTACATCCTCGTCGCAATCTCGGAAATATTTGCATGTATAACCAGCCTGTACGCCCGCTTCTCCTTCGGTTCTATCCGCTTTGGAGTAAGTCAGTTCATGCAGCGAATATGCCTTCACCAAAGCACCCAAGAGAATGAAGAGTGTGGTCGCTGCATTCTCCGCCCTCCAGACTGTTCTGGCGTCCATGCTCAATTTTGCGCTCACTGCCATCAACGTCGAGCAGCGATTTGAATGGTTATTTGCGTCCTTCGCGATTACTGCCGTCGTTTTTTGCCGGGATATTTTACTGGACGTAAGTGCCAGTGGTCAACCGTGTTTGGTCTTCATGATCATATATCCCACTTCCAGATTCCGCGACTTGGACATGAGGGAGACGGAACTGAATATGATCGGTATGGGAGAAAGAGACGGATTCGTTGGAGAGCGGAGCTTGGATCGGCTTGAAGAGGCTGCATAGGTGAATAGGACTCTTTTGGCTTTCCGAGTTCGAATTGAATACTGGAGCGTGTAGCCTAAGAGAGTCATCTGTTGGGGTTTCAGTGAATTTGATGCAGTACACGCTACATGGAAAGAGATCGTCTGAACCGTTTCTCGGGGAAAACAGATTGGTACCCAACAACGGGCGGCCAGATGTGTTGGCTCGATTAATTACTTCCATCAGCGAATTCAGACTCGCAGTGTGTGCTCCTTGCACGACGTTACCGAGAAAAATCGGAAGAAAGTCTCGAGCATCGGGTGTGGGAAAGAGGAGGAAGACCTGCGGAGAGTGTGCCCGATGCGAAACGAAAATAGCTCTAGTTTCTTCGTCACAGCTCAAAATTGTAATTATAGCTTTGATAGGTCAAAATCAGCCACGTAAATAAAATAACATTTCGATGGTCGCTCACCGCCTGCAAGCCTACAGGAACTCATCAGTCCAGTGCCTCGGTTCATACGATTCGAAAGCCAGGCGGTCCGCGACATCCAATCGGGGCATCCGCGCCCCGATGAAGTCGACGAGTCTCGCAAAACGGTCCTCGCGGCCGCCTCCCACGAAGCGCAGCCTCCATCGCAGCCGCGGGACCGGAACATGCGACGAGAGGGTGCGATCCATTTCCGCTAGGAAGTTTCCGTAAACAAATCCCGGGCGCGTGTATTTCCACGCGGGGAGGTATGTGATCACGATCTCCTCCAGGGGACGGGAGGCTGATTCGGAATCGGAACTCTTGCCTGGGGGCTTGCAGCGCAGGATGGAGGTGGCTGTGTCGCGAAGCCAGGTGGGATCGGCGAAGTCCGAATCGCCTTCGAGCTCGAATGAGCGCAGAGAGGGGAGGGAGGGGATAGATTCCGGGGAAAGGACGGGAACTGTCTTGGTAGCAGGGCTCCCAATACGCAGGTATTTGAGGGTGGGAGCAGCGGAGACGATGAGCGGCAGACAGGATGCGTCCCTAACAGATAAACGCTGCAGCGGTAGCGCACGCGCCGGAGAAGAAGAAAAGAGGCAAGTGATGATGTCTTCAGTGCCTTTGTCGAGGACGAGATCGGTGAGCAATGATGGGTTGGTTACAGGTGCGGCTTCGTTGCTGGTGTCTCGTAGAGTCACGTATGTGAACGAGAGTACAGGCACAGAGGTGACAAATGGTGCCAACACGAGCAGAGGGATCCTCTTGATGCCACGCAGAGACAAAGATTGCAGTGGCCGCCGAGACAAGAATGGGACGAGGGTTCTGTCGCAGAGGGAGTCCCACATGTACTGGGTCCCGCCGTCGATCTTACATCGTCGTACTGCGGTCAGCTTTGCGAGCACCGCGGGAAGAATGGCCTTGTTGGCGTCGGAATATGCCCCCACTGGCAGATCTATTTTCACCTCCTTCACATAGGCGCCGATGTGAGACGATCCCCCAAAAAGCTTGGACGCCGCGGTATAGTTCGACAGACGACCGTGACCTTTGAGTTCCAGAGATCGAAACAAGATCCGCTGGGTGGCAGCGCAGAGGCTCCGGGACACCAGTGCACAGGCCTTGAGTGACCCTTCAGCATCGACCATGCCGAGGATGATGTCCACAATCTCCTGAGGTAGCATGGTGCTGGGATGCGAGTGGCAAGATGGACGTGATGTACGTGTTCGATGGCATCACAAATGCACAGCCAAACACAGCGGAAGAAAAGAAATTAAAGAATGGTGACAACCAGAATTAAGTCGGCCCCCCGCGGCTTGAGAATGATCTTCGGTGTGTGTGTCTGGCCTGCCGCAGTTTTAACGTTTAAATGGGATTACATCATCCTTAAAGCCTTTTCATTCAATGTCGGACCGGACATATATGTAGCCAACGAACACAAATTGAACACAAAAGAGGACTGGAATAGAGCCACTGAATTCGGATCAGTCTTAACACGTCTAATTCCAATATTCCTTTATCAAATCCGACGCGCGCTCGCCGATTATGTACGCCGCTGCCTGCGTATGAGCCGCAGGAATGAAGGGCTGAAAACTCTTCTCAGGATGCAGATTCCCAAATCGAATTGAAGCTCACCACAACGGAAAGATCAACCACGCGCAGGCCATTCAGTCCCTTGACCCGCAAGTCAGGATCGACGACACCCCAGGCAGCGCCCCGCGGGGACATACTCGCGGTGCCGACGGGATGATATATAGTTGCAGCATTGGCGCGGACAAAGGCATCGATTTCGGCGTCGGTGGTGGCGTTCAGGCCGACTGCAGACAGGACGTAGTTGTCCCACGCCGGTGCAGTTGTGAAGCGCACCGCGCTCTTGACGGCCTCGCGCATGATGAACACATCGACCTCCGAGCCAAGGTGATTTGGGTTGATGAGTGGGTCCGCAAGGAGATTGTTGGTGTTGAGCGTTACGGAGCCACCTGGACGTTAGAAAGGTAAATAAATATTCTTCGATGAGAGAAAGCATCGAAGAACGCACGAGAAGCGGGGGACACCACAACAGGGACCACACTAAGGAAATTGCCCTCAGGAGGCGGAGGAGGTATCATTCCATTCGCGATGATAAGCTCAAAGTGCGGTGTATGCGGCCCTGCTGATGGATCCCCAAACTGCTCAAAAACAGGCGAATTATCGGGGACGCGCAGCCATCCTATATGGCTCAGTGGATTGTCAACCAGGGGACCGCTGCGGCTGGTATTCCACTGGGCAAACTCTTCTGCGGCTAACGTGGCGTTGTGTGCTGCGGTTTCAAAGGTGTTGGTTGAGTTGACGAGGAATGAGAGGAAGAGGAGGGTGTGGTCTGAGAGGTTTTGGCCGACTGAGGGAAGATTATGCACAGGTTGAATTCCCAGAGTAGTCAGCGTAGACGAGTTTCCGATGCCAGAATGGAGGAGTATATTGGGAGTGCCGATACTTCCCGCCGAGAGAATTACCTCCTTCGTCGCGGTCAAAGTGAGGGGCTCTCCTAACAAAACGTCAGAGCACCGCGAGCGGAATCGATGGCACTCATACCATTGAGATCCTGAACAAATTCCACTGTGCGAACCGCGCCGGACGTTTCCAGAACACGTGTTACTCTTGCATTTAACAGCACATATAAATTGGGGCGGCCCAAAAATTGCGAGGCAAGATAGGACGTGGCCGAGCTGCTTCTCTCACCGTCCTTGACAGTCAATTGTCCCCATCCTAGGATTAATACGTGTCGGGTGAGGTTAATATACCAATGTGTTGTAACATACCAACTCCAATGGGATTGCCAGAATTCATGTCAAGATTGAACGGGTAGCCCTCCAACTCAGAAGTGGCTGCGATAATCCGAGAGTCGATCGGAGTGGGAAATCCTGAAAGAGAAACGGCGGTGATCCCCTCGAATCCATGGACAGCGGGGTCGAATTGTCCCGCGGTGTTATGGTTGTCTGCGGGTGGACTCCAGATCTCGTTCTACCGCTGGTGGATCAGATGTGTGAACGCAATACTGCGCCAAATTGCATACCTTTTTCATGTACGGAAGAAGATTGTCCCAGGACCAACCATCGTCTTCGGTAACCGCTGCCCATCGATTGAAATCCTCCTTCGAACCGCGCGTATAGACCATGTAATCTAACATTCATTGCGTGTTCAGGGGATATAAACTGATGCTCAACGAGGAAAGACTTACTAACGGAGCTCGAGCCTCCGAGGACGAAACCACGATTGTATGCAATAGAACGGCCGTTCAAGCCAACTTGGGGAGTTGTCGTATAATTCCAGTCCTGCGCCGTATTCGGCGTCGCTTCCCGACAGAAGGAGGGGACAATAATGTCAAGGACATCGGCATTGCTGCATTCAAAAATAATCAGTTTCATGAAATATCTCGCACTGCATGCCTTACGAGCCACCCGCCTCCAAGACTAGAATTTTGTGGTTGGGGTTCTCCGAGAGGCGATTTGCAACGACATTGCCCGCCGTCCCGCCTCCGACGACGATAAAGTCGAATGTGAGGTTCAATGCGTTCAGATCTGCCACATTTTCGAGTATAGCGCCTGAGCAAAGGGTAGAAACCGCAAGAATAACAGAAGGAAGGATCCAGGACATGGATGGCTGCTTGCCACTCGACCACCATGCTCTCAGCTTTTAACCATTCAGTATATTACTAATTTATCGGTGAATTGAGCCTGTCCCGCCCGCTGTTCCCCGTGGTGAGTCTGGATTGGTCCGGGCTTCGGCGTCCGCGAATGTAATGACCGCGTACACCGATTCTGCTCCTGTACCACAATTTCGGGCACCAGAATGGAATCCGTTGGATTCAATGGGCTTTGAGTGGATGTCTAATATTTGAGGATGACTCACCGTAGACGTCGGGATGACTGATGCGCCCTCCGAACATTAGTCTGATCAAGTGTACCTCACCGATCCGTTTGTAACACTTGGCCGAGTTGGAGCTTGCCTGGGAGTAACGCACAATTTCTACTGTCCGGGCCTGCACAGTCAAATATCCATGAGATTGCATCAGATAACATACAAAGAAACAGAGTCCAGCCGCAGAGCCTTCCTTCCTTCCAAGACATAATCTCCCCTACTCCTACTTCGTAAACATCCACCACCCCGCAACCGGGCGCACCGTGTCGTCTCTCCCGTCCTCAGACAACGTGGTATCGTCGCTGGAGGAGACCCGCGTGCCGACCATCCCTGCTATCATCGCACAGCTGAACAGCTCACCGTTGTCGTCGAGTGTCACGTCCACCTTCGCGTATCCCGGCGGAACCTTCCTGCTGTCGAGGCGAGGATACGGCGTCCCGTCAAACACCAGATCCCGGAGCACTCCCGATGTGGCGTACGTCGCCCAAAACTTCTCTGCGTCCATCGACTCGGGCGCATCAGGGGCGTCAGCGGTCTGCGCAGCAGAATCCATGTATGAGTATGGCTTCAAGATGGACGGGAAGAAAGAAGAAGAACACCAAGCTCACCGCGTCAAGCCCATGCCCCAGCCACTCGCCTTTGGTGCCGAACACATTGAATGCATTGATCCAACCAGAATAATAGCTTGGCCCGCTCCCGCCACGCTTGAAATGTGCGACCCTCGCACCAGAATTCAAGGTTTTCTCCGCTGGCCGGTGCATCGAATGCGGCCACGAAGCGGGTGATAACTGGGCGAAGGAGGTGGTACCATGCGATCGTCTGGATACCATAATCCTTGAGCTTCTCGAGCCGCCCGAGGATATCGACCCAGTCCGCCTTTTCGCCCTCCAAGGTCACGCGGGGGATTCCGCATCGTAAGCCGACCATACGATATGCGAAGTACTCCTTCAGAGTCGACATCAGCAGGACAGCGGCCACAGTCTTGTCGTTCACAGTGCTGGTGGTGAATGTGGGGATCGCCCATGCACGCAGCTTGGGATCGACGACATTTTGGTCGATGAGATCCGTCATCTGGCGAGCCATCGAGCCGAAATCGAGCGTGAAGCGGCTGCCGACGTTGACCACACGGAGCTCTTTCTTCCCCTCGTGAGCGACAAAGTTTGCGCGCAGAAGCTCAGCGTTGCCGTTGACAAAGAGATTGAACTGGGACAGAATAGCGAGCCACACGTCGTCTGGCCGGATCACCAGCGCGTGGTGGTCGTTGTACGCGGTGATTACAGTGTCGACGAAGCCGTTTTTGGTCGGTATCAGGTGCGTAATCTTGGCGGTGAAGTCGCGTCCACTGTATGGCAATGTCAATGCGGTTTTGGGGACAGATTTCCACGTACGCGCCCTCCTCTCCCGCAAGCGCAAACTGAAGCATTTGCCCGCCTCGCTGGTACTCCTTCGCCATCTGAGCGAGAATATCTTCGGACGTCAGTCCAGCCTGTACATCTGGACTGAGTTGGACTCGGTCCGCGGGATGCTGGGCTACGGAAAATGAGACTGGCATCGTGGGCGTCAAAAGGTGTCGTTGCCGCCGGTAACTTGATGCGCATCCGAGCATGAAACGTGACGGTGATCTTGGCCCGATTAGATTAGATATGACACGGTATGAAGCGGCCTTCAAGGAGGAATGACTTCCTCGTGGCGTGATGAGACCCATGAGATTAATATTAACTGCGACTTCCTCCCGCTGATTCTCTGCACGCCACTGGCCAGAGGTGCGACCAATTCGAGAGAGCTTCCATAGCTACGTAGATTTGCCCCTCAAACAGGATATTAAGTCGGTATCCCCGAAGCACCAAAACACGACAGCCGGATATATAGTAAATTCCTGGATCATTGTAAACAACGACCAGGAGTAAGAAGTCCTCGCGGACCAAGGAAACTCCATCTCAAGACCCTCGAGGATTCAAGTGGATGGTGATTCAAATCCACCCGAGGACGTGTATTTGGAGTGTCATATCGTTTTTTTAATGGTTTTGTATCCTCCTATCGGCGCTGACGGTTTCATTCGTTTCGATAGTCTTAGTACAGAAGAATGGCACCCGGGGTAGAAGAGTGTGCATATCAAGATTCGATGGAGGGAAACCATGGACGGTAACAGGATGACTCTGGTTTATCCCAAACACGCCGTAAGCTCAATGGTAATTCGTGAAGATCAGGACGTAGTGTTTTTTTTTTTTTGGCTCAGGGTTGGTTTCGTCCTACAGTGCTGCCGACTTTGATGATAAGTGCACAGTGCAGTGCAAAAAATTGCATAAAGGACTACTTACCTATGAGCAGGGCATGCTGTGAGTCAACAGTCATCTAAGGAAGGGACACAAGACACCGCCCATCATATCACTGCTATGACTACGGAAATGGTCGGATAGCGAGCGGAGAGAACGTTCTCTTGGGAAAAGAGGAGGTACACAATCTGATTTTCCGGTGGTTCAACCTCACCTGAGAACATGGGGCTTCAAGCTTTAAGATGACCATGTTTTTGAAGGATGGGCGGGAGTACAGACATAGGAGGAGAACGCGTACGCGTGCCCCCACACATGGAAGTATCCATTGAATACACTCAAGGACGTATGTATGTTGAATTGCATTTTCTCTTTTGTCATTGGAATTTTCTTCGCACATTGGTTCAAGTGTTTAGGGAGAGACTGGAAGAGAATCAAACACAGAGAAAACTGTGACCGTTGATGGGTTCATCGTCGACATCCACATTACCCGTGTTTCATAGCGCAAAGGAAACTCTATCCAACTGACTCCGACACAATCGAGACATGAGAAAAACTTTGAATTGGTTTGAATAGTTTGTTCGAAACACTTGAGGCGCTCTTTGACATCTGGGAGCGTACTTTCTGACCTCATTCTGTGCCTCCCTTCTGGCGCCTCGCTCAGAGGGGCACGAGCGCCCATCTTTGCGAGTTCCTCCCTTGATCTGGATTGAGGTGGACCTGTAGATTCCATATATGGTTCAGGTGAAATTGACTTGGCGTATAGAATGAGCGCTTACAGTCGCATCATCGATTTGTCCAGCAGTCCACACCCGGTCGGTACCCGGGACCCTAATCTTGAACAGATGAGTCGAGTTGAAAAAGGACACGGAATAAAAAAGCCTTACAACAAACTGATCAAATTCCGCGCCTTCGATTGAGTAGGTATCAGCGTGGTCTCCGGTGACGAGCGTGTTCTTTCAATGAGAATGCTTTAGTTGAAACCCTGCAAAAAGCCAAACCAGTAGTACCTCAGAGGCATACACAGCCGCGTCGGCGTTGGTTATCGTGTATTCCTGTCCAAGCCGGTTCACGGTCCACTGGGGAAAACATCGGCAACGGTGTGGTGTAAAAACGTTCGAAAACTTACCTGCCTGAGCGGAGGTGGAACCGGGGCCGTCGAGAGCTCGATCGGGTCACCTTTGCGGAAGCTGACGAGAGTTCCCATCTCCGGGTTGGTGATGATGTATCTGCCCGGCGCAATCGCAAGCGCCCCTTGAACGAGCGCAAGAGCACCGATGCCGAATGCGAGGATTTTAGGGAACATTGTGTGGCTGAGAGTGAGGCTGGAGGGGCAAGAGAGAAGTAGCTGGTGAGCGCTGTGATATGGAGAGCACAAGGAAAGCCGATGGACAGCGATCCTTTTATATGCATCCCCCCCGCCGGATTACGAAGAATCATGAGCACGAGATCGCGATGGAGGTGTGGCTCGGATGCTAGAGAGCAAGTAATGTTACTGACACACAGACTGAATGGACGGCATTGATTCTAGTCGGGACCGAGTTTGAGCGAACGGCGGAACTCAACGTGTTCGTGAGCAGCACAAGCGACGAACCTTGTGGCCCACATTCTATACCGCGGCGTTAACCTTTCGCCAGGGGTATTGCATCGATTGAAGCAAACCCTGTCTGCGGCCGCACGAAGTAATCCCCGTTGCTATTTCGCAATCGGGAAGGTATTGACGCAAATACGGGCCACTATACCTATTCAGTGGTCTTACGCCCGAGGGGTTACCACGTAGTCAGCTGCCGATGAAAGGGTCGAGTTCTTGGGATGGGTACCGAATAAAAACCGAACTCGGTGCACGCGGAACAAGTGCGCCGTAATTGTGATACCGGCCAACGCGAGAAAAACATCGCATTGACTACCCCACAGTTGATGTTATGGGGTTAGCCTTCCAAGCTAACTGTCTAGTGTTGATGATTCGAGGCGAACCCTGTGTGCCGCGCCGACTGGTTGCACACTTTGTTCTCGGGGTCGGACGAGTTTCGAAGGGAATACGAGCCTTGTACGGGACAATCGCATTTCCACAGGATAAGCTTTTCGGCTATTTACCTTCTTCAGCTTCTTCAGTGGAAGGAAAGAATTGCATGCATTCAGCCCGCCACTCGCTGAGGGGTGCCGAATACGAGGCCTTGTTGCATGCCGAACAAGTGCGTCATCATGATAATTGAGTAGCTGAACCGAACGATACACTCGGCAGTCAGTGCGGAGGGAAGAACGGGTAGATGAGGATTCCTGGGGATGCGATACGTGATGGAAACCTGAAGACGAGAAACCTGCCTTGGGTATTGATCAGTATTGAATGGCGGCATTAGCTGGCAAAGAGTGTTCACGAGCCACCCGAGAAGACCAAGCAAGCGACAGCCGTTGCCTTTGCGGAACCCAGATGCTGGTTCGCGTGCCAGTGGGAGATGAGGATGCGACTTGAAGAAGCGATTCGAAGCAAGAAGTAACTTAAAGCAATAGCAGGTACAGTGGATTGCAATCACGTCCGGAGGCAAACCGCAAGTCAAGAGATTGATATGGGCAAGAACTCCCGCCTCCAGCTGCAATTGACACCCCCCAACGCGGCATCCGCGCCAAGGATGCGCTGCGATGATGATTGTCCTGCGAGCGAAAGCCGAGCCGAGCGGAGATGCGCCAGGAAGGAGAAACTCAAGTGGAAGGTTGACTCAGCAAGGATCAATACGAACTTGAATAACAAGCGTCGGCAAGGATGAATCTTGAGCAGGAATCACTGCATTCCGGCCCCGGCTGGCCGCGAGGATAGCCGCAGTTAGCCGCAGTTAGCCTAAGCTAGCCGGCATCTGGCTTGCTATTGCTAGCTTCGGCTAACCGGCTGGACAGACCTGGACAGCCTTCGGCTAGTCGGCGAGCCAAGCCTGGCCGCGGATAGCGGCAGATATAGCGGCAGCTAGCCGACGCTAGCAACTCGTCGCAGAGCAAGTAACATCGGAGTCAAGGACCAGAGAAGGAGAGGGAGATAGTAGCTCGGCATCGTTAACCTGAGAGCAGACCGTCGTTAAGCAAGTCGTCCGTTCGAGCGGCAATCCAGTGATTCAGACTTACCTCTTCCAGATTGGTCTCTGGAGCCGCGCAAGGATTGCTCCTGACTGTAATGATTCAGTATAGTTTCAGAATGCGAAAGCTACAAAAACATTACCCACAGCTAGCCGAGTAGCCGATTAGAGTGCACAGCGAGGCGCTCGAGCTGCAAAATGCATGCTATGTGCGTCCCGCGGGGAATTGTGTCGCAAAGTGCACGGATGCGTTGTGGGCAGAGGTTCGGAGGAGCGCCGCCGTCTCCGAAGTCGAGATAGTTCCACGTGAATTCCATTCCACATTCCACATTCCACATTCCACATTCCACCTACCCCCCGCGCGGAATAGCGTGATTGTCGAGGATTGCAAGTAATCTACGACGTTGCCCGACTCGAATGTCCGTCTCGGCTTCAACCTGCCCGTCGCAATTGGCCCTTCCCCCAAATTTCAGCCCCAGATAGAGGGAGAAATGCACGCGGGCACAGAATTAAAGAACGAAAGAGTGAGTCGCTTACAGCTGTATCACGGAGCGAATCGATTTGGTCAGAGTCGGGTCAGAGACCGACTTGCAAAGGATGTGAATATCGAGGTCTGTATTGGGAACGTGTTGTAGATATTTTCGAGTCAAGAGAAAGACATTTTTGGGTCAAATTCAAGTCGTCAGGACGCAGCAGTAGCAGAGATCTAGTACTCTCATTCAGAACCCGGAACCAGAATACCGATGTCAATCAGCATCGCAAGCCGGATCGAATCGAGTCAGCCAAGTTGCAGGAGGGAAGAGGGGAGCCACAGGCGGAGGCGAGGACTTGAAGTATACAATGTAGAACGAGGTGCCGTGTAAAGCCCGTCAGACAGAAAGACGAGTCTACGTCGAGGAGAAGCCGACCCAGTGAGTGAGCGTAAACACATGGAACGAGAGGTGAGCCGATGCCACGGCGCAGAACCGTTGGATCAGGGCTTCGGCAGGAGGGCCAGGCGGTGAGCCAAGCATCTACGCTCATACCCATGGCGAAGCAGGATCATCTTCAGCAGCTTAAATGGAGGTGAAGAGAGTGGTCGTGAAAATCAGTGGAAACGTACCACACGATGAGATCCCGCTGAGTGTCGGGAAGCTCTAAGTTGCTGCTCGCAATGGGGCAGGTGGCGCTTGGGTGGCACTCGGTGTGAGTTACTAGCGGCGGAGACTGAGGCACCGGGGCGAGTATGAAATAAGTAGAGTGCACGACAGCATTGTCTCGAGCGCTGCAAATTCGGGAAGAGAACGAGGAGGGAAGAAGCTGAGGAGAAAAGGCCCAGGGGCTTCTCAAAAAAACCGATAAAAAATTCCAGACAGATCAGCCGAGCTTAGAATAGATGATAAGCCCTTTGAGGAACCGCCCCAGAGAGATCCAAGAAGTCTCTGCCTGGAACGGACTTCGTTAACAAGACAAAGATGCTGTTGCGAATCACGGCCAGGCCAAGTCAAGGTGCCAAGACAGTATTGCGGAGAGGAGACCGAGACACACGAGAAACAGTGAAAATCAAGGCACGAGCTCCAGCAGCAGTTGTCTTGAAGAAATCGTCGTGGAGAGAAGAAAGTCGCGTCATGCCGTGACTGTTTGACATCAAAGGAACGCCATCATGATATCAGCACCGCCATGCTCTCTTCAACAGCCGCTCTCACGGCCCGTTTAATTTCTGGCGTTTGCGGCGCTATGCGATACAGGGAGCGAGTCGTTTTTAAATAGGCAGGTGGCGCGCGAGCCACTGGAGTCACCCAGTGGCTCTCGGACCGTGCGCACTGCGCAAACGGGTCGCTCCACTGCCAACATGATTTGAATGGCTGCCGGTGGCTCGTTGGAGCCACTTGCCTGCTATTTTTGCCCACGGTCCGAGAGCCGGGGTGGCTCGCGCGCAACCTGTCTAATTACTCCTTGCAGCGGGAGAGGGGAAACTTGAAGAATGTTCCGGGAGCCGTACTGAAGGGTGCGGACTAACAATATCTGCGGGATATACGAGTAGACGTTCTCTCCGCATTTCAATGGGACATCATAATCCCACACAGGTCATAGGAATTCGCACGTGGAGCGCTATTAGAATGCGAAGGAGCCCGGAGCATCGCAAAACTCACCATGTCTGACTCACCCTCGCTCATATTCACCCAGAAGAATCTACTCGAGTCCACCGTCGTCGATTCATCCGGCGCGCTGCACTACACAACCACCACCACCACAGGCCTCCGGGGGCGCAAGGTCACGACTATAACAGGGGCGAACGCCGTCGGGGAGATCAACTGGCGCGACCAGACTTTTGCGATCGGGGACGTGTGTCGTGGATGGGACGCGCTTAGGTCACGCGTGGGGGTAGGCAGTGGCGGGTGTGTTTAATGTTTTTTAAGTGTTGTTCGAAGTTGATTATATAATTAGCGAGCGCGAGTGGAAGTGGGACAAACGTGTATATACTCTCACGTATGTGAATGCGTACAAAGAGCTTCTGGTACGTCCGTGGCCATCTTTGCGCACGCAGACACTGAAATGTGTGAAGGCGACACCCACCTCCGGCCCGACTTTGACCCCCGTTCGCTTCACCGCCCCCTCCACCCACCTCCTCCACCCATGGGAGCCCGCAACAATTACCTTCCCACCCCAGCTGCAAGATGGGCAGGAGAGTCTATTCGCGCTGATGGCTATATTACAGACAGAGACGATGCACACGGATGTACGTGTCAATTTCCATTTATATTCGCATTTAATTCGAATGTTGATGATCCTCGGTGTTGCTTGCAGGAAAATCATGGTTCTGGACTGTCTGCGGCGATTGACTCAGTCTCATTGTTCAACTGACGCGGGTTAATGAATTAATCGAAGACGAAATTGAAATGAGTCCCGGGAACATGAGCACAAGTGTAGGCGAAGCATTCAACTGCTCGTTCCATTTTACGCTTCCTTTCCTGCCGCATTTTCACGTGCACTGGGTGATTGACCGTATACAGTTCGTTGACTATTTTCCACTTCCCCTCGATGAGGAAATCAACGAAGTTAAAATATTCGTCAAGAAGCTGGGTCCTCAGCACCTCATGACTATCATTCAAATGGTCATCGCTCACTAACCAGCCGGCTCCTGAGGCTTGCGGAATCAAATTAGGATGCAGCAGTAGCAGAGATCTAGAACTCTCACCCAGAATCCGGAACCAGAATACCGATGCCAATCAGCATCGCAAATCGGATCCAGTCGAGTCGAGCCAAGTTGCAGGAGGGAAGAGGGGAGGAGCCACAGGCGGAGGCGAGGACTTGAAGTATACAATACAGAAAGGGCTGTAGATGGAGGTGCCGTGTAAAGCCCGTTAGACAGAAAGAAGAGTCTACGTCGAGGACAAGCCGACCCAGTGAGTGAGCGTAAACACATGGAACGAGAGGTGAGCCAATGCTACGGCGCAGAACCGTTGGATCAGGGCTTCAGCAGGAAGGGCAGGCGGTGAGCCAAGCGTCCACGCTCATACCCATGGCGAAGCAGGATCATCTTCAGCAGCTTAAATGGAGGCGAAGAGAGTGGTCGTGAAAGTCAGTGGAAGGGACGTACCACACGATGAGATCTCGCTGAGTGTCGGGAAGCTCAGAGTTGCTGCTCGCAATCGGGCCGGTGGCGCTTGGGTGGCACTCGATGTAAGTTACTAGCGGCGGAGACTGAGGCACCGGGGGAGTATGAGACGAGTAGAGTGCACGACAGCATTGTCTCGAGTGCTGCAAATTCGGGAAGAGAACGAGGAGGGAAGGAGCTGAGGAGAAAAGGCACAGCTTCTCAAAAAAACCGATACAAAATTCCAGACAGATCAGCCGAGCTTAGAATAGATGATAAGCCCTTTGAGATTACAGCGGAACCGCCCCAGAGGGATCCAAGCAGTGATGGCCCTAAGGCCTTAGAAATGGACCTCCAGAATTTCTAAGGCCTTAGGGCTTAGGTTAAGGCCATAGGCCTTAGGTAGTCTTAGGCCTTAATTTCCTAAAAGGGAAGGCGGTTCCCAGCTCTAGGCACATTAGCTACTTTGACTCCCAGCACTGTGGATATGCTTCTTCTGTCTCTGTTGCCTCTAGGTGCATCTTAAAAGCACTCTTGGTGTCCTTGTGGCCAGATTAAGGCTAATTTAGCATAGAAATTAATTTAAATTGAATAAAAACCATTGGCACATGGGATGCCTAAGGCCTTAGATGAAAACTGGGCCTCAACCTAGGGCTTAACCTAAGACCTTATTTAAGGCCTAAGGCCTTAGGTTCAAGCTAAGGCCTTAGGTCTTAGGGCCAACACTGGATCCAAGAAGTATCTACCTGGAAAGGACTTCGTTAAAGATGCTGTGGTGAATCACCGCCAGGCCCAAGCCACGGTGCCAAGCCAGTATTGCGGAGGAGATCGAGAGACACGAGAAACGGTGAAATCAAGGCACGAGCTCCCGCAACAGTTGTCTTGAACAGATCGTCGTGGAGGGAAGAAAGTCGCGTCATGCCGTGATTGTTTGACATCAAAGGCGACAACGCCATCAGCACCGCCATGCTCTCTTCGCTCTTGCCACCATCCAGCCGCTCAACAGCCGCTCAACAGCCGCTCTCACGGGCCGTGTTCTCGGGCTTTTTTTCGTGTGTGGATTTCAAATGGATAGGAATCTTTCTCCCCTGTGTCCAGACTGCCCAGTGCGGCCGAATTCCCTCCATCGATATCGAGCAACTTCTGGCTGCGGCATTATTTGCGCATTGTGCAAAGCCGCTGGGATTTTTTTTGATTATCTAGAAGGTAATTGTGGTGCAAACGACTCACTTGAGTGGCAATTTATATTTTTTACCCATGCGGCTTTTGACTTGGTAACGGATTCAGCTCGTCTGTGGTATTTCCTTTGCTAGCTCAACCCCACCACGTACCACAAATACCGGATAAAACAAGGATTCCAGAGCTTGGAATCACCTTTCAGCACCCTGAGGGTTCATCAAAATATCACCTACCACTTCATGTACTCGGAAATCCCGTGCGGCACTGCACAATACCCAGGGGCCGCATGCGGCTCGGGCACAACCCCTCTATTGTGACCCCGCGGTCTCATCGGATCTCTCTTCAATTCAAAGGACTCGCAGAAATTCCAATATCTGCGGTTGCGATATCGGTTTAAGAGTCTTGAATCTTTGTCGATCTGCCGGCCTTCCGATATTGGGCAGTGTTCGCTGTGCAAAAACCACTCGGCGGCGTGTTCTTGCTGCCAACATGTCTACTTACTCTTCAATACCATCATCGCACGCGCTGATCCTGTGCGCAGGCCATTCCGCTACCACCCCTACCAAATAAAATCCTCATGAGGTAACGAAACTCGCTCTCTTCACAATCCGGTGATCAGGAACCTGTGGGCCTGGATCGAATCCACGCGAGGCCATGAACGAGCACGGTCTTCATTCCCCCCGCCGAGTAGTGAGTGCGCGTGGGCTTTCTTCTTGCTCAGTGACGAGCACACGAGAGGACTTCGGAAGACGCAAACCCTCCCATTGCTCAGACGAATAGTCGCATCGATGCGACCTGCTCCGAGTCATAGCAACGAGACTGGTACCCAACTCAACTAACTCACGTCTGCAAGGTGAGTCTACAGTATCAAAGGAGACTGGTACCGAACTGAATTCAATCGCGTCTGCAAGATGAGCCCACTGTGTCAAACATAGTGTGTCCCTCTCATACAGAATACAGCCCTCGTTAAGCACGGCGCAAACTCCCACGAAGTCGCCCCGATCGTTGACATACACGGAAAGGACGGTGGTCGATTCCCCCCGAGTCTTTTGTTAAGGTTTTTTTTTTTTTTTTTTTTTTTGCTGCAGCGGAATATATTTCAACAACTTACGAACCTCTGGCACGGCCCGCCCGAATCCCGCACCATTCTTTCTGGTACATATTCGACGACATCGGGCCAATAGTTAGGAACGTCCTTGTCGACATCCGTGAAATTGACATCCGCTGGTCCGTCAATGAGAGGCCGGAAACGATCAAACACGGAGAAACTTTAGCCGTCGATGCTAAGCTCGGTAGGCGGGTCATCGATATCCACATTACCTGCAATCCTGGCGAATGAATATCAATTCCCGGTTCAGGGCCCAAATGAAAGTCACTCTAACTCAAACCGACGCAATCGAGACATAGGGAAAACATTGAATTGATTTGAATACTGGGCTTAAAACGTCGGGAAAATAATTGCTGATCTCATTCCGCACCTTCTTGCCGCCGCATCTTTCAATCGAGGGGCAAGGTCTGCCACCTTTGCGTGTTCTTCCCTTGATCGGAACGGAGCTCGACCTGGACAGATTCCATATACGATTCCGCTGCAATTGAACCGGCGGAAAGAACGAGCTCATCCCCATCCACAACAATCCACATTGACACCCAGTCCTCGTTCTGGTCACGGTCTTCGGTACATGAGCGACATTGAAACAGACCAGGCACAAAACCCTCAATTACAAAGAAATCATTACCCACGTCCTCGGTTGCGAAGCTATCATGTTGTTTTCCGGTGAGTAGTCTGTCCTTTCAATGACCATGCGTTAGTTGAGACACTGTAGGTCGAAAGAAATTGAATACTAGACCTAGATTTGTGTTCGGCGAATCGAGTGGGGAGCGGTGATACTCCGCAATCGATATTACGGAATTAGCCTTCCAACTTCCAAGCTACCTGTCTACCGTCAAGCACTACTAGTGTTGATTGTTTGACGGTTAGCGGGAAATTACACCAATTCACTTCGCCACTCGTTCTTTGTGAAAGGGTACCGAATACGAGGTCGTTGAGGGCAGAACTTAGCGGAAGCCTTCACGAAGTCGTTTTTCTTCGACGGCTTCGAGTGCCAGTGTTCCTGGTCCCATGCTGGCACATACTTGTGTCTTGATTAATGAATCTCGATGAATGACAGAATGACTTGACATAGAGGGGTTCAGATGTAAGCTATTCACTATATGGCCGTACCAGGACCCCTGAAAGTACGGTTGGAACTTTGATGGCTGGTGGACATTTAAGACCGCAAATTTGACCTTAATTTTGAGGCGTGTCCAGACACGCAAGGCGAAAATTTTGAAACACCTTGATACCGTGTCCGGACACGGAAGGTCTTGGACCACTGATCCATCCAGGTAGTTGAAATTTGTGAATTGGCTTGTGGTCGTCCAACGGGGTGTATTGCCTGAGCTTTAGACTATTCTGGCGACACTTTGATAGCTAATTGCTTAACCTTTCGGTTAGGCTACTTGAACCAACTTGGAGTTTGCTCAATCAAGCAAACAAAGAACAAACAAATCATTTCCTTATTGAGCCTTCTTCCCTTATATAGGCAACGAACGAAATCAAAGGTAAACAAATCTGGTCATTTGTGCATAGTATAGAGGCCATATCCCAAATCCAGACTGCCTCCATTGGGAGCATTTCAGAAGAAGAAGAAAAAATCCCAACAATTGGCATAAAATCAGCAGCGGGAACGCGGGCCGGAGCGAGCCGGGGTTGGCACTTTGAGGGGTTAAGACCCACCAGGCGCCAGGAAGGAAGGAAGGAAGGAAGGAGTATACCACGTCGGGACATTTAAGCCCGAAATTTGGGATTTTTTGGATCAAAGTTCCAACCGTACTTTCCGGGGTCCTGACGTACAGGTCAGTTAATAACAAGTACTTCGGTTCCCCCAAAACCATCTCCCTCATGGACAGGCAAACTTTGACCGCGCTCACCACTCACCTTGCGACGATTCAATTGTTTTCGCTGCAGCCGGATGATCTGCCCGTAGTCCAGCGGATCGACAACTCCTACCTGCGTGCTCAAGCCATCGCACGGGCCTATAGTGCATATATCTTGTCTTTGTCTTCTGCTCGTCGTTTTGCTGAAATTGCCGCCCAGGAATAACGGCCAACGATGTGACGACCCTCTCCCCGAAGTTCTGGGCTATGCACACCGACAACATAGCCACCCTCGATATGGCTGTGATGGCTATCCTGTCTGTTCAGTACAACCTGGTTGCAGGGATCATCGCCCCGTGGGCAGAAAAGCGCCCCGAAGTTCGATCAATCCTCCAAAAGATTCTAGACTTTGAGGTTTCGTGCGTCGTTCAACATGCTCTCAGTTCCACGACTGATCCGGGTGCTCAAGAGGCCAATTCATGTTGACAGAGCAAGCACACGGGTCAGGCTTCATTCGTTGGCATCCAATTCAGATTGATTGATACAGGTTACCAGACTCGACGCGATGAGCATGGAGACCCGCGCGGATATGCAGGATGATGGAAGCTTTATTTTGTACACCCCAAACGATGGAGCGGCCAAGTTCGTTCCCGTTGGACTTGTGTGGTCGATGCTGATGAGCTTTAGATTCATGCCGCCCACTATCCCCCTTCCCAATACTTCCCTTCCCAGGTACGCCGTAGTCTTTGCCAAACTGTTTGTTAGTGATTTGCTTTCCCTGCCAACGATCTTCTAATTCCTCGCAGGTGAAAGAAGAAGACCGTGGTGTGAGGCCATTTGTCGTGAAACTATCTACGGCCAAAGCTCTCATGCCTGGCGTTCGCTCTCGGTAAGAATCCGTTGATCTCTTTCCTGCACGTCTAATGTGTCATACTTCCAGAATGCTCCCCGAGCGAGCGGGCGCAGGCCCTCTCGGCCACTCAATCACTTGGTTCGATCACATTAAGCTCGCGCCGTGGGCCTGCCTGGGCTCACTCACCAGGCCCAAAAACCCCAAGGCCGCCTTCCAAGCCGCGTTATGGCGTGTCAGTGTCGGGGGCTTAGCCATCGGTGCCGTTTCGATTCCCGCTATCCGCGTCTCAGCCTATATCCTCGGGCGATACAGTCTCCGCCGTCACGTCATTAACCCGCACACCGGTCAAGCGATGCCTATCATCCACTTCCGCACGCAACAAATCCCGATTCTTCATGCTCTGGCGCAATCGTTCGTGATGGAGGCGTTCATCGACGGATCCAGTACGCTCAAGACATTCACTGATTTTACTGTGGATGCGCAGGTGCGGGCTGGTATTGCAGCGGCCGCCAAGGCAGCGATGATGATGCATGTTCAGGGTACAGGTGTCTCGTATTTCGTCATTTCCGCCAAGGTTGATTTTTGTTTGAACAGAGAGTTGTACACAACTGTCAGATAGGCTGGGGGCCCAAGGTCTGTATGGGCATAATCAGATCATCAACATCCAGGTGCGTTCTCGCGGGAACGCAACTAGTAGCAGACCCACTTACTTATCTGCAATTCAGTTGGAGATGCGTGGTGCATCCATCGCGGAAGGCGACACTCTGGTGCTCTGCATCCGGCTGGCCACCGAGCTTCTTATCGGCAAATACGAGTTACCTCCTCCCAAGTACCCGGAGTGCCTTGCTGCGCGACACGAGGTCGGCCTGTTCAAGGAGTGCCGCGGAGAGCTCGTCGGGAAGCTGGGCGGCCAACACCGCTCGGACGCTTTCAATCGTCTGATGCTTCCGCGCTGCAAGGGGCTGGTCGAGGCTATCGGCCAGCGGTTCTTCTACGAGGCTGCGAAGGATGCTGGACTAGAACAGGCCATCCTCGACATTTACGAGGCGGGAATTGTGAAGCACAGTCCCGTCTGGTTCGCCATCCATGCGGGGATGGATGCGCCGGCGCAGGCCGCACACGAAGACGCCGCCATCACGGCTGCTATGCCGAACCTGGAAAAATACTTAGAGTGGACGGGCGCACAGGATTACGCCCTCGCGCCGATAATGACCCAGACTCGCTGGGATGCATTCGTTCGGCGCCTGCCCTTCTACTGTGGTGCAGATCCTGGTCAGGATATTGATATACCGGCTAAAGCAGTGCTGTAAATCCTAGTCATTGAGTTCTTTACCACCATTTTTCCAGCGATCCGCCAGCGAGAGACGTCGATGATCACGAGTTGAGCCACTTGTCTTGAAAGTAGATGCATCCCAGAACTGATATGTACGGCGCAACAGCATCTCGCAGTCGTGCGTGTTCGCATTCGTAGCCCTTTAAGAAGGTCTGAGCACTCTTGCGATGGCCTTCGATTGAATGCAACAGTATTCAATTCCAAATCGGCAAGCCAAAAGAGCCCTATATATATTCTCATGCAGCCTTTTCAGGTTGATCCAAGCTCTGCTCTCCAACGAATCCGTCTCTTTCTCCCGTACCGATCAAATTCAGTTCCGTCTCCCTCCTGTCCAAGTCGCGGAATCTACAAGTGGGATATATTATCATCAAGACCAACGCAGTTTAGCCCTAGCACTCACGTCCAGTAGAATATGCCGGCAACAATTACTGCGGTAATCGCGAAGGACGCAAACAACCATTCAAATCGCTGCTCGACATTGACGGCAGTGAGCGCAAAATTGAGGGCGGATGCCAGCGCAGTTGGAGGGCGGAGAATGCAGCGACTACGCTCTTCATTCGTTTGGGCGCTTTGGTGTAGGCGTATTCCCTGAATCGATTTATCTGGGCACATGGAACAAAAGAGGGGAAGCGGACGTACAGGCTAGTTATGCTTGCAAAGATTTCCGAGATTGCGACGAGGATGTAGGGACCGGCGACAATCCATACATTGAGAGGTGCAGCGTTGGGTTCCCCGTTTGCACTCGTACATGCCGAGGGCTGGTGGTTATTACACGGCGACCGGTCGTAGAGATATTTCTCAAGCACGGCCGAGTACACCATGGCTGAAGTAGGGATCAGCACTCAGGCAATCAGAAAAGCAATGGAGTCCACCAAGTCCTGCCACGACAAAGCCAGCGGTAATGCGCTTGATAGGGCTAAAGTTGATTCGCACTTTACGCAGAGACGGATAGATGAACCGCTCAAGATTGGGACCATTATCACAATCGAGATCGGGTCGAGATTCTTGATTAGATCGTTCGGAGTACCTGCGATTGCATGTTAACTCGAAATCAGTTTATCCAACTGGTGCAACTTGCCGTTGAGCGTCATGCCGGCCGCCACAGTTCCAAGGTTGCCGTCAATCTGGGAGTAGCCTGTGCGGCCAGAGTCAGTAAAATGGGGTCACCACACGAAAGTTAGTACGTACAAAGCCAATAGATGGGGAAGAACAAAAAGACCTTGCATGCTTCAACCGTACGATGCACCTCACCGACAAATTCATCGTCCCACGTAATCCTCTGCGGTATTTCCCCGGCCTTGTAGGAACCTGAGAACATCAGCCTCTTGACCAACGAATATTATTGGAGCACTGACTTGGTTTCGCGGGATCCCAGAATCCTGGGCTGCGGATATTCCTCCAAAATGCAATGGGATTCCAGTTCCAACGCGCTACTAGGCAAAGGCCAATCACACGAAAAGTCTCCAGTAAGATGGAACCGCGTGGGGGAGTAACCACATAATATTTCCTGGAGACTCTAAATGAGAACCTATCCGTCCAAATTTTTTGGAGGCCCTCACCTACAGCCCAACAAAACGATCGGGACTGTTGCAAAAACACAGGTGGGTACCAAGTATGCAACCCAAAATCCATTGTCACGCGCGAGAAACGAGGCGCTGATAGCGCCGGTAGAGCCCAAGTTGATGGCCACATAGAAGTCTGGTCCCCATGAGTTGCAAAGGTGTTGACCGGGAACGAGTTGGCCGCTTACACATATATATGCTCTCAATGGTTAAGCCGGGGGACACGATTACCACCTCTCCAGTAGTAAGTGTTTCTATATCCCATATGAACGGCGTGAAACGGATGAACTCTGTGTTTACCTTTCCGCATTTTTCCAGTGTACTGATCAGCAATGAGGGGAGCGACATTAGCTTTTATCGACCTGGCAATGTATCAAGTGACGAATCTGTAGGAGGAATAAACTTACCCTGCGCCAACTGCCATGACAAAAATCGCGAGAACAAGGAGGCCGAGGGACATGTCGGGATGCTGGAGTGACGTGGGCGTAGCAGACGCGACAAGGATTATATGACCGAGGCTGTATAGCCAATAAGACAAGATTAGATGATTGAGGGATGAAAGCACAAAATGACCGCCGTGAAGACGCATATAGTCTTGTAGCGACCCCATTTTGTGTCCGCTATAATAGCGCCGAGGAAGGGTGTGATATAGACGAAGAAAGTATTGAACTGCGAAGACAGGCAATCGATGAGCACCCGAGCATAAATATTCAGAACAAAAACCCACTGTGCGAATCGCAAACGACTTCTCTTGCCCCTTCCCTAGAGCACCAGCGACTCCAAATGCACGGTCTGCCCGTGCCACGGAGCCGTCAAGTGAGCCTGGTGGAAGCGGAGCCCGAATATAGTTGTTGTATAGGTTCTACGAGGGGTATGTATCCCGGCGCAGGGTGGGGAGATAAGGTTATACTCACTGTAGTTCCATAGTACGTCCAGCGCTCCGCGAACTCCACGACGGCAACCGTGAAGGCTTGCCATCTATCCGATCGTAAATTTGAGGTATCTTCCTGGCTCGTGAAGAGGACGCTCACGGAATTCGGTCTCGTACATGTCTCAGAGTAGAGAGATCATGCTGAGTGACATCCTCTGAGTTCGCCAAGACGCTATTGGCCGAATCGGTATCGCTCGTCTTGGGTTCATCGCTGATGGAGCGATTCTCAGTCACAGTGTTGGAGAGAGGGAGGGCGGCCATGGCGGTAAGACCAGACCGAGAAAGCGATCCTTCGTTGATTGGCCGGATTATAAAGCTGGGAGAAGTGTTCTGCGTGAGAGCTCCAGCACCGGTGCATGTAAGGACTATTCTCGATGGAAGAAAACTGACGGCAGGGAATCAAATACTGAAATAGAACCGGAATGCGCGACTTGTGAGTAGTGAGTCCTCACCATGGAGTCGATCTGTGAGTTTATTAGGAGGGTCAAGGAAATCGAAGACACGCTGAGAGTGAAACAACAAGTCTTCTCCGCACGAGCGCCAGTTTGAGAAGCCGTAATGCGGGCCGACGCAAGAAGCAAGAAATGCAGCCGTAACTTTGGATTCATTGATAACCATCGGCTGACCCAGGGCATGGTGGAGGCGGATCGTTGCGTCATTCTTGGAGAAACTCTCGAATAAAATGACTCAACTTGAGCTTGCGGCCATGTGCATGTAGTTCATCTTATCTTGATCAAGGCGCACAAACAAGCGATATATTCCTTTACATTTGATTCTGACACCATACTTCGAACATTCTGCGTGCAAATCAGGCCGACGCTATGATATTCAGGGAGCGGGGTCACCTTAGGCAAACCGAGGCACAACCTCCGTCTGTATAAACTCCTCCACCGTTCCGAATTTGACGCCGAGGGCTACGAGGTCCGGGTTGGGGATAGGCGTGTCATTGTACAATCCAATTTTCGCTTGATAGAGATACTGCGTCGGCGGATTAGCGAGAGATCGAAGGAAGAGGACACAGTGGCGAACGTACCATTTCATCAAACTCCAGCAGCCCAGCCGATTCGAGCGCGACGAACTTCACTTCCTTCTTGATCGCTGCGAGGGCCGCCGTGCGTCAGCTTATCGAATACAACGGGAAAAGGAATAAATGTGAACCACGCACCCTTTGCAATCGCCGCCGCAAACTCAGGGTATGTGGGGCGGAAGCTGACGACGGGGTAGGATTTACCCAGAACGCGCTTGCTGGGGTCGCTATAGTTCGTGAGCAGCGCCACGGCGGCCTGTCCGAGGTCGTGCGCAACCCAGGTCATGGACTGAGTGTCCTCGGGGCCAAATTTAGCAATCGGGATGCTGTAGCCTGTATCGGTCTTTTGAAGAGCGCCAATTCTGCCACAATAAAGTGGGAGTGTCAGAGTACGATGCCGATAATAGGGGGACGAAAGACGCACTTGTACAGGTTTTCGGCAAACCAGCCAGTAAACAGAGCAGCGAAAGGGACGCCTGAGGCCCTGAGGTAATCTTCAATTACGGCTTTATCTGCGGATCGGATAGATGACCGTCTGCAAAAATGAGGTAGGGAGCCGACGGACTGTCTACATGGTAGATATGCTTGTAGAGCCCGTTGGACTCCTTTGTCGCGTTGGGTAGGGAGCTGGCATGAGATGAGAATAGGAAGTTGATGCACCGCAGAAACCGACCTCCAAATGAAAAACTTCACTCCAACCTCCTTCGCTGCATCGACGAGATTCTTGCCCTGCGTAATTTCCCCTGCACCCTTGGGGTCTGCCGGAAAAACCTCAGGGTCCCAGAAGTTCGTGTTCTGATCCGACCATGAGTGAATGAAGCGCCATAATGACTCCATGATGTAGATTCGTACCCCGAAAACCACCTCGCTGCCATGGATCGCAGTCTTTAAGGATTCCTTATCCCAGAGATTCCCGACGACGACCTCGATACCTTTTGCGATGAGCGCTTTGCTCCCCGCGAAGTCAAGGCTTCGCGAGACAGCGCGCGGCGTGTAACTCCCGTTGGCAAGCACCGCTTCAAGTACAGCGGACCCTACGTGAATCTACGGTGAACAGTGCGATATGCCCAGAGCGCAATCTCCACGCACCTTGTGTCCCATTCGCCCCGAAGATCGTGATGACGGGCATGGTGGTACGGTGGGTTGTGTGATTGGGTAAGTGAGAAGAGGCTTCTGAGTGTTCGCCGGGGGAGAAGCGGTCTTTATACCCAGCGCTTGGAGCCGCCCAGCGCCGTTGTTATCAGCCATCTTCTTCTTCTTGATTGACGGAAAATTCCACGGACTCAGCCTGAGATGCGTAAGTAAGACGGCGTAGGAAGGCGCCCCATCCAAACGAGACGCCGCGAGCGCCGACACGAGACGCCGAGAAAGGAGACACCAAGCAGCAACCAAGCAGACAGCGGAGACCAAACATCAAAAAGGAGGTCAGGGAATTTTCTGATTGATCGTTGATCGCCGGCGGTGTTCCGCGACCTTCCGCGACACTGCTCGTGAGTGAGGAGGGCTATTTGCGTCTTTCATTCACAAGCGTATTAGTTATCATGGTCACGAGAGAACAAGGCGGCGATGCGTGAAACGAGGCGCCAAGATCGCACAAAGGTCAACTCCGCAAAAGACACTTGACGTAATCAAAACATGAGTTGAATTGAAGGCCAAGAGCTCTCGATTTACGTCCACCATATGCTTCACGGTCAGTTCGGCTTCGGATGCCTCGCATAGCCAAATATCCACCCTTATTTCTCGGCCCTACCCACTCGCCCCCTCTCACCAGTGTCTGAACACCAGCCCCCGTCGGGTCCCCTTGCCGCTGGCCATCCATCTGATGCCGAATGAAGAGCGAAACATATGGGGAAGTGGGAGAGCGTACAATGAATTTACATCCAAGGAAGCATTCACAACTTCTACTCTTTTACTCCTGAACTGTAACTTCTTAACTTCATCCTGAACCAGTCTTGATTCGAGTTGATATGGTCCCACAGAGAATTGTGGAGGTATTGCGGGGGGGATTCCGTACTGGTTCGATGTTTCTCCTTCGGTGCTCTTTGACAATGGACATCAACAATTTATGTCAAGAATAAACACAGAGCCGTATGATTGATCTACAGACATGGAATGCGGAGAGAACGCCCCTCCGAACATCCACTTAGACCTCCAAGAAATCGCTTTGTTGCAGCGCGATGCAGCTACAGCGATCGATTGCTGCGACAATCGCGCTCCGGAACGTTGAAGCCTCGATTGGCCAGGTATTTGAACACAGCATATTCTGAAGTTTGTTTATAGCTCTGGGACGGGCCGCAGTGGAAGAATGGACGACGAGATGAAACGGTTGCCGCAGAGCCTAAATCAGTATCTGTGCTCATGGTGGCAAGACGCAAGGAACAGTGCATCCAGATGCCAACTTCCAAGCATGACCAAAGCCATCAGCAGCGAATAGAGCATCTGTGAAATTCGGATGTGGGTGCATACCGTTACCGATGATGGGTCTTGTTCTCAGTTTAGAAAGGAAAAACTGCAGCTGGCTTTCAAAGAACGAACAGCAAACGGAAGCATGAGAAGTCCGTTAGTGAGAGGCTAGATCCGAATCAAACACAGAGAAACCGTGACCGTCGACGGGCTCATCGCCGGCATCCACATTACCCGCAATCTCGGTTTGAATAAATGTCATTTCGCGTTTCATACCGCAAAGGAAAACTCTATCAAACTCTCAGACCGACACAATCGAGACATGAGAAAAACTTTGAATTGATTCGAATACTTTGTTCGAAACACTTGGAAACGGTACATCTGGTGTGACGATGGCCTGGGTTTGTTCTCGGCACACGGGAAACTCGGGTAGTTGAACCGACATGGTAACTGGCGTGAGGATAGATCTAGATTTGACCGACAGACTACGTCCACACTGTGACACGGGTATTCATATTATGATCTTGCGGCTATGTAAATACTAAGGATTGGGGGTAAGAGATGGGTGCGAGGTATAGTCCGTAAGGCGGTAAAAGATAGTGTTGTGAGGCCCTCCGTTACATCTGGGAGCGTACTTTATGATCTCATTCTGTGCTCCCCTTCTGGCGCCTCGCTTAGAGGGGCACGAGCGTCCACCTTTGCGAGTTCTCCCCTTCATCGCGATTGAGGTGGACCTGTAGATTCCATAAATGGTTCAGGTGAAATTGAGTTGGCGTATAGAATGAGCGCTTACAGTCGCATCATCGATTTGTCCAGCAGTCCACACCCGGTTGGTGCCCGGGACCCTAATCTTGAACAGATGAGTCGAGTTGAAAAGGACAACGCATAAAAAGGCCTTACAATAAACTGATCAAAATCTGCGTCTTCGATTGAGTAGGTATCAGCGTCGTCTCCGGTGAAGAGTGTGTTCTTTCAATGAGAATGCTTTAGTTGAAACCCTGCAAAACATCAAACGAGGAGTACCTCATTGGCATACACAGACGCGTCGTCGTTGGTTATCGTGTATCCGTCCTGTCCACTTTGTTTCACGTTCCACTGGTAAAAACGTCGGCAACGGTGTAGTGTACAACGTTCGAGAACTCACCGGCCCGGACGGAGATGGAATCGGGGCCCTCGAGAGAAGGATCGGGTCACCTTTGTTGAGGCTGACGAGAGTTCCCATCTCCGGGTTGCTGATGATGTATCTGCCCGGCGCAATCGCAAGCGCGCCTTGAACGAGCGCAAGAGCACCGATGCCGAATGCGAGGACTTTAGGGAACATTGTGTGGCTGAGAGTGAGGCTGGAGGGGCAAGAGAGAAGTAGCTGGTGAGCGCTGTGATATGGAGAGCACGAGGAAAGGCGATGGACAGTGATCCTTTTATATGCGTCGGTAAGACTCGGATACCGGAGAGCAAGTAATGTTAGTGACACACAGACTGAATGGACGGCATTGATTTTGGTCTAGTCGGGACCGAGTTTGACGAACGGCGGAATTCAACGTGTTGGTGAGCGGCGCAAGTGACGAACCTTATGGCCCTACATTCTATGCCACGGCGTTAACCTTTCGCCAGCGGTTTTGCATCGATTGAAGCGAACCTTATTTGCGGCGGCGCCGGCGCGAAGTAACCCCCGTTGCTTTTCGTTCGGGTGTGGAAGGCGACGCGAGTGTAGGGCTAGGATCCGATTCCTTCATCCTGCTGGTTGGACTGCTTAATTGTGACACACTTGGTCGGCATGCAACAAGTGCGGCGCTCTTCGGTACTGATCACAGAGGGCAAGTCAAGAACGGATGGCGGGTTGAATCCATGTAATTTCCCGCCCCTCCAGAAAGCAGAGAGCTGCAGGCTTGTGGATGCGCGCCTAGACCACCGAATCCCTCCAACACGAATCTAGCTCTTGCCATTCGATTTCTTCCTTCCGTTGGTTGGATGACACCATTACGGCACACTTATTCGGCGTGCAACCGAGCCCGGTTTTTATTCGGTACCCATCCCAAGAATTCGACACTTGGATGGGCGGCTGACAACCTGGTAACCCCTCGGGCGTCAGACCACCGAGTAGGTATAGCGGCCCGTATTTGCGTCAATACCTTTCCGATGGCGAAATAGCAACGGGGGTTACTTCGCGCCGGCGCCGCCGCAAATAAGGTTCGCTTCAATCGATGCAATACCGCTGGCGAAAGGTTAACGCCGTGGCATAGAATGTAGGGCCACAAGTTTCGTCACTTGCGCCGCTCACCAAAACGTTGTATTCCGCCGTTCGTCCAAACTCGGTCCCGACTAGACCCAAAATCAATGCCGTCCATTCAGTCTGTGTGTCACTAACATTACTTGCTCTCTGTCATCCGAGCCCTACCGATGCATATAAAAGGATCACTGTCCATCGCCTTTCCTCGTGCTCTCCATCTAACAGCGCTCACCAGCTACTTGTCTCTCGCCCCTCCAGCCTCGCTCTCAGCTACACAATGTTCTCCAAAATCCTCACATTCGGCATCGGTGCTCTTGCGCTCGTTCAAGGGGCGCTTGCGATTGCGGAGGGCAGATACATCATCACCAACCCGGAGATGGGAACTCTCGTCAGCTTCCACAAAGGCGACCCGATCCTCCTCTCGAGGGCGGTTGCACCTCCGCTCGGGGAGGTAAGTTCTCAAGCGTTGTACACCACACCGTTGCCGAAGCTTTCCCCAGTGGACCGTGAAACAATTTGGGGACAAATACATGATAACCAACGCCGACGCGTCTGTGTATGCCAATGAGGTACTCCTCCTTTGATTTTTTGCGGGGTTTCAACTAAAGCATTCTCATTGAAAGAACACACTCTTCACCGGAGACGACGCTGATACCTACTCAATCGAAGACGCAGATTTTGGTCGGTTTCTTGTAAGGCCTCTTTATGCGTTGTCCTTCTCAACTCGACTCATCTATTCAAGATTAGGGTCCCGGGTACCAACCGGGTGTGGACTGCTGGACAAATCGATGATGCGACTGTAAGCGCTCATTCTATACGCCAAGTCAATTTCACCTGAACCATATATGGAATCTACAGGTCCACCTCAATCCCGATCAAGGGGAGAACTCGCAAAGGTGGACGCTCGTGCCCCTCTGAGCGAGGCGCCAGAAGGGGAGCACAGAATGAGATCATAAAGTACGCTCCCAGATGTAACGGAGGGCCGCACAACACTATCTTTTACCGCCTTACGGACTATACCTTGCACCCATCCCTTACTCCCATTCCTTAGTATTTACATAGCCACCAGATCCTAATATGAATACCCGTGTCACAGTGTGGACGTAGTCTGTCGGCCAAATCTAGATCTAATATCCTCACGCCAGTTACCATGTCGGTTCAACTACCCGAGTTTCCCGTGTGCCGAGAACAAACCCAGGCCATCGTCACACCAGATGTACCGTTTCCAAGTGTTTCGAACAAAGTATTCGAATCAATTCAAAGTTTTTCTCATGTCTCAATTATGTCGGTCTGAGTTTGATAGAGTTTCCTTTGCGGTATGAAACGCGAAATGATATCCATTCAAACCAAGATTGCGGGTAATGTGGATGTTCATGATGAACCTATTAACGGTCTTGTCCCTAGGCGATGGACGACCACCAGGCCCATCGTCAAATCAGCTTTGCTTCATTGCCCGAGGGATCCATGGAGATCGCACTCAGGAAGATCATACGTTGAGGCCGTACGTGGAGACTGTTGCTGCAGCGTCGTTAATTGCTCCAGGGGTGTGGGCTACGTACCTACCCTCTGTATTGACGCACTGGCTGGCCGAAGTGTGTCTGAGAAAGACTACGGTGGCTCGCGTGGAGGTGTAAGTTTAGAATATGGTAGAAAATTCTGGAAACTTCTCGACATGTTGGATTTCAATAAATTTCGCCGGAGGTGATGCCTCGGGGTATGTCCAAGGTATGTCTTCGCCTTTGGCCCAACATTTGTCCATATTTTGTTGATGGGGTTGTGACGCGACAGTCACGTGCCTTGATGATGACGCGTGTTGCCATGCCACCACGGTGACCTTGGAACCACCGTTTTCCATCGTCTTCGCCATGTTGTCGCCATGCTACCTCAGGAAATTGTAGACACCATAGTCGGTGTGTGGTCGATCCTGAGGATGTAGACTCTTTCAGGCCTTCGCTCTGGTGTCCCCCAGCTTTGGCGCTGCTGCCTAGCGAATCCTCTCTCGGTCTCTGATCATAAAAGGCCACGGACCCTGTTGAACCATGCGGCGGCCTCTGTCTCTTCATCGAATCACCCCATATCGGCGCTTATGTCGCAGAACCGTAAATAGACCTACCGATGGGACCACAATTTCGGAAGCTAATAAGCGTATCCTGCTCTCAGTGCTCGCAAAACCCACGGCACCCACGCTGTTTGCACGTTCTCCCTGTTTTCTGAACCGAACAACCCACGCGCGCCTCCTCCCCGATGCTCCAAAATATTGTTCGGCTCACGCCTGAGCGCTTTACTTACCAGGAAGACACCTGTCTGTTGGTGCGCTCTTCTCTGCGCGATATTTCTTGTTTGGCTCACTCTCAACCTTTGCGACAGGTCAAAACTGCGTCGTGACCGCCAAAAGTCATGCATGGTTCGCCAATGCAACCCAAGATCTTGAACATATCATATTATCCGCTACCTCGAAAACTCCTTGTTCCCCGGAGCTGAACAATGTCAGATGAGGTATTTTTATTCGTTTTTCTCAGATCCGCGGCTTGAACCTGTTCATCCTCTGACATGATCGGTGGGTTAGAACTCCCGGCGGTGCAGTCTTCTTATGCGCGCAGTAAACCTAGGATCCCAACCCGACCAATTCGGCCTCACCTCCGCTGGTGGGAGAAGTCGGCCATTCTCAGTCCCGCCGATCTGATTTTGATTCAATCCACCGTCGGCCGACGTTGCCGCGGCCGGAAAGAAGCCACCCGTTGGCATAAACACGAAACCCCTATGGCGCGTGCATTGACTCGGATCTCCTTGCACCGCCTGTTGTCATGTGCGTCGTACGAGCCACCCCACTCCGAGCTCCGTTAACTTCACTCTGCCCTCCGACCTCAGCGCGCCCAATCCACAACCACCCCCCGACAACCAATGGGCTCCCAAATCGACATCCAGCAGATATGGCATAGCCAGCTACAACCGAGTATAAGCCGCCTCATGCGCAACGAACCGTGGCTCGCGACGCAAACGCACGCCGCTATTTACACGACCATCTACAACGTAGTCATGCGGGATCGGGAGCATGGTGGTCGGCGTGCGTTTCTCTAGCATATCGCGGTGGGAATTCGCGCTCATCTGCTTCTTGGTAGAATTATACTCGCACCTCTCTGCATACTACGCCGCATACGCGGTACACATCTACGAGGTAGGTCTTTTTAAAGACATTCACAGCCCCCAATTAATTGCGATCGCAGGCGGCACCAAACGATGGTCTGCTTGTGCTGGACTACTACGACTCCGAATGGACCCGATTCTCCCGTGGGGCAGTAGCTGTCGACCGACTGTTCAACTACCTCAATCGAGACTGGGTGAGCGTGCAGCGCGACAACGGGCGGAGGGACGTTAAAACAGTTTTAAATGTGCGTGCTGGAAAATTGAAAGGGTTTAGACTGAACTAACAATGGCGCTGTGCGTTGCTCATTAGGTGGCGGTAACACAGTGGAAAATGAATATGTTCGACCCGATCTCGCCGCGCATGGAAGCGCTGTTCGACGTCGAGGACACACACGTTGCCGCCCTTCGCACTAAATTGACGACCGAAAACCTACGGGTGGCCGACGTGGGTCCGAAGATGTGCGTACGCCCGCCGCATAGCGATACATCGTCGCTGGGGTCCGGATCGACGTGAAGGAAAGTTACGGTGACGCCTGTACATTATCTTATCTTCGCATACCTTATTGAACTTCACCTATTCGGAATGGTGATTGAATGGATCTCGATTTCCCCCGGCATGCCCCAGACTGGGATACTTCAGCGATTTCGCCAGAGGCCAGCGGCCAGGGATGGCCAAAATTCCACTTCCTCTATCGCGCCATGACTCTCAGGAAGTTCCTCGTTGGAGGCTCGGCCGCTTCTGGCCGTGGAACCATACCTCTAGCTATACTATGACACGCATTGCGACGGTGGCTGGCTTGATTGTTGCTTTGTTAGTCCCACGCTAGGACATATAACTGCGGACACGAATGGCGAGAACGGACAATTATCATCTAGTTATACTTTGTTTTCCGGTTTCAAAAATCCAAGATATACATATTGCGATGGTAAGTCCTCTTGTATATCCGTGCTTTCTTTTTCATTATGTACTCTTGACCCCCTCCGCCTTCAGCTTCACCCATGCGGGGCGCGCCATGAGCTCGTTCCACCACCTTCGCAAACAGCAACACGGTGATCAATAACGCGAACCGCCGCAAGGGAAGAGAGGAGGGACCCACCGCGTGACATTGGGACGACCCCCGCCCGTCATGACATCAACGCCATAGGACGCGAGCATGGGACCATAGCCAAAGTGGAGCACATCCGCAAGCGTGAATTCCTGCAATTGAATGGAAATGGGAGAGGCACTCAGAACTACTCGTTGGACACGCAAGACGCTTACATTCCCCGCCAGGAACTTATGTTTGCCGAGGATAACCTCGTAAACGTCCAGCTTCTCGGAAAACTCTGCGACGGCTGCGTCGAGAACGGCTTGGTCGACGGGCAGCCCGCGGCGCCTTTAGTGTGGTTCAATGAACGATGTTTCGTTTGCTCAGCACGTTTCGCGAAACACTCACGACTTCCCCACTGCCTCCATCAGTATTTTGAATATCGCTGGGTGGAAATTTGCCGCCTCGACGGACGCCGCCTGCTCGAAGATGATCCGCTCCTTGAAGCTTTTGGGCAACAGGCTCGTGCCTTGGTCGGCGTATTTTTCTGCGATGTACCGACAGATCGCACGACTCTCATACAGGACGAAACCGTCGTCGTCCTTGAACTGGTATTAGCTCAAGATCAAGAGGCAGAAGGGCACACTAACAATGACGGGAATTTGACCGAACGGGTGCATCGCGAGATATTCGGGTGTTTTGTGCTCCTTAGCCTCCATGTTGACGGCGATGAGTTCGTATGGAACTTGCTTCTCCGCGAGGGTAAGTGCGATGATGGCAGTACCGCCCGTTGCCTGTGGCCCTGCGTACAGTTTCAACACCATACTGGGATTTAGAAATTGGATTGGAGGAAAGCCTAGAACTCGAGGATATGCGTTTTAACTGATTCTCGGTGGTGAGTGGATCTTCATTGATGTCTTGAAGCCCGAAGAGAGATGTTAACCAGTCGAGCTGAGAAAGCAAAACCCGAGATGTCGGGATATGGCAAGATTTGCAGTACGTTATCTGCCTAGGTCCTCGCATGTGGTTGTAGGTGAGGAAATTGCATGGATGAGTCGTTTCAATAAGATTCGCCTTGCAGTTGAGCCGGCCTGATAAATTAGAAGGAAAGTGTTGGATGCTTTGCTGCTGCCCCAACCACAGTTCTCCAGGGTCTGAGAATTCGTTACTCAGCGTAAGCCGACCGGAAGATCAGTCAACGTCAACGCATACATCTTCCGCTGGCTTCAGCAACTACTGTATTGACACATCAGCGACAACCTGAGAGATTCGTTACTCAGCAGCAGCATTATTCAGCGTAGTCGGAATACCGCGTCCCACAGATGCAAGGAAGAAGAAGATTCTATCGATGTACCCATTATAGTACATTACCAACTCGATTGCCGCACCTCTGGTCGTCTAGTGCCGACGGCAGTAACGTTGAGTAACGTATCACAATAAGTGCTCCCAATTACTCACCTCTCAGGTTTATCCGGCCGGTTCAACTGGACTAGGAATGACCCATCGAATCGATTTCCTGGCCCATTCATTTTCAATTTGAACTTCTACGATCACACTCGCAGAGGGATCAATCACAGTGAATCTCCGGATAGATAACGTACTGCAAATCTTGCCGAATCCCGCCATCTCGGGCTTTGCTTGCTCAGCACTATCGGTTGACATCTCTCTCAGGACTTGAAGCAACCAATGAAGATCTGCCGAACACGTCACCGCAAAGCTTGCCTTGCAAAGCCCTCTTTGAGCTTCAGTCAGCAGCGCCACATCGTTGAATCGGGACTTACTTGTATATTCCACCATGGTGTTCAAACTTTATGCAGCGCCACACGTAGCTGGGGGTGGAGGCATCGTCGCACTCGCCCTCGCGGAGAAGCAAGTGCCATATGAGTTCGTCAGCGTCAACATGGAGGCCAAGGAACACAAAACGCCCGAGTTCCTCGCGATGCACCCGTTCGGCCAAGTGCCTGTCATCGTCGGTGTGCCCCTCTGCCCCTCGATCTTGGGCTCACCAGTTCCAGGATGACGACGGCTTCGTCGTCTACGAAAGCCGCGCGATCTGTCGGTATATCGCAGAGAAATACGCAGATCAAGGGACGGATCTCCTGCCCAAAGGCTTCAAAGAGCGCATCAGGCTCGAGCAGGCGGCGTCCGTTGAGGCGGCGAACTTCCACCCAGCGGTAATCAAAATAATCGGGGAGGCATTCGGGAAACCGTGAGTCCTGGGCGAAAACCAAGGAGCAAACCTCGCTGAACGATTTCTCCGCAGGCGCCGCGGGCTTCCCGTCGACCAGGCCCTCCTCAATGAAGCCGTAGCCGAACTTTCCGCGAAGCTCGACGTTTACGAGGTTATCCTGGGGAAACACAGGTTCTTGGCGGGCGATGTGAGCATCCTATCTTGCGTACTCATCGCTGGTATCCGAGTAGTTCTAAATCCCTGCCCGTTGGACAGGAATTCACGCTAGCGGATCTGTTCCACTATTCCTATGCGCCCTTGCTCGCGGGGGGCGGCATAGATGTCATGACGAGCAAGGGACCCAATGTCACGCGGTGGGTACCTAACCTCATCCCTGGCAAGGCCGTTGCTTACTGACGTGTCCGTCTGCGAAGTTGGTGGAACGAACTTATGGCACGCCCTGCGTGGGTGAAGCTGAAGGCGGAGGGGCTCAACAGCAAGTGAGCGACATTGGAAAGGCACGGAATAGGAAAGAGCGGACGTACACAGCTGGGAGATGGCTTCATGTCTTGAATTCAGATTTATCACGACCGAAAAATGGACGGGAATTAGGTCAAGGATGTATGCAGCCGTATTTGAGAGAGACTTCGGTTTTACTGGGCACAAACCAGTATGAGTGTCACTCTGCAGTAGACTCTCCTCGATGGCAGTTAGTCGTCTTTTTATATCCTGTGCGTGGACCAGCAGAGCAACACCGACCGACCGTCGTCCCACTGCGTGTAGTCAGGCAATATTCTGCAGTGGACAGAAATCGAGAAACCTCTAGCGACCAGCGAAATCAGAGATAAAGAGGAGTCGTGGTGGGCGGAAGGAAGATTATGAATCCAAATTTTTCGCCATCACTGGCCTTGATGGCGACATCTTTCGCCATCGCCCAACCAGATCTCGTTCGGCTAGATGGGTGGTTGTGAGCATGTGAAGAGCCTAGAGGTAGGCTACTTATAATGCCGAGTTGTATTGTGATTATCTCTTGAACGAGTTGCCAGAACATTCCGGGTACAAGGTTGCGGTGAAGCAGATCAAGTGTGACGACGATGTGGGAAATCCAACCCAGATGGCCACGGCCCACATTCCACCTCTAGCCGATAGACCTGGTGTTATCGTGCGTTTCGGCCAACAGGTGTCGCAGATGGAATCGCAGGGGGAGATGCTTTCTTGAATCTTGCTCTGAGTCCAAAACGGAGGCGAAGCATCACAAAGGAAATACATCGATACTGGGGGCCTGAACCTCGAGCAGCAAGGGCGAAGTTGTCTTGAGCAGATCCATCCGATACCCCACACATGAACAATTGCGGCTCGATAAATAAATAATAAATACACCCACTACGTCGGTTCAGTCTCCTACACACATCCCATATTAACAAACTCGGTACCTTTGAAGACTACGCGGGACGAACAACGAAATAACACACTCAAAACCCAACCACGTCCCTCTCCTCTCCTCCCGCTTTTGCCCCTCATGCTCATCCGTGTCTCCGCTTCACCTACTCGTCGATCCCGCCATACGGATTCGGCAACGGCGAGATCGGGGACACCACCATGCTCGTGCTCGTGCTTGTCGCCTCCAGCAGCTGGCCCTGGGCATACTCCTGCTCTTGTGTCCGTTGCTGGAGTTGATGTTGGTGTTGGTCCTGCTGTTGGTCAAACGGATTCGGAAACGGCGTCGGCGTAATAGGCATCTGGGTCGGACTCGTCAGCCCCGCCATCGTGGGCGTGAACGTAGCCTGCGCGTGCGTGTGGAGGGGAGAAACGGCATAGTGTGACAGGTAGAGCGCCGGGAGCGGCTGCGGATGGACCTCGGCGGGCTGGAGTACGAGATGCGAGGACTTTTTGTTGTCGTAGTCATAGCCATACCGCGCCTGGAGCGCGCGCGGGGGCTGCACGATCTGCACCTGCGGTGCCGCTACGACGGCCCCCACGGCGAGGCGCATCACCGCGGGGTTCTCCCGCTCCCGCTCTTCCTGATACGCCGGCGCAAGCGTAGCAGGCGTGGAAGCGGGGTCGTAGGAGTAAAAGTCCGGCTGCTGCTGGTGATGTACGGGAAGCAGCGGCTGTGTGTAGTACATCTCGTGCGACCCGCTCGACTCGCTGGTTACGCTGAGCGCCTTCCGCAGTGTGCTGGCACTTGCACCTCTCGGATTGAGCGACGGCCTGCCGGCGCCGCGCCACTGCTCCGCGGCGTGTTGCATCGTCTTGCGGAACGACGCGTCTATCTCGCGGTCGAGCTGCTGCTGCCGCCGCCGTTGCTGGCGCCGGTGGCGGCGTCGGACAAGACAGGTGATGAATGCGAGCAAGAGGAGGAGGACCGCAGCACCGGCGAATACGCCGACGACGACACGTTTGTTTCGGAAGAATCTACACATATACATTGTTTGGTTAGCATCGTAGCACAGGTAAAAACAAGGGACGCGACGCACGATATGCCGGAGGTTACTGCCTCAACCCTTGGCCTCGCACTCGGGCTTGATGTGCTGGACGCGCTCGTTAATTGGGTACTCGGCGGTGTCTGGGACTCGCCGCTCCAGCCCGTAGGCGTAATGGATGCCGCGGTGGACGAAGATGATGCAGGACTAGATGCTGAGGACACCCCGAAGAGATCTGAGACAGTCGTTGGACTGTGAATCGGTGTGAGATATGAAGGAGACAAGAGCGACACACAATGCTGCCAACCTTGCTAAGCCAATTCCCGTGAATAGAGCCATAATATCACAAGAAAAAAAAATGTGGGCCTGCCTGTGGATGTAAGAAAGCGCTAGGGAAGAACCTGAGGACATGTGAAAATTGAAAAGAACGAGAACCCACTGCCCGGGTCCGTGCACTAGAGTGAATGTACAAGAAACTGAAAAGTGAAGGCGCGCAGCGCGGAGAATTGGGGCGGAAGAGAGCCGCTCGCTGGCTGTGCATGGTGGGCTGGCATTAAATCTCGTTCGGCTAGTCGCGGGCGGTCGCGGGCATGCAAAGATGCGGGTTAATTATAACTACGAGGTTCGACAGTCTCCTGCAAGGACGACAAGATACTCGTAAGTACCCCAAGAACAAGTTCGCGGTGAAGCAGCACAAGCAATGCGCGAGTCTGTGCGGAAGACTAAAGTCGAGCCACACCCCACGACAACTGACGGCCAAGATAGCTCTAGCCGATGGACCCGGGGCGGGATGGTATCTTGCGTTTCGGCCAGGTCGAAACCACGGGCGTTGTAGATGGAAGCAAGGCAAGAGAAGAGAAGTTGGGGCACCGCATCGTCTCCGCATCGCCATTTGGATGCCGGGCGGTGCCGTTGGACATTCTCACGGTTGCGAGCGGTTGCAGTTTGGGCCTCTGATAATCTTGGCTCCAGATCTTTTCGGAGATGGCTTCGGACTCGGAGACGGCCGTGATTTGGGGCACAGAACTCAAAAAATCACCCACCCCTCAAAACGGTGCTCCACGTCTTTTTCCCATCAAATTCTGCCTCAATTAACCGTTCTTTTAACGAAAAGGCTCCTCGGCGGTGCAATTACTTACCCCATGTAGGCTTACCTCTATCCTTCTTTCCTCTCCTCTTGTCCTCAGAGTCTTGCTTGGCATCTCCTTTGGCATTCAAAGATATCCCCATCGCACCTGCTACCGACTGCGTAAACTTGTCTTCATCCATTTCAGTCGAATGAGAGCTTCCAGAGTCCAGGCTGAGATTGGTCTAATTAGTCGTTCAAACGATGTTCAGCTGACCATTCCGTAGTCTCGGCCGCAAGTACACGCAGTTCCTCACAATGGTTTTCAACCTGCGGCCAAGTCATTCCCTGATAATTTTACGACCATAAGTAGAGCTGAGGGTGTCGCCCTAGCCTGCAATTCTCTGCTCTCTCTGCCCATCGTCCAATTCATTATTGTAGATTCCCATGACCGGCGGGCTCACGAGTCAACGATGTCAGTTCTGTCCTTGAATTCACTGTTGTCAAATTGCGAGCTTCCGGAGACCTCTTGAACTGGGGGCTCCTAACGGTCGACAATGTCAAAGCCTTGGGTGTCTGTACTTTCCCTGCTTTGAGTCTATCGGTGCCTGCAGCCTGGTTCCAATGAACTGTCAAACACCTTTCCGAGGATAAATAACGCAATTTACCAGCCGGGAATCCATCACACTCCCTCCCTTGCTCTAATTCTGGATGTGCTCTGTTTTCTCGCAGGCCGCGGACTGCCATCTGTCATCAAGATCTCAATTTTGTCCTCCAATTCACTGCTCAACATTGCTAGTCTGTTCATCCTGGTTATCTCTCAAGCGACAGGTTACTGACGGGACAATCACAATTCCCCTTCTCGGTTAGATATTCCTATCTGCTTCATGGTCCCTGTTTCAATTTCAGTGATTTCTCGACCTCACGGAACCCCCCGATCCTTTGATGAAGAAACTTAATTCATTGGCTGGGAAGAGTAACTTGTTGTCCTCTCTCTCAAGCTCTCGGGTACCACAAATCGAATATTTTCCGTTTGGACTTTGCGACCATATGGCGAGAACTCTGTGTCCTCAACTTCGAGCGAATTTGATTCTTCCCTTCATCCTTCTTTGCACAACTTTCTTTCTAGAGCTTACATCTGAAATCACATTGATTTTTCCATTTTCCGAGTATGCCGGAGCGAAGCGGCAGCACATCTTGTATCATCTCAACAAACCAACATTAATATCTCTGTATAGAATTACTGCGGCTGCTTTCTGTCTGAGAACACTGTAGAAGATGAGGTCGGTCTCTGGGTGGACCAGAGTGGGCTAGGTCGTGCTGGCAGAGATCGGGTAGACGAGGAGCAAGTGTGCAATGATCCGGGGATATGACTCTGACTAGGCGTAGTGTAGAATGTGGAGAGAATCAAATAGAATACTCAGTTCAAAGAGAATGTTCAGAGGCGCGAAGATAATAAAAAAAGTGGGTGCATTGTGGTGGTAGGAAGCAAGGAGAGATCCCCTAACTGTACAAACAGATAGGAATAAAGTGTCCAATCATAACAACTAAATAAAGTGTCCATGAGGGAATCCTCAGCTAATGCACATCCTCCGTCATTCTAACTATCCGGGAGCTACGCAAAGATGGAATAGGGAGAGCATGCTGCCCCCACAGCATTGACAAGTGGGTGCCCATGCCACTGTCAGCTCGATCCCCGGCGTAGTCCGAGAAGGCCGACGACTCGGGTCTGGCATGTCGCGTTGGCAGTACATAGTGAGAATAAATAGAGAGTCTGTGATGCAAGAGAGATATAAGTAAATAATACGGAGAGAAGTCCAATAGCTCAATCACAGATGATTATTGCATGGTCGAGTAATTGATCTTGAAGTCGGAATTGTATCGGCTTGACAGTGGAATGAGGTCAAAGACACTCGCACAGCTGTGTAATGAATCTAGGAGAATAAGGGAGGAAAATAGTGAGTACGAGAGTAAACTGTTGAAAAGATACGAGGAAGGAGTGAGATAAGATAATTAGCAGCTGGTTGGATGTTTCTGCATGACAGGCATAAACCATGTGATGGGTAGAGGCGACGAGAGAGCCGAGTGACCCTTCCACAACACCCTGAAACACCGGGAATGAGACTAGGTTTCTGATTTCTCTCCCTCTCTCTTTTTTTATTTTTATTTTTGGGAATGTTTGGAGTAACGAGACTCAGGCAGCAGAAGCATTCCAAGATTCATCCGCTAGGAGACTGGCGGGTGGGCCAGTAAGGGCCGGGGAGGGTGTCCAAGGTGGAAATGCCGTTACGTACTCATTCAAAGGTAGTGTGGGACTCTGACCTGTTTGCTAACCTATTCTATCTTTCTTCGGTCGTATACCCACTAAACCCCTGGCGTATTTATCCAGTCATCCGGCAGGGAATCTTCGTTCATAAGTAACCCACTCAATGTGTTCAAGACCAGTTGGCGTTTGATGGCTTGGGTCTCAAAGCAGAGCTTGTCTGTAAGTATGCAATCTTGTCTTAAAGAACCATTGATGGCAGCCAGCCGCTGGTTGTGTATCTGAGTAACTGTGGCATTTTTCTCAGGGTTATCTTTCGCGTCGATTCTCCAACTGTTTCTCAATCTCCATATAAGTTGACGCGAGACTGAAATGAGTGTTATGAACAGTCTAGACTTCGCCGATGCTCAAGTTCCTTTTTGTAAGTTGAACTTTACAAGATTACATCCTACGACCTAGGATGAGGCCCCAACTAAGTTTCGGCCATTTGTTGTGTTTTTTCAACCAAAGGAGTTCCGCCAAAGACCAGATCAACTCTTCACCGGGTGCACAACATTCGAGAGCTATATGCGCCATGGACTCTGTGACCTTAAAGATCGGACATAGTTCGAGAATCTGCAGTTTCTCAACGTGACCCAAAAATTCCCAACAGAAAATATATCATGGATAGATTTCCAATACTATTGCCTACCGGGCAACCGGCCAGACGAGCCAACCGGCCACCTGCTCGATACAAGAGCCCCCAACATTAATTCTTGGAAACTTAAGTTGGTGGATGGTACTGGTCCTAAGACAATGCGTTGTGTTGAATTTGGATGAAATTCGGCTCGGCGATCAGAAGCTACGGCAGGTTTCCGATCAAGATGATGGAGGATCAATGCCGTTTCTTATCTCCGAACCGCTTCCACGCTCATGTCTCCCCGGTTTCTCCACGAAATCTTCACCAATTTACAAGTTTCGGGGTTCGTTTTCTTCGCTTTTGTCAGGCCAATAACCTTGTATTATTTTCTTTCCCAAAACCCATCGATCTGACCCCCTGGAGGCCGCAAGAAGACCTCACCGTGATTTGGAGCAGCTCGTTCCCGCCCCCTCAATAGCGAACGACTCGCATCGGCGGCGGATCTAGAATTTGGGCAGCGTGCTCAAGATACACCATTCTGTATACCCACAGACTTGTGGATTTTTAGGTGATTCTTATCTTGGTCACGACAAGCTACTACTTAGAATCAACAAATTCCGCTTGCAGAGGGAGATGCATTTTGCTGGAAGGTCTTTGGGCATCTGGCGCTGGATTTGACACTTGGGTATGTTAAAATGGCTCCTATATATATATGCTAACAGTTGAGTTTGCGACATATCTGCGGTCTGCGCCTCGGAGGCCAGCCTATTTCTTCGACACCCCAATTCCTGCCATTTCCCCGGCTGGAAAGTTCAATACATATACCACGAATACACCTCGGACATACATTGTACCACTTTTTAATAATGCATATACAGTGTATTAACTACCTGGGATGTGCTAGGGTGAGTGGTCGGCGCACAAAGGGGTGATTTGGTTGGGTGGCCGGTTAGCCCGTTTATCCCCGTTTCGGCGCTATCGCCGAAATATATTCGGCAAACGCGAAATCGGCACGAATAAATTCGGGCAAAGGTTCCAACTCACTCGTTAAATGTGTATCTTCAATTCCGGGCACATTTCACGGCACCCACTCGACAGTATCTCTGCGTTGGGGGAAGAAATTGCTTAGGTGGCCGGTTAGCCGGTGGGAAATAGTAAAGTTTCTTGTCAACCTCTGAATAGTTGTTGCACGAATTAACTTCCAAATCGCGCCATCTGTTGGAGAAATGTCGCAAAATTCCTCGACAGAGCACCGTATCCGTTCAAGGCTTCAACGTCGACTTCCGGTGAGGTGTAGGGCGTAGTGATTTGATAGTTTTGGTAAACGAGCGTTGGTTACCTGACATGATGGATACCCCAGGAATTTTCTTCAACCCTCCTGAAACAGACACGTCCGGTTCTTTCATTGAGGCTTGCAACAACCGATTTTATGAGTGCATAATTCGAGTGAAACATATCATCCTCGAATACTGATCTTTCGGTCACCAGGGATTTGGCTAGGTAGTCCGAGGATGAGCAGATAGTTAACGGTGTATTTAGATTAGTGTTTTGCACAATGTGCAGAATCCCTCCCAGTAGACCCGCGGAGAACGAGTGGATGGGTGGTGTTCCGTTGTAATCTTGAATATCATGACTTTGAGCTCGGTGTTCGATTGACCGGGTCGAACTGTATATGCATCTAGGTAAAAAGTTATCTCGTCTGACTGTGGCCCCGTCAACTTCAATCTGCGTGATGGCATCACATTCATTGGGGACTCGGGAAAGTCTGTGAAATGATAGGAGTCAGAAGGTATTGTGTTGTCTGCAATCTGCACTGGGTATTTATGGCTGATGAAAGCACGGCCTCGGTGGATTTTCCACGCGCAATCTCGAAGGCAAGGCCAGGCGCGCACGCATGCATAGATTCTCGTCTTCAACTCCCCATCCAGCAACGCAGCCTCTGAAAAGCCTCTGTGGGATGAGGGTTTCTCGCCCCATCCATATACACCACTGCGGGGACAGATTTGTCTAGAAGGGGAGTTAAGCCAAAGCCAAGATAAACCAAGCGCTTTGACTTGGGCTTGGAGAATATAAAGACAATCTCGATCAAGGCATGAGGATGATTCAGATCGCTATCCCTGTCAGCAGTATGATAAGGGTTGGACGTATTTTTACGGATCGCAAGAATCAGGGGTATTAAGGTACAATTGGCAGAGTATTTGGCAAGCAGAATCGTCCTGATTGTGAGCCGCGTTCGAATTCGTGTCAAGCGAACGAGTATAAGCGGAAGAGATTCGACAATTCCCGTCACTAATACAGGGGCAACAGAAACTCGTTTCTCGCGGTTTCTAGACGCACAATCACCCCATGTTTCGAGGAGGAGAGAGACACTGGCCGGATAGGAGCCAAAAAAGAATGCTCCAACTGTGGAGAGACAAACATCACTGATCGTATTCTGTGGATATCAATGCTAGTAGCTTGGACATAAAAGGAACAGTAATTAGTTGTAGCACACGTCGTGGCTGGGTCCATTCCCACTCCCACGGACCGTCTCGCACTTTCGTGCCGTGCGGCGAAAGCCCGCGACTCGCTCATAAGTGGCAAATTATAATACCTGTATCGTCGCCTGGGCAACTTGATTTCATAGACGTGGATATGCTTTAATGGCGAGGGGTCCGAGTCTTCAATTCTTCAAGAAGTGTGCGCTGCGTGTACGACGTCTCCTCCATTTTGATGCAAATCGTCGTTACTCTCCGGTCAAGGCGGCCGGCAACTTCCCAAAATGATTGCCGAGGTTTAAGCTCTGAGTCCCAATGCCGGCCATCAAATCGCCGGGCGCTGCCGTTACGGCCGCATGCGGCAGGCGTTCAATTTCCAAATTGACTCTGGATAGAATGAATTGAGAGCGCATCCAGGTCTGCATGACCATGTCCTCAACTGCAAGAACATCGTAAAAACAGCCGAACGGGTCACACGTTCACTTGGCTGCAACACCTTCAAATTCAACCAACAACATGAATCCCAGGCTTGTCACATTCCGCAAGGGGGTGGCGCGTTGCTGTGGAAGTTCGGATTTTAAAATGCATTGCTGCCGCCGTTCCACTTTTCATGACGTACCTACCGGAGTCTAGGCCCGTCCAAGCCCTTTTCAACCTGAAGCCTCAACCCGAAGTACTCCGGGACTAGTTTGTTCTGAATCCCGAATGTTTGAGCCTACATACATTATTCTTTCGTCTGAATTGCAGAGGAGTCCTACCAGGCGCGACCTCCTAACTGTAAAATACAATGCTCATGACATCCTCCCTGGCCAATCTTACTGTTCCCGCACAAACTCCCTTCATCAGCTTCGATCACATCCTCTCGGATGCTGAAGATATGTGTTCTTACTAGAAGACAGATGGATCGATTTGGTAACTTACACCTCAGTATCCAACAATAAGCCATACTTCTATAGTACATAGTAAACGCCGCTTAACACATCAATCATGGCGGTAGCTTTTGTGCACCGCAGGATATAGCGTCTCCTGACGAGCAGATGGAATTCATGTTGTTTTGCAGCCTATTAAGAACTGTGTACTTGATCGTCCCAAATCCGTTAAATTCCTCGGATCGACAGGACAAAAGCTTTGATTTAGCTTTTTTGAAATTGAACGACCTCGCCTGCGCGCAGAATCAGCTATACTCATTCCTTGGCTGCAACCACCGAGATGACGGGAAGGAAGGAAGGAAGTTGTATACCGGCGCGGTCCCAATAAGGAACAACCGGGGCCCGTACTACATACAAGTATTATTGTATAATATGCGGCGACGCGACGATGAACTTAACCTGTCGATGCGCAGAATCACCTCAGATTCCAGATATTGAACTAACCTCAGTAGTAACCTATCGCTGTTTGAGCGATAGCTCGTACAATCGTTGCTACGCCGCACGCGCCGCTAACTCATACATAATGTGCCTTCATTAGCGTTAATTGACTGCTCCCGAAATAAAAACCCAGGTTGGGCCCCAAATCTGGTACATGCCCCCAAAAATGCCTAAGATCAAACGGGTCCGGTGCGATCATGATGTTCACGATTTATGGTCATTGACCATGTCAGCGTCTCAGGTAGTCAGAGGTCTGAAATATATACCCGTACATACATGCAGAGCAAGTGCGCTACGAAACATAAGTGCTCGGTTGAGGTTCGGACGTTCGCCCTCAATCACTCCAATGACACTCCAACATGTCCGCCGCCAGCGCTCGCGGTTGAACGTTAACTGCTGTTCCCGTCCTGTTATTGTTCCTCCACGGTGATCGTGCGAGCGTCAATCTATCTGCTTTGTCCTCGAGAATAATTTTGCCTTCGGAAGTCCTTCGGAACAAATCATGTGTTGATCCTCACAGTGAGCGGTGGCGGACGTGATGACGAGCGCAGCGCGCTGAAGGGGGAATAATTGAGCTCAGCTCTTCCCCAGGAGCGCAGCGCAGGTGCTTTAAACCCGGAATACGTACCCTGGCCGGGGTTAGCTGGGCAAGCTCGTAACATCGGACAGTTCGGCGAGGATGAGGGTAGCAACGTCCGATCTCAGACACCCTTGTTCGCATACGATGTACTAGGACAATTAGCTAAAGCCGCGCACATTATTACATTGACCGGCCTTCCTCCTCCACAGCTTCCTATCCTAATTCATGTTACAGATCCCGCCCACGATCTCAAGGCAAGCTGGCAGTCGACAGCCTGATTAGGCGTTTAGGGATGTACAACTCGACAGGCGCTGAGACGACTCACCGCGGCTTTTTGTTTGGCGTGTCACCATCACCGCACTCGAGAGATTTCTATCACGATACCATAATGCATCAGCTCAGGAATATATTATTAGAACACGTGTGCACACCTTGGACCGTTTACCGGTGATCTTAGCTTTCGCGTCCCGCTCGCCCGGGTCGAAGACATAGTCAGGTAGCGCCGTGCTGTCAGTCGCGACATAACGTCAATACAGCTATTATTTTGAACGCGCAGCATGGAGACGAGACGGACGCACCTGCGGATGTGCTTCAACGTAATGCCCATAGTCGCATCGTCGAAGGTCTCGCCCTTGACCATCTTGAGAAACTCGGCGATAGAATACGAGAACTCGAGCCGCCTTGGACCAACGTCGCCGGCTAGAGTACAGTAGCAGGCAGCGTTAATTGAATGAATAAACCTCGTGAACGAACAGCACGAAAAGAAAAAGGCTTACGCTCTTTAGCGCGCACCTGGAGCCCGATGAAGAACGAGGTGAGGTAGATCTTGTGCGGTGCGGATTCATTCGCGGGATCGCCTTCCTCGCCTTCCGCGTCAGGCGAAGACGGCGGCTGTCCGTGTAGGACATCACGCGCCTCGTCCTCGGAGGCACACCGCACGACGCGGTCGAAACCCTTGACGAACGGGTGCGCCAGCCGCAGGTTGTCGACAAACTCGAGCTTCATGATGAGGTGCCGCATCTTGGACTCCACTGTGCCCGCCCTGACGACGACAAATTAAATCGTTACGCACGGTCCTGAAGGGATGAATGCCGAGGAAGAGAAGGCACACATACCACTTCATCTGCTGTTGGACATCCCGCGAGAGTGCGATGACTTGGATGTAATTGCGATACCGGTGGAAGAAGTCGTGTTTCGAGAACAGCTCCGACCACGTCGCAGTGCCGGCGGTGACTTTGTTGACAATGTCCGCGCCTGCATTTCCAATTCCGATTACGTGGTGGTTACCTACCGTGCAGCTTGAGGGAACCATAGGACCGCACCTTTCTGGATCTGCTCGCTGAGAATCGCCATCGTCGACCCCGAAACATTGTGCGTCGCGCACATAGAGGGGTAGTTCGGCGTTATGATCGGCATGCGGTGCGCTCTATCACTCGGATACAGCTGGGGAGTAAAGCGAAGCGAGATTAGTAAGAGACGGACAGGCACTGGAATCAGCTGAGGAGTCATCCATACCTTCGGATTCCAAACGCGCACTTGGAGCGGCCCGTCCTCAATCTGTTTCAGGAGGACTGGGTCCGGCCAGGGCCTGTCATGGCGCAATCAGAATCAGAATGAGAATCATATTCATAAGGAATCACAAGTATATCCTCCGTGTCGGAGAGAGGCAGGAGAAATGGAAAACGAAGAAGCGGAGAAGTGGAGGACCTACCATTTCGACATGATCGTGAAAAAGCGCACGACGATGGCGCCAGCCACGGCGTTGGGGTACAGCTGGCAGATGCGTGCGACGAGCATGGCCCATGCTACACCGCCCAGGTAGCCGTTTTTGTTCGAGTAGATTGCCTTTCCTAGGTAAGGTAAGGGCAGAGTTAGCTTTGGCAAATAGCAAATGCCAAGTGATAAAGGGGAAAAACAAATGGCAAATAATGAAGGAAGATGGTGGACGGCGTAAAGGAGGGAATGAAGACGCAGACGCACGTTGGGCCCAGAGCTTGATGCAGCGCAGGGCATCGCGGAAGGGCTGAACATTGGGGACGAGCCGGAGGAGTTCGTCGGTGAGACGTGTGCCTGCGCCAGGTATCAGTCCGACAAAAGGAGAAGAGGGATAAGAAAACATCTTGCCATTTACACTCCGCACCACAACTTCGTCCAAGTTCTTCAGGACATTATTGTCCTTCAATGATAAGTCATCAGGAATCGACGACATTCCCAAGGGCGCTATGAGGAGATCCAAGGAAATATCCAATATTTTGCGCTGATGACGGGGACGAAAGCTCCGGGGACACCCTGCGGTGCATTAGCGTCAATACGTTAGGGCGTAGTATCCGAGACTGAGGGAACGCACCGAAACCTCGGTTGCACCGTCGGTGGCACGCAGCATGGGCTCAAAGATATTGAAAAAATCTTCTCGCGAGACGTGTTTGGGCACGACACATACAGTGTCGATATCCGTCCCTGGGCCATGCACACCCAGCCGATAGGAGCCAAAAGTGAATATTTTACCACCTGCGGCTTTACTGGCAGTCTCGGAGAGACCCTTGGAGAGAGATACCTGCAAAAGTGAGGCTTACCACCGGCGACGGTCCATTTTACTGGGATAGATACCTCTTTGACGAACTTCTTGACGAGCGCTGCTACTCGCCCTAGGACGATTTCTCTGCAAATGGGGCATCAGCACCTGATGCGCGAGTAGCCCGAGGAGACCCGGGTTAGACGGAGAATCAAAAACACAGGAAGCACGCAAATTGGACGCCCAAAGATAGATCGCGACGGGTACATCGCGTAAATCGCAATTATGCGGAATCCGACCACAACTGCCGCGCACGCCGCATAGCCATGAGCGTTCGCACCTTCTGCGGGATTCTTCCTCCGTTTCAAAGGTGTTTTGTCGCCGTAATTCGTCCATTAAAGTCGCGGTAATTTCGCGCTCCCGCTCAGATGATGCAGCCACCGAAATCGGCGGAGTGACGCCCCAGAATCTGTCAGTCTTGAGCACAGGTGCGAGACAGATGAAGGGGATCAGACCCTGTGTCATTGGCCGCCATTCGACGCGGATGTCCTGGGCGCTGTTGGCTAAGACCCGTCAAGCGCGGTGGTGTGAGGAAACCTGTGTTGGCGACACGTGATGATTGAGAACACGTGTATTGAGCCTCCGTGACTGAACAAACAACACCACATTCGCAGCACCGCCTGATACACCATCTTCTAACCGACACCGAAGATTATCGAGAACCCCGATGGCTACCCAGTCAAAGTCTATCTCTATCAGTGGACATCCGACGCAGATCTTCCCAATTCTCTGAATGTTCGACGACTTGGATGGCTCTTTTTCTCTGCCCGATTTTCGCGGATAATGCGCAGCCGCAGCTGCTCTACAGGAATCAGAATCTAATTTCTCTGCTGTCGTCATGTGTCGTGTTCTCATCTCCCGGATTCCGTCAAAAAGACCAAAAATATCGATTCCGATGGAGCTGCGCCACCAGCCTCACGGAAGCTGAATTCCCCGACGTACCTTGGGCTATTTTGGCGGGCATTTTGGTCTGCGCGGAAGCTTCGCGGCCTGTCCAGGTGTTCACATATATTAATGAAGACGTCACTGTAGCTCCATATCTTACCCTTGGTCAGTCCTCCGTATCGCCTTGACGCCACTCCGTTACATACGAGCCTCATCTCGGAAAATACCGAGTCCAGCGAGATTGGGTTGGGAGATCCGGCACAATCCTCATTCCTTTATCGTTGGGTGGCTGAGGCTGCGTCCGCATCGCGAAACTGAAGAGGTCGCCTCTTCCAGAATTAAGTTTACCGCACCCCATCTCCAATTGCCGCACTTTCGGCTGTGGAGAATCACTTTTGAAAAGCTGTGTTGGCCTTGCGGCAGTTGCTTGATGGCGGGATAACGTAGCCGACGCACGCCTCGACAGTAAACGATACCCCGGGTAGCACCACAGGAGCCGTTGTCCCTCTCGCGTTAGCATTCGTACTAATTTTGCGTCCCTTATAGGTCACATATTGCAAGGTGAGCCGTATAATAACCTTTCAATTGTACGTCGGGTACGGCCCGCATTCTCTCCTTCCCTCGCGGGGAAATCGAAACGGGGACATTTATATCTCTCTCAAATCAGTTCTCAGGCCCGGTTCACACGGAAGCACCGTCACGATGGCATTCCACATTCCAGGCGCCAGAGCTTCCGCGCGAAATGATCTTGACGCCAACACGCGACGTGAACGGAGGCCAATTCTGGAATATGCCAGGTCACCTCTCCCTCCCCTCCTCTCAATCCCCACAGCTTTGCGTGCCCTCTCCTCGTTTTCACGGCCGGTGTTCCGAAACTAGCCATCCCCATCCAGCGCCCACGCAGTCGTCTTCGTTGCTTTGATCCAACGGACAACGGATATTGATGCATGATCAATACCAGCGTTAGTGGCCGTAAATGTCCATTGCGATCTAAATATACTCACACTCTCCCTCGACAGCCGGTCAACCAACGGCGCGGATAGGACCAGCCACCGACGCCGGCGGGTAGAGGCCCTCCCCCGAGTATCGAGTACGTTGCCGTCGGCAGGCGTTCCTGCGAGGCATTGCGTACTTGGCGCTCGTTTGCGGTCCGAGCCTGCGCTGCGTATTCTATTCCCAGGAAGCGGTAGCGAGACATGCTGCGATATCAGGGGAGAAGCCCGGTCCAGTCCATTCCCAGCGAACACCGCCTCGCCTTGTGTTGGACCATATAGGTTCCGCACGTGTCCAGCGTACCGGTGCCCCGTATTCTTCGGTGAGGTTCATCAAAATATCTTCTGCCGCTGAGAATGACGGGATTTCAGGACCCTTTCCATTGTGTTTTCCGCCAGCATTGCACAAAATGAAGAAAAGGGCCCGTGTGTGGGTGTTCGGGCATCAGCCCGCGGCCGTTATTGTTCGCTGGATTTAATTTCTTACCCCGCTCCTACCGCCCGCTGACTCTTGCGTCACAAGTATCCCGGCGCTGGACAGTTGTAGGTGTCAAGCAGAGGTCAACTCTTGAAATGATGCGCTGGATGCCGCGGTAGTTACACTCTTGACGTCCTGCGGTTGTGAGTTAAAGCCAAATGCTGTGCACTTCACAAGGAGCAAATCCCTTCTTGCTTAATCTGTTCAGGTACTACAAGGCACTATCAATTCCCACGCACAGATTCCCCGTCTTTTCGGCGGAAGCATCACATGGTACCAAATTATTCTCTTTTCGATTCAATTGTGGCGCCTGATGGGGTCTCATTCAGTTCTTGGAAACAGCACCCATCCATCCCAAGTCGCCATTCAATCCTGGGCAATCTTTCCCCTCCCTAGGTCCTCCAGCGCCGGGCGCTCTCGTTGCTCGTCCGTAGGTATGGTTTCCCTTGGCCCCAAGCCGAAACATCAACGCTTATGTGGAAAGACCGTGCGACATATGGGGTGAGTGAAGCCGCGCCTTGACGGATTCTTTTCTGCACCCCGTTTCAACCTGGGACCCACCAGCCCCACCCCTCCCGCCGCGATGTTCTAATTCTGGTCTCAGATTGGCTCTCCCACCTTGATTAGACCTCGCCCAATGCGTCGATACCAAGGGGACTGAATCCGGCCGAGCAATACAGTCTCCGATTGGTCCGGGAACTGACTTGACTGTTGTACGGCACGGTGTTCAAAGTCCTGTTACATCAAATGCCACTCGCCGCTTAAACGCGCGGAGCCAAGTTCTCTCCGGGGTTACTTTAGATCTCCGATCGCCTCATGCCTCAAGATATAGGCCAGAATCCTTGCTACGCGCCAATCAGCTTGTCTCCCGATCTTCCTCCACAGCACCTACTTAAATGAAGCCCACTCGCGACTCATCACCCAAGTATTCAGAGCCCATGTCACCGCACCACAGCGTCCTCTTCAGCACCGTCATCGACCGTGAGAGTCCGCGCACAACTCCGCCCGCCCCTGGGGATGGAATCCTCCAGGAGGTCTTCGCTCTCATCCTCGATGCTGCGGTCACCAAATACATACTGGGCAGACGGTCAGACATCATTTCTGGGACCCATTGACAATCGCTCATTATCAAATGCAGATAACGGCCTTCCTCCAATCCAGGGACGCAGCAGCGGGCGCGATTATTCATATAGCCAGTACCCATCCACGCTGGATAATTCTCTTCCTAATCCGAATCGCTCTCCCACGGAGTACGGACGGCAGTCCGAGTCATCCAACCCTCCCATCGACTTCTCTGGTCTCATTCCTATGTACGGGGAACCAGGATCGCCGGAGATGGACTCTCGCGGCCAGCTTTTGGATCTTTCTTATAGTAGCGAATGGCCATCGTCTAACCTGGGGCAGTATGCTACCACATTCCCGCGTAACAAACCCGCACTCTGGCAGTCGTCGTCCGACCACCAATGGAATCCGTCTCTCCCGAGCGGTTCCCTGTCGCAGCATTTCAACGAATACGTCCCCTCTTCCCCCTACTCATCGACAACATCCTCATCGTCGCCCTCTCCGTCGTATTTTCTTGCTCCGTCGGCGGCGTCTGGTATGCCGTCGGGCTCGTCGCCAGGCCGACGCCGCGGTGGTAACAACTCCGACCAAGGGACGCCCAAAAAATCATGTTTCCACTGCCATGTTACTTCCACCCCCCTATGGCGCCGTGAACCCTCGACGCAGCGCCCTCTATGTAACGCATGCGGTCTATATCTGCAGCAGCGGAATAAGCTGCGCCCCCAAGAACTCATCGACGCAGATATCGACGACGACGACACCCCGCAGATCCCCGACGAGGAGTACACGGGGCCAAAATGTATTTCCCTTCGACCATCCTTCATCCAGCCACTGTTTGCTGACTAGTTGGAATTACTCTAGGCAGCCATTGTCTCACACGGCAGACGTCCGTATGGCGGCGGAGTAAGACTGGGGCGCAGGTGTGCAACGCGTGTGGGGTCTATGCGCGTCTGCGCGGCAAGGAGCGGCCGCTGTCGTTGCGGCGCAATAAGATTAAGCCTCGGACAAAACATTCGCGATGATCCATCCGTCCATCCGGCCTTGTGGAGCGCTTTCTAGAAGTGTTGATTCAAATGATTGTTGTATCATAGTGAACAAGGCGCAGCGTCCGAACGTATTCATACTCAAGCTAAATAAATTATTCATGCTCTGCTCCGCTCGTACTTTGGCCATGTGCAACTCCAACAGTGTCTGCTTGAGATTAGATGGTGCAAGTAGCGGATCTTGTCTAGGCCCGAGCTTGATCATCACCCGTCATGGCCTGTGGTCAGTCAAACCTGGCACGGCTCCCCACTCGCGCTCCTCAAACGCGCGCGAACTACGTACATACCAAACTGTCAAAGTCAAGCAACGTCAAGAGTTGAAGGTTCAACTTGATAAGAATCTGCATGCCCTCAATCTTGTCCATCAGTGTATCAACCGATGCACGCCACTCATCCAAAGCGGACATTGGGCGGGAGTGCAGCGAACATCGAGTCAAAGAGCGGTTAAATTGCAATTGGCAGATACGGCGCAACGCAACGCATCAGCAGGTATTGGGGCCTGGGCCCGTCTGGTGCCAGAGCATGAGAACCGCCGAGGCTTGATGCGCCAGGTGCGGGCAAAATTCACATTCGAGTTATCGCGCGGACGGATTCACGGCCGAGGGAGGTCCATAGTGCCAGGCTTAACGGATCAGAGAGACGGCTTTGAAATCCTCCTGGGGAGGCGGGACCACAACCAACTTAAGACCGCAGACGGCGGAGGGATGTAGGCAAAACCAATTGTAAGGGGAATCTAAGTGCTGTCTCAGACAATCTCGATTTCTGTGCGCCTCAATCGTACCCAACAGTTCTGTCTGCCTGGCAGTCGGGGCGACTTTGCCGGAGAATCCTGAAGCTTGACCTGAGCAGTGAGAATGCCCGAGTCAGTCATACGGAGAGGCGGGCGATGTGATAGGCAGCGCCGCGGTGCCATGGGGAGAACAGATTCGCCGAAAATTGTCGGATGTTCAACCGTCGCGCAAGCTACTAAGAGTACCGCAGGGGATGAAACGCGGTGAGCCGGACTATCACACGACGGGCTTCCTCCTCACTATCGATGTCGCAAAAGGGCCTTTTGGGTTATAAGGGGTTAGCGAGGGTTACAGGCTTATAGCCGCCTTATAGATAGGTTACAACCGAGTTATACACAACTTATAACCAAAGTATAAGGACTTATAAGGGGATATAACCTTCTGAGCTCCGAAGCCATGCTACACCTTACCAAACACGACTGAGGTGGCTTTTTGGGCATGATTCCACGACGACTAACAGCTTACTTGTATCCATATCTCGCTGAATTTATTCACATATATCTTGAGAGCCACGAATGCAATATAATTTCAAAGATTGACATGCGAGAACTACTTGTACACTCAATGAGACGTTTCCGCGCCTCCGTTTTCTCAACCAGCTCCTCAAATTCATTCAGTGCATTTTTTAAACGAGTCGGTCCTATCCCAACGTCCCCGGTTGCAGCATCGTCCAAAAACTCGGTGCAACAAGAGGAGAGTCACTAGTGTACCGATCGGGAGGGCTACTCGGACACATTTATCCGCCATGGATGAACCATAGGAACAGTGGAATGGAAAGCATGAAATACGGAACTTCAGCAACTAGAATAATTCAGGATAGACGATGACACACCGTTTATTGCACTATGAATCTGCGCAATCCTTCTCAAGACAACTCAGGCGCGCCTCCTCGGTGTCCACCCCAAAGTACGGTTCAACTGCAGTAAATTGAGGGCCCTCTTGGGCATTTGAACAGTTGGAAAGGCATATGCGCTCGACAGCGCACTCGACGGCGCCGAGAGGACGCTGTGCTTCAAGTACTTAACTCAACTTCAATGAAGGTGTCCGGCTGGTGCGGGGTTTGCGAGCTCATGATCGAGCTGTTTCTCTCTCAGGCTCGGAATCGAAGCCGTGTGTGGTATTCAAATTGAGCCGTCGTGTTGCGGGCATAGTACAGCGGCGAGGAGTCGGAGGAGAGCGCCAGGAGGGCAAAAGGCAGGATGTGGAGCAAAGTGACGTCATGCTGCCGCAATAGATATAAGTCACTGGAGCTGTGACTCTGTGACTCCACCTCTTTGCTTTCAACCACCACCACCCGCCCACCACACCACCCTCTCCTTCTCTCCTCAGTCTCTCGTCTGCCATATCCCTAGGAGCGTCGGTGCATCACTAGTTCCATCCTATTCACAGCCACCTGATCTTGAAGTATCAGCATTCTGCCCAGCTGAAGTTTTAGCGCGAGTGGTACATGACCTGTGTTGTAGTTAGATTGTGAATAAATATGTTTTTCATTCGTTTTGGCGAGACGATCCAATTAGGGCGAGGGAGGAGCTGTATCGGCTCTTCTGGGAGCCAAATGTAAGGGGCTATAAGGTGTTATAACCTCTGTAACACCTTATAGCTGTTATAAGTTCCGTAAGCACTTATAAGTCAGGATAGCGCCATAATCAAATGTATAGGCCCCCCAAAAACCTTACAGGCTTATACCGGCTTATACCGGCCTATACCGACTTATCTCCCAAAAAGGACTTTTGCGACAGTCGAGGCTAGATGAAATGGCCACACCCAAATTCGTTAGGTGCAAAATAAAAACCGCTCATCCAATGATTCCTCTTCTGTTGGCCTTCGGGCTGTTCGAAATGAAGTCGAACCAAATATAGCACCGAGTGGAGGTCATGCGTGGCGTAATTTCTCCTGTTCTTGACTCTGGAAGTTGCAGTTGATTTTTCCACCTGCCTGCGGGTCCATGCGGTTTGCATGTTCTTAGCGGCGGCTACGGCTCTGAACCACGAGTGCCCGCTTGCGGAACTCTGAACGTTTTCTTTTACGTCTTGAATTTCTCAAGCGCCCGGCTACACAAAGATTCCCAGCCATTGCACGCGCGAGACGCGCCGCACGTTGTAGGTTTGCTTCAACCGGCCACTGTCCCGCCAAAGATCTGCATCATTCCTCACCTACCCCCATCGTCAGGGACCCATAGATAGACTAAAGAGATCCAAGTAAAGCGTTGCAGCGCCACAGCAATACTTCACCATGATGCAACCACGATGTCAACTTCGCTTCTCGACATGAGAGTTTCTTCCATATCGTGGGCTTGGAGCTGATAACATGCGTGCACACGCAGCCCGGACCGAGGAAGGATCCTCTGGGAGCCAGCTGAACGGTTTGGGGCCTGATCGGCGTTAGAGTGGGTTTACGAGGTAGGAACGGATAATTCGTCTCGAAGGTCTGACGCGTTCATCGGACGGTGTATAGAAATAGGGATGGACGCACCCCCAAGAAGGAACATCGCACCACACCCTCGCAAGTATGTAACCGTGAAGTGACACTCATGGTTCGATGTTTCCGGACGGTGAGACAAATTTAACTCGTCGACTTTCTGCCGCGACGGTCAACTTGGGCCCGCGGAGTGTTGTGTCCCTGCTGCTCAGTCTAAAAATGCGGGATGATATGAATCGTGAGCGGGGGCGAAGAAGATCAGTATTGATTTTTATCTTGAATGACATATTCTTTCATTGGGCAAGCATCGCCGATCGCGATTCGAGTTTCCCCTTTGGGTGATTTGGGTTGAGACCTTGTGCGCTTCACAACTTCGATATAAGGGTGCGGAGGTACCGCCTGAACACGAGGCTGCGGACTCCTGTCGAAGATTTCAGCGTTGTGATGATTTGTGCAGATAGACAATAGAGTGTAAAGCGGATATCCCGAGTAGAGAGAGTTTAAACAGCATGCGTATGCGCCCCAGCTCTACCAATCATGTTGAAATACCGGCGACGCCGGCTATATCAGCCAGCGTAGTCCCAATCGCAACATTGTATATGTACGAGTCGCAAGCGTTCGTAGCCTGGCCGCCGTACAGTCCAACCTTGGGCTCCGTCGTCCCAGGGAAGAAGTTCCCCGCGTACTTCGTCGTGTGCTCGCCCGTGGAGGGACTGATCATGGTCGACAGTCTGCCGTTGAAGTACAGCTGCACAAAACCACCGGTAGCCGATGTGTTGATGGCGATGCCGAAGCGGTACGCGGTCCCATGGGTGAGCTCCTTTGTCCAGAGCGTCTTTTGGCTGATGTTCTGATCTGCAGCCGGATCGGCCTGGGCGGCGAAGTCGCTGTAAATCCAATTATTAAGCGTTGAACAACCGACGTAGGAAGAGCTCACATTATGTACTGGTCGGCAGTGGAGCCCTCCCGGAAGACAAGTAAAGCAGGAATGTTATCGGCATCGACAGTATCGGGATTGTAGTTCTTCCTGCAATTACATACCGGTGAAAACAAACGCACCACTGAAATACGATGGGGCAGCTCTCATAGTCTGCGCCAGCGCCGAAGGAAACGTGGTATCCGATGTAGTACGTCTGATCCGCGGCGGTTTGCCCTACCAGCATGTGGTACTCCGAGCGCGTAAAATGGGCGTCTTTGTGAACATGAGCGGCAGGGATTCCGTTGGGATCTTTTGCGGTGGTGAAGAACGCGGAAGCATTCTGTGCCTGGCCGGAGGGCCACGTCGCGCCGTTGAATCCCCCAAGGTTCTGTCTGCCAAGAATACTGGCGGAGTCTCCAGCCGCAGCGTCATAGCTGAGGAGGAGTTTCGCCGAGACAAGAGGAAGAAGAGCGAAGAGAGGGGAAACGTACATTGCTGTGAGGGAGTAAACTGGGAAAAGAGATCCTTTGGAGGATTCCTTTTATCAGGTAGATGGTATACGGGTGGAGCGGCTCTGGAGGATGTCATCCTAATCGGGCCTTGATTCTTTCCGACAGCGGTACGGCGAACAAGTGCGCCAACCGTGGTACCCGTGTGATGATATTGTCCTCCCGAGACTGACCAAGTAGGGATCAATTACAGGGCAGGACCTGAGTCGACACCGGGTAGATAGATCATTCCAGACTTGATGGACGGCAAAGGCATCGGCATTTCAAGTAGCGGGCAGTCCAAGCCGCGATGAATGTCCCGATATTCCGGAGCATCAGAATAGATTAGGAAACATTCACAATGTGCGAAAAACCCGTTGCTAGTGGACACGGTCTAGACCTTTAGCTACTAGCAGTCGCCGCCAGTTTGCATAAACCCGAGAAACTGAGGAAGGCAAATCCACCCCAGTCTCGGCTATTGGATGGGGTCGGGTAGCAGGCGGTAGGCAATATTTCAGGAGTCGAGGGCGCGCTGAGTCTTCGAATGTCCGAATATCCCGGCACATGAGCATACATAGATCGAAAGCGGTTGTCGTAATCAGTCCTAGTAGATGTCGCCAGGGATAGAAATAAATAGAGTAATCACAGCTGATGTGGTTCTGTGAAACTCGAGAAATTGTCCGAGGAAGCGTCCAAGGAATGGGTTGGTGGGGTGTCGGCATGCATTGGATAAGAGTCCAGGGTGGCAGCCAAGAACGTATAACCTATGTACTAGAATAGTCGCTAGCACGGTACGCTGGGCTGTGTTGTGCAATCCTAGGAAACTGTATAAACGACCGCGGACGTACCAGCTGCTGACAGTGAGGGCTGTGAGGCTGCTGCTCCGGGCGCCGTCGGGTAACGTCCCCGCAAAATCGCCCTCATGCTGCCATCCCGAGTAACCACGAGTTCTAATCACGCTCGGAGATGCTTCAACATGGTGCGGAGTGCCAGGATATCTGGAAGGACGAAGACATGTAGGGAGATTCCGGAAGAGACAGGAGTGCACGTGATTACCACGTGACGGAACAGCGCGTCTGCTTTCACCAAGCAGGAACAAGCAAGCTCTATCCTTTTTCTGGGAGAGGGAACGTGTGGGGGAAAAAATTATGACGTATTGGTATTCTTGTGCGAGTTTCGAGCCAATGGAATGTAAGAGCGTGGCTACCTAGCAAATAAACTTTTTTCCATATACGGTTGAGATGAAGTTGAACCGGCATAAAGACTGAGTACTTACCGCGGAGTTCGGAATCTCAGCATTCTACACCCGGTCGCCACCGGGGACCTAAATGTTGAGGAGATGAGTCGAGTTAAAAAGAACAAGACCTAACAAAACCTACAGTGAAGACATTCGGTCCCGCGCGGTTGATTATGAGGGTGTCGCCTCGGCCGGGTTTGCCTCCAGTAAGGATTTGATCCTATCAATGCAGTCCAAACGCTGTTGAAATCGAAACGACAAAATACCCCAGAGACGTTGAAGCCGACATTGGTCATCGTGTATTCGTAGTCATTCTCCCTGATCTGTCGAGCAGTGATGTTGTGGACGCGCACAAGGTGCTGGCGCCGGGACCAGGAAGACACGGAATCTGAAAACAAAAGGATTAGGAATAAAGTAGGTAGTGGGAAGCAAGAGAGGGAGTAGGCCGTGTCAGCACAAACCGGGAGCAACAATCAAGAAAAAAGACGCACGGCAACGCACTTGGGACCGGGTGGCGCGCCGCTCATGTTGAGTAGCGGCAGTGGGAGCGGCTCCGCGTGCCAGGGCGCAACACAAGATGCACTGGTTGATTGCTTCGCCACCGCCGTGGCCCATCGAGCGAGGGTGCAGTTGACAACCGAGACGTATTGATGATGACCGGGGCAAAAGCTGCCTGGTGAGTATAGTAAATGAAGAGTGGGAAACACGTGCACCTTGTTCAGCTCATCGTCGTCGTTGCGGATGGCGAGATGCGTGCTCTTGTCGCGACTCGCACGGCGATGCCCACGAGTTCAAGCGGACACGGATGTGGGCGAGTGGGCACCGATCTCCTGCGGCTCCTAATTGCGGCTGTGGTGGTGGGCGAGGAGGAGGAGGAGAGCAGGACGGTGAGGGGAAGAATAGAGACGGATTTTGCTTGTTTGGCATCGGCGTGGCTGCTTCGGCGTTGGCTTTTGACCGAAGTTCGACGTGCCGTCGGCAGGTGGCAGGCTCAGGGGCGGAGGCGGCTTGTCTTGAGTGAGGACATACCGCACGAGCTCCTGCTCGCGATCGGGCCGGTGGCGCTTAGGTGGCACTCGGTGTAAGTTACTAACGGCGGAGACTGAGGCACCGGGGCAAGTAAAAGACGGGTAGAGTGCGCGACAGCATCGTCTCGATCGAGCGCTGCAGATTCGGAGAGAGAACGAAGAGGGATGGGGCTGAGGAGAAAAGGCACAGGAGATTGTCAAAAAAAAACGGACGCAACATTCAGCTTGGGGAAGACTATAAGCCCGTTGAGATCCCAGCGGGAGTTGGTGTTAACAACAAGACAAAGGTGCTTTTGCGAATCACGGCCAGGCCCAAGCCAAGGTGCCAGGCCAGTATGGCGGAGGATTCCGAGAGACACAAGAAGCGGCGAAAATCAAGCCACGAGCTCCAGCAGCAGTTGTCTTGAAGAGATCGTAGTGGAAGGGAAGACAGCCGCGTCATGCCGTGACTATTACTTGACATCAAGGAGACAACGCCATCAGCACCGCCGCACTCTCTTTGCTCCACCACCTTCCAGCCGCTTTTTCCGGGCTTTTTCTCCATGCATCAGTCTGGATGGACCATAAATATATAGGAGTTACTCTTAGCTCTTTTTGGACCACCTAGCGATGCCGAGGTGACTCTTTCGGCAATGTTTCGCGCTTTGGTCCATGGAATGCGGGCAAGCTAGTCTCACTCCGTCCGGATATCCCAGAATTTTTGGAAATGTTCGAAGCTACAACCCCCTTGGCAGCAATATCTACCCCAGTGCTTGTCAATTTCGTGTCGGTTCTCCTGCTGGTTCGCCTGCATGGCGCTCACAGGCCCACAGCGCGCGTGCTTGCTCCTCTTCGCAGGTCATACTGTACTAGTACACGCCCTACAAATAAAATCCTCGTCGGGCAACGAATCTCGCACCCATCCGAATCAGTAACGCCGCTAACGCGTAGGCCATGGATCGCCACGCGAGGACGTGCATAGGCGAGAAAGTTTGCTTTTCTTCGGTAGACCATTGACTGCAGGCCTTCCTTTCATCGGCGACGGACGCGCGAGAAGGGCGCATAGTATTCTCCCAATTAAATACTGTCGGAAGAATAGTCACCATAGCAAGGTAAGCAAGCACTGGTCAATTGGATTCACTCCTCAGTCATAGTCAGAACTACCGCGCGTCGCCGCAGTATGGCGTAAACTCCTCGTTGAGCACGGCGCTCACTGCAACAAGATAATCGCTGTTGAGACTGCCGGTGGTTCGAAAAGACAGTTGAATTGGTTTGCTTGTAAAATTATATATTTCGGAGAAAAACTTCTTCCATTACGAAGGTTGCTTCAATCATCCAACTGCACAAGTTTCTTACTGCGTTTGCCTCCCTAGCAGAAATTCGAGCCAGACCTGCAGCCGCTCAGATCGCATTAGACCGAGCCCGCGAGAGAAACAAGTGCTTACAGGTCTATTGGGACTGTTAGCGGTCAACACTCTCTCGTAGCTTTGGACCTGTAGCCCACGAGTCAAGCTGAAGTGGAGAAAATCAACAAAAAAAACCTTACCGTGAATAGATCGCGTGCCACCTCGTCGAAATGGAAGAGAGTGGTTTCTTTGCTATCTCCAGCGAAGATTTCGTCCATGTTATGGATTAGTCGAGGCGCTGCCAGAATTGAAGGACACAATATCTCATCAACATGAATTGGGCTCGATGTCGGTTATGGTGTATTGCCCGTTCCCCTCCTGCGCGATGATCCACAGGGAAGAATTAGCGGCAGTGAATTGCGTAGCGGGAATAATTTCCTTACTTCTCCGTATGCGCCTGGGTCCTCGGAAAAACTTCCCCGTTGTTTTTTATCTCCCTGACTTAAGGCATGCGCAATGTGCATTCCCGCTGCGCATGGAAGCAGAATGGCCGCAACAAGTCGCGAGATCGTTGAGTATTGATTCGATTCTCATTACAACTGCTTCTGAAGTCCAATTAGTAATTATGCGGCAAGTTTCTCGGGAGAGTGTGCAGAGAAGCGTGACCCGATGTGAGCAACACAGACCAGGGCCTAGGCATGGGCATGAGTTAACCCAGAAATTCTAAGAGTGCGCAACATAGAAAAATGGAAAGGAGTATTAAGCACGAGGGATTGCCGTGCCAAGGATCGGCCCCACCGTATCTAAAAATGCGGAGATGATATGCATCGTGAGCGGGTGCGAAGAAGATCAGCGTTGATTTTTATCTCGAATGACATATTCTTTCATTGGGCAAGCATCACGGATCGCGATTCGAGTTCCCCCTTGGGGTGATTTGGGTCGAGACCTCCCGCGCTTAAGAACTTGGATAAAAGGTGTGGAAATGCAGCACGGGGACGCGGCTTGCGGGGTTATGATCATTAGTACACAGACAATAGAGTGTGAAGGCAGATGTCCTGAGTCAATGGAGGCAGAAAACTGGGTTCAATCACTAAGCGATGATCTATGGATTCGAGAAGTTCAAACCGCGGGCGTGTGCGCGACTCTATCAATTATGTGGAAATCCCAGCGACACCGGCTATGTCAGCCAGCGTCGTCCCAATCGCGACATTGCATATGTACGAGTCGCAAGCCTTTGTAGCCTGGCCGCTGTAAAGTCCAACCTTGGGCTCCGACCTTCCGGGGAAAAAGTTCCCCACATACTTCGTCGTGTGTTCTCCCATGGAGGGACTGATCATGGTCGACAGCTTGCCGTTGAAGTACAGCTGCACAAACCCACCGGTGGCCGATGTGTTTATGACTATGCCGAAGCGGTACGCGGTGTCGTGCGTAAGCTCCTTGGTCCAGAGTGTCTTTTGGGTGATAGTCTGGACTGCGGATGGATCTGCCTCGGCGGCGAAGTCACTGTGAAGCGAATTGGTGAGCGTTGAATAGCCGATGTAGGAAGAGCTCACATTATGTACTGGTCGGCAGTGGAACCCTCCCGGAAGACAAGTGAAACAAGGATATTGTCTGTATCGACGGTATCGGGATTATATTTCTTCCTGAACCCGTCATGAGAAGTTTGGAATCATGAACCTATGAATACGAAACGCACCACTGAAATACGATGCGGCAGCTATCGTAGTCTACGCCAGCGCCGAAGGAAACATGGTACCCGATGCAGTACGTCTGATCCGCGGTGGTTTACCCTACCAGCATATGATACTCCGAGCGCGCGAAGTGGGCATCGTTGTGAACATGTGCGGCGGGAATTCCGTTGGGATCTTTTGCGGTGGTAAAGAACGCGGAGGCATTCTGTGCCTCGCCGGAGGGTCACTTCGCACCGTTGAATCCCCCAAGGTTTTATTGGCCGAGAATACTGGCGGAGCCGTGGCGTCATAGTTGAGGAGGAGTTTCGCCGAGGCAAGAGGAAGGAGAGCGAAGAGAGGAAGGATGTACATTACTATGAGGGAATGAGCTGGAAAAAGACATCCTTTAGATTATTGGGAATGTGAATTCAAATTGAATGCCTCTCGAGGATTCCATCCTCGTCGGACCTTGATTTTTCCGACAGCGGTACGGGTATGGAGACCGAGCTCAAGGACGCCAGCCGTAGTATCCGTGCGATTACATTATTCTCCGTATACTGCGCAGGTTTGGATCAAATTACAAGACAGGACCTGAGTCGACACCGGGTAGATTGATCGTTCCAGACTCTACGGGCGGCAAAGGTATCGACATATCAAGTAGCGCGGAGTCTAAGAGGGGCGGTAAATCTCCTGATATCCCGGCGCATTACTCTGGTAGCATAGTAAACACCGTGTAGACCTTTTGGTCCGCGAATAAAGGAATACTACGCCTGCGATACCCCAAGGAGTGAGCGCCAATAGCAGTCGACGCCGCATAAAGCCGACGAATAGGTATTGAGGTATTGCACAAGAATAATCTAGACATACTCGGCATTGCAAAAATTAACCGGCCACTTGATGTTTTACACCCAAATCTTCACAGATCTGTACACACCGGAGTTTGGCCCGAATAAATCACGACCACTATTTGGCCGATACACGCTGTATTAGGGGAGTATTGGCCAAATAAGGGTCAAATAGTGGTCGGCCGATATTCCGCCAATAGACGTTGTATTGGCCAAATATTGGCCGGATATTGGACCGAATATTGGCCAGATATTGGCCGACTCTTTTTTGCCTAGGGCTGCTGCCATTTAATATATATTATTTTCCTTGCTCACATTGTATGAATTGAACAAAAATGTATTGACTATTTACGACATGCGGGCTATGGACACCCCAAGATCCTCACTGCGCTCTCCTAGCTCAATCTCGGGGTTCCCGCACCGCCCCATGCATGCTCGAGCCCTCCGCGCTCGGCACCTATGCTTCAACGTCCAGGACATCAACCCCTACCCTCCGCCCGCACGTAGTTGCGCCGTCAATTCCATCACCGTGCTGAGAAGGAGAGTCTGCAACGCACATGCAGGAAGCTTGAATGCGACAGACAACGCTCTGGAGGGAAAGGATGGTAAGTACAGTCAGCCAGCCCTGAGATTCGAGTACGTACTTTTGAGACGATCGCGCACGCGGTCCACGAGGATGAGCTGCGATAGAGATCAGTAGAGCTTGAGATTGGAAAATGAAAGAAATATGTACCCACACCTATGCTGCGTACGCGCCGCCGACGCCCCAGCCCGCGCATACGGCATATTCGAGAGGACGGACGAGAAGGAGCCGAGGAAGCGGTATGGAGCGTCGCAGCGTTCAGGCCCACGATAGTGACTGAGCTTGGCTTTTCTCAGGGAGATAGAACCATATCGCGCACTGTCCACGACCCGAGTCAGTCTTCAGTCTTCTGGCTAAGAGGAGAGAATAGGGAGGAAGACACACACCACTAGCAATGATCTCGCCCCTCGTCGCCGTGTCCTGCGTTTGCGTTAGTTAGGCGTCGGACGGCGCGGTAGAGAAGGGAGGAACTGAGATTTGTACGCTCCGTACCGCTCATGTGAAACACATAAAACTTGTGCGGATTTGGCGAGTACTTGCGGCGGATCGCGCTGAACTGGCTCCATAGGTCTGTTGTGCATGGGCCAGGCGTCAGCGTCTGCGAGGACCGGTCGAGGGAGATCGGGGGGAGGGGGAGGGGGAAGGAGAGGCGGAGAGCAGCGACGCGGCAGCATGACTCGGTGCAGGGGAAGGATAGGCAGGCAGAGAAGAAGATAGAAAGCAAGAAGGACACGCACACTGACTAACCGCCTCGAACATGTTCTCGCGCTCTCCATATCTCCGCACGTAGAGCATCAGTCTGCAGGAGAGGTGTTGGGTCAGCCATTAGACACAAAAAAAAAACACAAGGCAAAGATATAGGAGGTCGAGAGAGAGAGAGCAAGAAGAACCAAAACAAAATACAAAACACTCACTTTACCCAACCTTGAGCTTTCACTTATATCCACACGCCACGCCAGTTCCGTACTGTCCCCAAACCGGTGCTCCGGCCCCACGGGCACGACCGCCTTCACAAACGCCCGCGTTGAGCGCCGCGAGTGAGACGGGGACCATGGTAAACGTCCTGGCGCTGGCGCTTGTCGATGGGTAGGCGGCGTAGGCCCGACTGCCGCAGGTGTAGGGCTCTGTGGGGAAGGGGAAGTCAGCGTGCAAGTCAAAGTTAGCGTGTGAGGTGAAAGAAGGAGTGAGGGTCTGTGTGATGAAGAGAGCAGAATAGACGGATGGACGAGAGCATGGACGAACGAGTATGAGTGGTTTCAGGGTGCCAGAGTCCACAAGGGCCGAGATGTGGATGTCGTAGTGGTGAGAGGAGAGGGGAAGATGCGGTCACGCACCGTCACGCGTGTCTTCCTCTCTGCAGCTTATAATTACAAGTCCATGGTGAGGTAAAAGCGATCCAATATTTGGCCAATACCTGAAGTATTGGCCAAATATTGGGCGAGCAATACTCGGGTCCAATATTCGACCAATATTTAGCCAATACTGTACTATTTCGATCAATTCGAACCGGCCTGTGACCTGTGACCGTGGGATACGAAATTTAGATTTCGTACTTCGGTCGGGACGAGCGTGACTTTTTTTTTTTTCGTAAATCGGTCGCAAATTCAAGGCAACCCCTCACATATGCCTAATTTGTTAACCACGCGCTACGGGGAGTTCTGGCGGCACGCGAAAGACAAAGACGAGGATATGTTCCTGGGTTGTAGCAGTGTTGAATAGTGATTAATCCTGTGTGTTGGCTCGACTGGACGTCTGTCAAGAACTGTGGTCAACACAGAGTAAAGAGAGGGAGAAAGGAAAGGCGGAAGAACCTGATCAGCGATTTACTTCCGCTCACGTCAAAATTGACAGCTGGTGCAAATGCCGTGACGTCGCTGGCTAACTGCACATGCATGGAGGCGAAAAAATCGGTTTTTTGAGCCCTTTTCCAGCATTTCTGTGACTTGTTTGAGGGTTTCGTATATGCCCTCGGTGACCTGTGACATGTACGAAAAAATTCGTAAATTTTGGCCCCTGTGACGCGTGACATACGAATTGATCGAAATAGTACAGTACATCAAGTATTGGCCAAATACTGGTCGTGATTTATTTGGCCCAAACTCCGGTGGTACGATCCGTGAATGGTCAATATTAGATATATCACCCAGATCCCATGTTCATTTTCGAGGGAAACACTCCACTATTGCTGTCAAAATTGATCAATCTTTCTGGGGGATAGCATTCACCTCCAAAATACGAGAAAGCATACAACCAGATTGGGGGTATTTTGCAGGAAGATAAAATTCAGGGAGGTGTTCCCTAGTGTAGATGAAAGTTTTAGAACAACTCAGACCACATTGCATGAGCCTCAGAGAACTCGGAAATCCGAGTGTTTTGGGCTGATCTCATGCCCAAGGACATCCTTCCGGTTCAACTGCATTTTCTCGACAGAAACAAAGGCCCTGGTGAAGCCCTTTATAGTAGATGTGAATTGAATTATTACGCATACTGTGATGAAATTCTGAGGCAATCGGGGTACCGTGGGCAACACTATAAGGTCTCCGATCTTAAATCATATACCAGCATACCTCCGGTGAAAATCATCTGTTTCCCGGCTAGCCATTGCATTTGATGCTTTTTACATGGCTAGCGGAACCTATGATGCCTATGAAGCCTCCGACTTTTGTATTTAGAAGTCGAGAATTGGTTGAGAAAGTCACATTTGGCCGGTCACTTTTTACAATGCCCAGTATTGCCTACTAGTAAATGATCTATACGGGACGGTCGGAGGTATAGTTCGCCTTTCATACGCTGCTCTAAGGCTGTTATATTTCGCAGATACACAAATACTCGTGATACAGCACTGGATCCAGTGGAAGACAGATGAAGTCATGCATATTTACAGAAAACTCTCGTAACTTCGGATATAGATGAAACTTTACGCGAGACTACGATGGACATTGCTCGCACTGGATGCCGGACTGGCCTGCGTTCTCGATGCATAAACCGTCCGTGCACGACGCCCAGCAATGATCGAAGTCCGAGTATGAGCCGGGAATGCACACGGGCGTCGGTGGTCCCACAACACAACCACTGCAGATAACGCTCGCATTGGCGCTCTGCGTACATGTGCCGTCGAAGCAGAAATTCAAGCACGATTCCATGTCCTGCCAGACGCCGTCCGTGCATGGTCTGCGGGTGAATTAGCTCCCACTCAAGACGGAAGGTGAGGCCCTCGAGATATTTTAGACTTACTCTCCACTTCCCGACGTCAGAGCCCCGATGGACCACAGCATAACCACGTTGGTCATGTCTGGGCTGTAGTTCTGGTTCGTGTTCAACACAGGTGAGTTCCATCCCGCAGGCGCTGAATCGAGGCCTATCTCTACAAGGTCGGAGCCTTCAATGAAATTTGTAGTTGTGCCCTTATAGCCTTCGGGAAGCGGCGGGCTCGACAAATGAAACGTTTTCTGGAGGTAAATGGCCAGGGCAGCCTGCGCCCAAGACTCTGCGTTGGTGGTAGATTTCGACTGATCGCTCACCGCGAGGTTGGTGACGGCGAGGGCTTTGTATGCGTAGTCCAGACACCTCGGGTCTGACACAGTCGTCTTCCAGTGGTATGTTTCGTGGAAAATCGAGCGGGCACGCACTGGCCGCCAATAATCCATGGTCGTTTGCATGTTAATATCACCGTTGGCTGTGTCGGTCTTGGTTCGGAGTGAGGTGAGCTTCCCGCTGAACCAGAGGGGACAAAGGACGACGTAGTGGGCTGACCAGACAAAGCCCAGATCGTCCCATGTATACGCCGTCACATTGCCGTTGGGAACACACGTCGGCTCGAATTCCGGATCGTTGGCCCTGGGGACGTCTGGTTCATAGCAGTAGAAATAACCGTACGTATTGATCGGGGGTTGCAGCCCGGGCCAGCCGTAATGGACGAGATACTCATTTTCGACATTTCCTGTTTAGTTGGTCAGTGCAAAGTTCGGGACGGGAAGTCGTGAAGGATAGGGACCCACTATACAGAGGCCCCTTTCCAGTGATCCAAGAACTGTATTTCGGTTAGTTGTACCCATTTCTTGGAAACAGACGACTCACTAGTCATTTTTGGAGTTTTCGCCTACATACAGCGTCATTGCGTCCTGCCACTTCCCATTGGGCCACCACTCGTAGTGATATTGGGCCAATGTCGCGGCCTCCAACCACGCTTCATTTATCATGTCCGCCTGTTCCGTAGTGCAGTTCTTGAGATATGGGTTCATCCACCCGTCGGGTCTGAGAAATTCCCCGATTCCGCCGGTGGGGTCGGTGCAGTCGGACTTGGAGGAGGCAGATAGGCCTGCAAGTCAACCGCCCAGTCGCTGACGCCCCCCATGTTCAGTCCGCGGTACAAAGTGGTGCGTGAGGCCTTCGTGGCGTCGTTCATGTAAGCGATCCATTGAACTGAGTCGTAGACCACCATGTCGGAGTCGCTGCCAGTGTCGTGGAAGGTCTGGACGTTGCCATTGTGTGCGATAATATCGGCGATCTCGGCATTGGCGATGTAGCCCGGCGACTGAGTGCAAGGTCCCGCGGCAGCGCCGGATGTGGGTCCGATGTAGGTGCACATGGGTCCCGTACACCCGGCCGTGGTCATCTTGAACGAGCGACCATAGCTCGAGACACCCACAACAAGCTTGCCGCTGTTTACGCCGGCCTTGGTGATCATGGACAGCGCGTTGCGGGTCTCGGTGAGGTTGACATGGGAACGAAGGCAATTGCCTCCAGGACAGCCCACGTCAGAGAAAGCATTGCCGTAGTCCCACTGGCCGTGAAGATCGTAGGTCATGTAGACAATATAATCCAGAGATTGAACCATGGTGCCGATGGGGAAAGCTCTGAGGTACCAATAAGATGCCGGTGTCGCCATTGAGATGGATTTTCCAGAGGGTAGGAGCGACCTGAGTAGCACCAGGAATGCAGCGAGGTTTTGGCCGTCGTTGGCGCTGTCGGCCAGAATGCCCGGAATGTCTTGTTCGCCGGGATACTCCCAGTCAATGTCGACGCCATCCAAGCCCCATTGATTCACAAATGCGACTAGGTTCGATGCGAACGTCTGCCGGTTGGCTGAAGAAACCGCGTTCCGGAAAATGGAGTAGGCGGCGGGATCGGTGCTCATGGTCCAGCTTAAAACAGAGAGAGGCGCATGGTTAATAAACGCTCTAAATTGCCGCAGCCGTATATTTCTCACCTCCGAAGGAAACCTGGTCCATATGGTTTAGCGATGGTTCAGGATGGTGTGCAACCACTCACAATACGTTTCACACCACTCAACTGCACCAGCTTATCGAACTGGTCACGATAGCGGACAATGTCAACGTCGAATCCACTGGTGAGATTGAGAAACGCGAAGTGGATGTGTGTATATTTCGAGGTGTCGACCTGCGAAATATCCGTGTTCAAACATGGCCGGTCGAGGTTGAACGTTTCAAAGTAGGCTATTTTGCGGAACTGTGCTGGCGGCGAGCCAATCACAATGTCGGTCCCACAGTTGGAAATGCAGCCATTCGTTCCTGGGGCAGCTGTGCCGGGAGCTCCCGTTCCACTCGGCGTGCAGAAGTCGCTTGTTGTCCCGCATTGGCCCCAGATATCGCAACATGCGTTAAGGGGGCACGGATTCAGGGCCGAGAGGTTGCCTCCTGCGCCAGGATTGTGCGTTCCGGGAACCTGAGGGCCACAGACAGTGCCCGCCAAAGGCACAGGCATGGGTGGAGTGCCGGTACTGAGACACATGTTCTCCGCAACTTGGAGGTGAGCACATCCCCCCCACCCCCAGGTGTGCGCATTCCATGCCTCTATGTTGGCGATCGTGATGTCGTTGCTCGAGGAGATAGTAGAGCAGGTATCGCCGGACACGACAATATATGCTGCGCACGAACCGTCTGGATTTTGGGTTGGGACGGGCAGCCCGCCGGCAGAACAGCAGACTTTCTGGCCAATGGCGAGAGTCGAACAGAGTGTTGGGCTGGGGTTGTATGTGGTGAAGGCTGCTGGAGTGATTCCACATCGGGTGGTCAGGGATGCGCAACTGTCTCTCGACACCACTGAAATGGTACGACATGAGGCTCGAGTCCACATCAGGGACATTGATGTGAGTTGGAGCTGAGAGAGCGATGCAAGGGACACGCACTGAGTCCTTGGTAGTATTTCTCGATTCCTTATATAGATATTGCGGGGGCCGTTCTGTGTTGTGAGCTGAACGCAAAGTCCGATCAATATTCGACGGCAGTATTTCTCCGCGGGAGCCCATCAAATATATGCCCTCTTGGGTTCCGAAACCGAGTAAGATGTTGTTTTTCTGACATTTTGGAGCTGAGAAAATTCTAGTTCACGGCAGAAATTAGCCTCTCCAGGGATCGCGTGCAGTGCCTGGAACAAAATTCGATGTCTCCATCATTCTCTTCATTCATTATAATGTCGCGAATAGATTTGAACACTCAAGGCTGTATCACTGCGGCATTTGGGGCCGATGTCGTACAGTAGGCACTTTGGATGGGTTTGGCCTCGTATCTTAAGTGCTGCGATGCCGCAAAATGCGATAGTATGTCCGAGCACTTGAAACAGGCTCCGGCTCATTTTACATCCTTTTTACTGATCCAGAATGTTCACGGAACATTTCCTGAATCCGTTCATATTCAGGACACTACGAATGCGGGCGAGTTGCAAAGTTTAAAACAATCTGTTCTAAACTCAGCCATCACGCCGGTGTGATCGCCACTGTCGTCCAGTCACTGAGCTGTGACGGTGTGACCTGTGACCTTTCCTCCCATCTCCTCAGAAAATTCAAAAAGGGTGTAGAATTTGTTCTGTTGACCATCGGCTGTTGCCCGAGTCGATCATGTGACTACCAATGCAAAATTTAGGTTGAAGCATAAAGCAATGGAACCTTGAAGGATTATTCTGGAGCAAATTCAAGCATGCTAGAAGCAATATCGGAGAGCAGTTTTCTGCGCTCCCTGCTGCAAAAAATGTGTTGTTGGGTGGAAATAAAAAACTTGTGGAGGCCAGGAATTGAACCCACGTGCACACCAGTATATAATAAGGCAGCACTATGATCAGATTTAGGACCCCACAGTAAGCAACAGACTCTATACAGTGAGGTACAAGCTTGGTATATATAGAGTGTCTGTCTACGAGAGACTAAGTTCACCCTTTCTTTACCTCAAAACTCCCAGCAGTGACTTGCGCTCTTTTCGTCTTATTCCCACCTCAAAATTTGAATCCGGCAACAAGGGTACTAGTATGCAGAATATTGCCATTGGTTAACAAAGTATTATAATTCTCTCGGGGAAAGGCCATGTCTAGTACACATTTGATCTATTTGATAATTTGATCAAGAAAGTAGGTGATGTTGGCCAACCAATGTGAAGATATCAAGGAAATACTCACAGTGAGAATACTTGGTGTAAGTGAGTACAAGTCAAGCCCTGCCCCAAGCCCAAGCCTGCAAGCCTGCCCCAACCAATTCAAACTCCGCTAGGTGGTGCAAGCCTGTCAGCTAACTCTGTTCTTGGCATATTTTCTCCAAATGGGTGGCCACGGTAGGCTTTGATGCCTGAGATTCGAGGGCATTGGTGCACGGCAAATGGGAGCAAAATAATATTCGGCACGCAGCGATCTGCACGGAAAACATAAGGATGAGCACAGCTGGACTCATTCAATGTGTATACCATAACTATGCGGGGGATGGTTGTATGATGCTGAATATCCAAGATACAATAGAATGGAGAAAACAATTCAACACAGGTCCAGAGCGACATCCACTGCCATACATCCTCAAAGGTATTTTGCAATGAAATGAGCAAAGAAGCGTGTTCAGTGCAGAGTCGAGAATGTGATGTCACATAATATCGACTAATTTACACCCACATCTCATTCCATGTGCATTAGAGAGTTTGTGGTGAGCCACCAGTGTAACTAGTGGCTCCTGGTATAAAATGATATCATAAGCTTTGGGGCTGTTGTAGCCACTATTTCATCCCCTCCTTAGGAGCTAGAAATAGCGGCTGAACTGGCCCTAGAGGATGGCGATTTGCGGAGAAAAATTAGCCACCAGTTGATCTGGTGGCTCGTCGCAACCTCTCCATTGAAACCGAAAAAGGGCCGGGATGTAGGATATTGGTTTTGGTTCTGCTGAACACTTTGCTTGGCGATGAGCGGAATGACACCACTCCAAACCATTTTTTTCAGTAGTTGGACCTCAGAATTATACCGTAGGGACCATTCATGGGTCATCCATATGAGCCTTGGACACTTTGAGCAGAATAAACCCATCTTGTCACGTCATGTCGAGGAACTTGACGAGAGGTCAAAATACCTCTAAAATTATGACTTTGTCACACTTCTTGCGAGCCATCATGTACTGTAGCATCATGAATATATCACCAGAGCTCCCTGGCATCTCGGGACCATTGGGAAATCAGATTTCGGATGGCAGGTTGAAAATTCCACGAACCACTCCCAATGCTTCAAACGGGATGAGTCGCGCTTTTGGAAGAGCTTAGAAGACTCATGCACTACTTATCACAGAATCGCTAGGTATCCATTTCATCCGGATTGCCTACGCGGCACAACTGCGGCAATCAGACGGCACTTGATTCAATCATTTGTTTCAGAGTGTGGTGCTCCGGGTTTCTATACCCACGGGCTGGGGCCGAGCCACCTCCTTTGTGCCTGCCTCTTCCTCATTGCCCTCCATTCCTGGTCTACTCACTCTTGCTTCCTGTCCTCCAAAGACCTCTGATACTGTGCAATTTCGTTCAATTCGGCGGTCACGCATCACGCACCCCATGTGCCGCGATGAATTTTGGTTTAGGTCACGGGTCACGGCACCCAATGCCGAATGTAAAATGTGTGACATTCGGGCCAAATCTCCCTTGGAGGTGCAAAAAAGGCAAAATTTTCGGAAATTTCCGTCTTGAATGCCGAATTTTTGGAGGTGTCACGCCAAACTTGGTTGGTTGCCGAAGTGCCGAATCGGTATTTTGGGTCACGGGTCACAACCCGTGCCGAATTGAACGAAATTGCACAGTATACGCTAAATCGATGTTGCTATCGAATCTAGCTCTGGACGTCATCTTTTGCATCTTTGCATGCTGCAATATCGCATCTGTGGTTTCTACCGCACAGGTACACCTTCGCAGCTGTTATCTCGTCCAAACTCATCAAACACCCCAGACTTGTCGATATCTTCGTCGGCTCGCATTCCAAAAAAGCGTTTGGCTGGCTCTCCTCGAAAATCTGCGACGAAGATCGAGTCTCGATCGGAGTTGCAATATTGATGTCCTCTCCACGGATGAGATGAATCATGATTGGCATTGTGAAGCGGCTACTAACTGGTCCGGACGCTTGGAGTCCTCCGGAATCCGCCTCCATAGCTGAGGTCTCCCGAGAAGTTACACTTCATCCCACGATCGTTACCGGCGGAGGAATTCTTCACTAGGAAAATATGGCTAAACTGCTACCAAGCGCGCGCTATGTTCTCTTCAACAACTGGAACAATCTCGAGTGCTGGGGTGTTGCGGACGACAAACTGATCTGGAAGCATGAGTCGACGCTAGAGCATGCCTCGGTGATCGTATTTGCTGCACAGGAAAACGACCTTGAAGGCTCGGTCGTGATTATGCTCTGTATTCGCACCTACCCCGTGGAAGGGCAAGATCGGAAGAAGTGAGTATCTAATAGGGGAAGTCAGAGTTGTTGATTCAGTGTTGATTCTGAGGCGATTCTGAAACCGATTCTGAACCGATTCTGATACCAGAATCGACCGAGAATCGAAACAGAATCGTTGTTCCTCCTCCGGAGGAGGAACAACATCAGAATCGACTCCAGAATCGATGATTTCGATTCTCGGTCCCAACAAAAACCGACTGCGGCTCGATGCCAGACTCCGAAGTGGGCCAGAATCGAAATCAGAATCGACAACAGAATCGACTCGGAATTCCGTACTCTGACTTCCCCTAATCTCTCGAGCACAGAACTAGTCCGCGTCGATTTTCATAATGGGACTCAGACGAACCTCCTTGTTGCTCGTGCACCTGACAGCGACGTTGACGATCCCTTTGGGGACCCCGTCATCCGCGGAAATCTCGCCGCTGTAGGCCACGGCCCGCACGAACACATGGTCGTCGACTGGAGAGCACAGTCGTACTTCATTTTGAAGAATCCAGAGGTTGGTATTTTTCGCCTATTTAATACGGCGCTGATACGAGGCGTACAGACGGACTCATCAGTGCAAATCACGCTCATCCAGAACCACATGATGCTCAAGATATCTGACGGCGCCGAGCAGATCCACATCATCTCCAACGACGCACTCCGCGCGCACCTGGTCCCGATCGTCGGTGTGGCTGACGATCCCGCCGAGTTTGCGAGAGTCTCGCCAGATGATATCCCAGCGCGCAGTACGTTTGTGGATGGCGACCTCGAACAACACTTCAACCGCATGTACGTCCACGAGAGTCCCCTCCAAGATGGCAAGTACTGCGTCTGGATGCACGGCACGACCAACGAGGGTGGGCTATTCCGCTACCAGCTCCATATCCCCGCCCAAGGCCACGGCGAGCCTCGGTGGGGCGGGCGGACGCGGGCGTCGGAGACGGGGTCGGTCTGGGGGTATGCGCTGCCCTACTCCGGCCACACTTTCCGCTACACGGAGCCCGGGTACACGTTGTTTCCCTCGAATTCGTCTGCCGGGCGGGCGCATGTGAACATGCCATTTGCGGGGGACTACTTCGATATCGCGCCGTATTCGGGGACGCTCACGTATTCGACGCAATCGTCCATTGTCATTCAGTATTATCAATGAATGTGCATTCATCCCCACTGTGTTGAGATATCGACTAACTTACACCCGCATTGATTTTACTGAAGACCTCACAGAACAGTCGGGTCCTTATGCGCTGAAGCCGGGCAGAGGTGCGTCTTTAGCTGCTCTCATCCCAAGCCACAACAAAGCTGAAGTTCTTGAATTGAGTGACTGCTGTAAACGACCAATCGACTTCTGGACCATCTCCCGCAACAACACGTCCGGTATGTCATATGCAGCTTCACGATTTGAGTTAGAACTCCATCTAACGACAGACAGCTCAACAAATGATTCCCTCCCTCAACGAGCCTGAATGTAGTCGCCGGGCCTGCTCTCCGGCCGCAACCGCCTCTCTGTAGAGGCGCGACGATTCCAGATAACCCCACATGCAGCCATGACATGTCGCGCTCCCAGAGATATGGAGAACGTTGCCATGCGGGAAGTACGATGGCACCAAATCCTCGTCGAATAAGGCCTGGTGAGTCTGCACTTTGAGCCGAGCCTGCATTGGAGCGGCACACCTATCGACATCTATCACGTCAGGCCTTGAAGTTACCAAACAGACAAATTGAGGGCACACGCAGGGAGATCAGATCTGACTGCAACCGCTGTGCCGAAATAGCTGGCCTTCTGTTCGTCGGTCCACGTCACATACGTTTATTTTTCGGTTCGTTTCTCAGACAACAGCCCGGATAGCCCCCCGGAGGCGAAATCGGGGTGATTATAGTAGGAACTGACCCAGCGCCGGAAGTTGGCATACTTCTGTTCGAGAGTGGTATAGTCCAGATCCCCAAATGGATCGTAAATATTCTCTTGGTCGGGTATCTTGTAGCCAAGAGCGATAGGGCGGGTCTGGATGGGGTAACCACAATGGGAATGCATGATGCTATGTTGAAACCCCACCCTAGAGCACGAAAGTCATGAGATAAGGCGCAATGGAGTCGCAGAGTGGCTCAGAAATGACCGAAGGATCGGAAAGGAGAGCGAGTGTCGCAACATTTCCAAAGCTTTACCCCATAAGAATAAAGCCTCCTGCCGTTCGGTCCGGACTGAGCGCGGGGCATATTCTCGGTTTTGATGAAATGTTGGAGAAACCACGCCATTTGAAGGGCAAGACGGTCTTGGAAAGCTTTACAACCGGCGTTCAAGTCGGCTAACTCCGCATTCGTGTCCTTTGTTGATCCACAGTAGTCTCTGCGGTGACAGATGATGGTTCGCAGAGCATGCGCATTGGCGTTGGCATGGCCGTGAAGTCGAACTAGACCAGCTGACTTCGATGTCAAAAGCTTCATTTCAAAGTCTCATGCTACTTGCCTCCGCTGAAACCGCTGCCGTGTAAGACAACAAGGGTTGTACAGTGCGCTGCGTTTGGAGCACCACTATCGGTGTAAAATAGCTCAATCCCGTCGGGGAGTTTCATTTGCTCTGTGAAAGACGTCATGGGATGAAGTCCTAGGATATGAGTGAGCAAACATCTCCAGTCTTGATATCAAGTCTGATCAGAAGGTACCTGGCGCCGGTGAATCGAAAGGGAAAGGCTGGAGGCAAGTGACTGGTGTGCGCTTCGATTGGAGAGCACGAGGAAAGGTGATGCATGGTGAATCTTTTATATTCACCTCCTCGCAGACCAGATCGCGGTCGAGGCGGATGTGGAGCTAGGACCCCACAGAGTGAATCATGGTCTGACACACAGACTGAATGGACGGCCTTGATCTTGGTTCGGGCCCGGACCAAGCGAGGATGCTCTGACCAAGTTGGAATTCAGCGAGTTCGCGGCGACCCTTGAGACCCCGTATTCCATGGCGTAGCCGGCCGTTCTAATTATTCGGTGGCCTGACGCTTGGTCTACCAGGTTGGTACCCTGCATCCAGGGGTCTCATTCTTGGGTACTAAACACGCTGCATGCCGACCAGGTGCGCAATGGAATGTGAACGCTAGATTCATGTTCTGGGACGTAAGCGCAGTGCCGAACTACCCCAGAGTACCCGACAAGGGATAGGAGCGAATGTTGCAGTGTGCATCGGTCGTACGTCGCTATGTCGGTCGTAAAAGTCTTGACGAAAATACGAGCCGTTAAAATTATTCAGGGGCCCGACCCCCCTGCTCGGGACCTGGAACCAGTCTCGCAGCCGCGGAAACTGGAGGGCTGAGACAGTTCTTCGGATTACAGCGACGGGGAGTTACCCATTTTCCCTCTCTGGATCGGTACTTGTGAATATCGCAAAGAGGAGAACGCACTGGGAGACAGACATCATTTTCCCCGTGCTGAATTGATGCTGAAGTACTGGTGGTTCCGAAATTTTTCTGACTGTTGTTTGCGAGAGATAAGTACGGAGGAGTGCATGATCGGTGTCAAAGTGGGTGTTGATGGTCCGTGCATGAGACGCAATTTACTTGGCCCTGTTAACAGAGCAGCGGGGACGAGCGTGGCGAGTCGTGCTTCCACATCGGTCTGCAAAGCCATGCCAGGCTTAAAGCCTAGACTGAGTTCTGCATAGTTGTGTTCAGCTCTGTGTAGGGACTTAGCCTCAGTGCCGCTCACATACACTCAATTACACTGATGTGAGTTTAGGGGGATGGCACCTCACGTCACCGGCTAACCTTATCTTACGTGTAGTCGGCTAGACAAGAGCTGTGTAGGGACCAACAACGAGCTGTCCACGCCTGATTGACCGCCAACCGCTATGGCAGATCCAGAAGGCGGATATGGCAGGCTACTCTGGAAAACTTGGCATTTATTTCAAACTTAATTCGATCAACCCAATATCTACAATATCCCAAAATGATTATGACGTCAAATGAATCTCTAGTACGAGCATGGACGCGTCTGCGGAGAAAGAGGGTGGCAGTTTGAACGAGCATGGCAGGGACAGAGTGTCTTGCAGTTGAATCAAACCGAGAGCTTGCTGGAAATGGCAGACAACGAAGGCGAGAAGAAGTACTCTCCACCACGCGAAACAACAAAGTCTGAATGGCGCAATCGGTATACAATTTCAAGGACGGGAGAGGCGACTTACCAGTGGTGAGTGTGGTTGACTTGGTGGAATCGGTGGGGTCGAGACCGTTGACGACACGCTGGGCACCAGCGAGCGCGCCAATGATCGGGTCTACGCCGACACCGCTGTGGACAAATCTTGGAATATGGGCATGAGATTCCTGCACGTGGATAACACAGAAGAATAAGCTCACGCGGCGTTGTTAGCCCAGGCTTGTTGCAAGAATCGGAAGCCGTTGCCGATGTTGGACTGGTAGGCAACTAAATTGCGACACGTTATTGTTGGGTAGCTCAATAGGTTGGATTTTGAAAGAAACGAACCGAAAGCGAGACCGCGTTCAGTAGTCGTGGTGTTCGAGGCCGCCTCGTCGTCGGAAACTGAGATTCATGAATAGATATTCCATGTTGAAATTAAAGATTGTTGCAGACCTTCAGGACCGTATGGGATACCGGCGCGCATTATGTGGTGCACGGTTTCCTCAGGCGTACCCAAGTCCGCGCGAGGGCGGGTTTTGCGGATATGGGCAGAGAACGGGCATCTATATTCCATCTTGAGTTCTAACATCCGGAATAACTAAGATGGGTAAAGCAGACCTGGTCTGGTTTGTGGAAAGGGTCGCATCCGGGTGCTCGAACGTAAAAATTGTTATTGCGGGTCGGGTCGGCGCCGAGCTCAGGGTCGTCAAAAAGAGGGGCGAGGTCGACCGGCGCGCCCTACGTAAGTACATCAATGACCGATACGCAAATGAATAGTGGTAAGAGGTCGGGTCGACATACACTCTTCCATCGGCCAACCATGCGTGCGCCCAGGAGATCAGAACCCTGCTGAATGGTGAGTCCATCCTCGACGATGGGGTTGTCGGTCAAGAATTTGTTAACTCAGGGACGAGCTGCTGGAGCTGGCGGAACACGAGGAAGGAGCCATCCCTGGCCCACACTGGGCGAGTAACAGCGTCGCCGGTCTCGTTCAACAAAATTGAGCCGGCATCGGCGACGAACTGGCCTGGCATCGGGCTTGCAGTGAAGCCATTGACGGCAGGGTTCGAGATCCCGTCGAAGAATCCAAAGTCTGCGCAAAGAATGGCTTAGAAGCTGCGTATATTTGAGTTCGCCCAGGCAGGTACTGACGTTCGTGGCCCGCTTCCGAGCCGGGACGAGCTGCAGCCTGAAGATAGTATACCTTCGTGATGCTGTCTCCCAGGTCGGATTCAAGGCTGGAGACGGCGGCGTCGATGTTGTCGACTGTGTCGGAGGCAAACAGAAAGACGCCGTGAATACCCGTGCCAGCGAATTCAGGGACCCAGTTGGTGGACCCGGGGTCACCCAGATTACTGAGATCCGCGAACTGTCCCCCAGCAAAGGCGGAATCGCCGAGGGAATCGGTTACGTTCAGGACATTAAGACCGCTCGAGGAAAATGCAATGTTGAGAGCCGTGATGGGTTGGGTTGAGACGCTCAGGAGCTGGGTGGTAGTCGTAATGAGAGGTAGGATATCGGACGCCAATTTCGACTTGAAATCCGCCACGTCGGCGATGGTGAAAAAGTAGAACAGCTCTTGGTTCTTTTTCATTCCGATTCTGAAGATTTTTTTTTGTTGAGTGTAAACTCGAACTCAAGAGAATAAACACTCACAATATATCGCCCTGAATGTCATCGAGATTCAGGCCGGCGGAGCTTGCGGCGGCAGTGGCCGCTTGAACTGTCGGCAGATCTGGTTGAGCATCAGGATCTGAATGAAAATTAGCATCGGTAATGTTGGAATTCGAGGATAATTACTTATGAGCAGGGACGAAATTCTTCTTGGTTTGACAGCGCCCCGTCTGTGCGTCAAGGTCGGGGCAGAATCGCGGCGAGAGTCTAGTGCTGAGCCTAGCCCAGCAAAGAGAACCAAAGTAGGAACGGTAATAAGGGAGAGTTTCATGGGAGAAAACGGGACAATAGGTTGGAAAAATATGTGGATGAACTTGAGATTTTATATTCCAGGTTCAAACTGGGGTTAATCAACAATGCGAAGTCGCGCGCATCAGAGGTGCTGCGGTTTTACGTTGCGCGGCGATCGCAACAGAACATGGAATCCGCCGACTGACAGGTTGTATGTGATGGCCGTGATGGCGGGTCCAGGACGTGCACAAAATTTGGGATAAATCCAGACCAGAACAGCTAAAGGGGCGAAAAAATCCCAGCGACAACAAAAATAACCATCCAGCGTACCCGCGGATCCAAAAATATAGGGCGCTGCGCGGCTGCCAGCGGATTTCCGAGGCCGAGACTCCTCTGATGATGCGCCTCAACGCACCGAGTGATTCGGCAATCAATATTGATACATCCAGACCTGTCGAAGACAGCTGTAGTGTACGAGACCAGGGGTCGATTGCAGACGCGCAAAACACTTGGAATTTTGGCTTCAACGTCATCACTCCCGCACACATTGAAATTCTGGATCGTGACGTGCGGTCACCGCCATTGGAAAATACTGCATCAACGGTGTTCAACCCAAACAATGTTTGAACTTTGCCCCGAAATTCTCACAAATCCTCCACTAATTCTGACTTATATCACCTGACAATCCTAGAAAAAATGAAGCGAGGGCCCGAGACTCACTACCAAGCAAATGATTTTAAATAAGTGGTGACACCCGTCGCCTTTTTGAGCATCGGACCAATGAACTTAGGGTGTCACACATCACACCCCTTGAACTTTCGGCCAAAATAGTAAATATGCGGCATCCCGGTTTTGGCTGCCCGGTAATCTCCGACCTGGTGTTTGAACCGAAACCAAAGCATTACAGCAGAAAATAATGGCCTATAGCAATTGATACCACTAATGATTGCAGGGTCCTTCACAGTAACCGACCTGTCGTTGTAAGATACTCATTGTCTTTACCGCAATCAGCTTCTTCATCGGCGGCACCGTGAGAGCTTGTGGGAAATATTCAGCTCTCGCGAGTTTTATAGGCTCCTATCAATAGAACCCGCAGTATTTCTGACAGCTTTCCGCAGCACAGACCAGAACATGGTGGCCGCAGCTCAATCCCGGTTCAATAGTTTTCTTCCTGTATTGCAGGGATTGTGCTGTGGCCACATAGTCTGCCCAGAATATAAACGGTAGCTAATTGTCGCAGCGCTCCATCATCGCCTGTTACAGCTTAATATAAGTACTTGTCTGACTCCACTTCCGAAAATCGGGAAACAAACATCTCGGAGTTTCTAATTGAGAGTCACTGCGGCATTGACCTGAGAGACATTTCGTTCGGCTCCCGGTGCAATAAACGGGGCGTGCTTCCACACATGTAGACCCCGAATGTCTCAGTGGACTCTTCCAATTTATCTCATTCTCCCGTTTGACCCCGCGCGGCTCGAGAGAAAGATGTAATTGCATATGAAGTCTCATAACAAAAATACTCCCGCACGGAGAGTAGAAAGAAACCATGAAGCATTTGACAAACAGGAGGCTGGAAGGATCAGAAAAAGGTTAACAGATGACAATCAAGACTGCTGCATGTCAGCTACAACTGCTGCGCATCATCCACGATTGTCGCGCATCAATGCCAGATGTTCAAAACTCAGGAAACGTAGGGAATTGATGATCGTGTGAATGGATACACGGAATGTAAAGAAGCCAAAGTTGCCTACTCTACTTTTTCGTTCAAATCGACAGGGGGTGTGATGCGTGACCCATTTTACCTCTTCGAGATTTCGGCAGCCGCTGAATTTTTGCGTGACACCTCGAAAATTTCGACATTCCAAGCGAAAATTTCGTCTTTTTTGCCATTTTTGGGCAGTTTAGGGCCCTGCGTGACCGCTTGGAGGTTCGACGGAGGCCCGAGTGATGCGTGACCTCAACCAAAGTTCGTGATCGACAAGGGGGTGCGTGATGCGTGACTACTGATTTGAAGGGAAAAGTACCAAGAGGTTCGCACGTGAGAAATTGATGGTATCATGCCGGTCGGTCGGTCCCCCTGCCAGCACTGATTGCCCCGATGCTCAATTGGCAAATAGCCCTATTAGGCGCCGCAGTCGAGTACCTACTGCACACAGCGATGGCAATGAGGGTTCGTTGGCTAGGGGTGAGAAAGGGCTTGACCCTTGAGGGGGCGTGGATATAATTGAAGAGTCGACGCGGAAAAATGTAAAGACATGGACCCAACCAGAGCTGGAAAAGGCCCGGAGCTTGAAGCGCTAAGCAGAAAGTCTGGAAAGCAGGACTGAAGACACCAGCATCTTGCTACTTAAAACGGTTTTGGCCTTGAAATAGAGTGGAAGCGGATTTTCGAGTTTGGTTGTGGTGGCGGAACGAGGTCAGGCCTAGTCAGGGTTTCCTAATTGGGAGTGTTTATTACCGGTGGGAACTTGGGAGTGGAGGGATAAGGCCAAGATGGTATTGGGAGAATATCTGGGGCTAGAAAGACGCGTCGTCGCGGAAGAGACGATTGGCGAGACGTGTGAGTCGTAGGACCGTCTCCAAGGGAACGCCAGCTTCGTTCAAGCGGCGGGATGTGTCGCGAACAACTGCGGCAGTCGCCTCAGCTCTGAGAGGAGCAAAGGCCGGGCAGTCCACAAATATATGGTGCTCCGTCTCTGCAGCCGGACAGCCCCTTCGACAGGACGAGTCAGAAAGCATGCCGCGCTTGTAGAGAGTCACGGCTGTGGGTAGCTGAGCCGAGCGGGCGTAAAGCTGGGTGAGTGCAGAGAATGCGGATGACGCCTTGAAGTAAGGGTGTTCGGGAGGGGTGTGGGGGCAGTATAGGGAGAGCAGCTGCAGTCGCGGTGGGATGGATGCAGCACTTGTTGACAGGAGTGCGTGTTGGAGGTATGGGGGCAACGCAGAGTCGACATAGCGGTCGGCGGGGGAATAGAGCACGAACGGGTCCATGGTGAAGGTCGGAACCGGCATGGGAGATGGGCGAAGGGGGTCGAAATGCGAGGAAGAGGCTAATCTATCTACGAAACTGTTGAGTAAAGTAGGAATATCTTTGTTTTTTTGTGTGGGATTTAACGTGCAATAAAGAGGGGTGATTTGGGAGAGTGAAGAGATTACGGAGCCAGCGGTATAAGGAACGGTTTGGAAGAGAGTCCCAGTAATGAGGAAGCAATGGGGTGTGAAGAGAGGATTGGAGTAATCGAATAGAGTTAAGATGGTCGGTGAAAATGACGTTGGTGGGAATGGAAGGAGAGGGGGAAGCGGATGAAGGGGGCGAGGGAGTATGGGATTGCGAGAGAGAAGTAAGGTCGCAGCAATGAGGCCGTAGACCTCGCCTGCACCTATATTCGTGAGAGACCCCATCAGGTTGAGGGTGCCTTGAATGGTGCCGTATGGCGACGCTGTCGCAAATGTTACAAACCGGGGGTCCCTGAACATTGTGGCTGCAGGACCCTGTGACCCATCAGAAGCGGCAACGTGAGGGGCGTGTGCGCCAGCAAAGGCAGGATGGGTCGGATTAGGGCGGGAGAGCGCTAGGACAATGTCCTCTGCACAAGACTGTCTGACGGAGCGGGGTATAGCCAGGGTCCACAGGTCAGCGAGGGGAGAGGGGTCGCGTGTCATGCCGAGGTATGCCGGCGACGTCAACGCGCCCGGGGATGCGTACGACATCGCGATGCCCAATAACGGCTTCGAGTAAAGACTGCAACAAGAAGGACCGAAGCCACTCCTGGATGCTACTCCATGCCGTGTAGGCGACACGGTTGCGGAACTGAGCCGGGGCTGCGCAGGGGAGGGAAGTCGAAGGACAAGATCATTTCTCGTAGTTTGTGGAACTATACGTACGGGTGCTACTGCCAAACACGACCACGCTCGGGTAGCAGTGGCCTGGTACCATCAACGACCGATGGCGCCTTTCCGTCACGCAACAAGCTTCTCTGCTTCGTAGAGTCGGACCAGGGGTGCTCCGATTGGCCTTATCTTAGCAGAGCCCAAGCGCACCCGGGTTCCGCCCTGATATGCCACGTGAGACGCCTTGCATCAAAAGAACCAGCCGCTATACTATAAGTATCAGCGTTCCTTTGCGCCACTCTCGCTCCACGTCCTTATCGTACCACCATGGGCACCTCCACCGACTCTACCGAAGAAAAGCGTGTCAGTCTGGAGGAGAAGCACGACCGCGCTGGGGTGGAGGTCTCGGCGACCGAGGTCGACACCGGTGCGGCGCTGGTTGTACGGGGAGCATGGGGAGCTCGACCCTGCGGAGGCGCTGCGTGTTCGGTGAGTGGTGCTTTTCCACATGTAGCCAGCTTGCTGGATTTTGACGTTGCGTGGCAGGCGGAAGATCGACTATCATATCCTTCCATTGATGTGCAGTATGCATGATATCTGTTCTTCCTGATTGCTCGGCTCACGTACCGTTCGCAGTTCTTTACTGGTACGGATGCGCATTTTTTTTCTGGCCGTTGATCCGAAACGCAATGGGACGTATAGGATACAATTCATGGGTAAGTCTATTCTAGCGCTACCCCAAATTCGTTACGAGAATGTTTGCCGCAGACAAGACGACGCTTGGTAGTTCCGCCATCCTGGGTATCAGGTCAGCTTTCCCGTATGCCGCTGCCTCCACCTCGATCTAAATCAGGCCCCAGAGAAGCGACCCATCTTACGACAAACCAGTACGTCAGATCTTCTGTTGGCTCTCAAATCTCTCATGTACCCGTCCCTATTACAGATACAACTGGTATATCGCTCCCTCTTCGAGCTCCGCTACCCCACATACTGACCCGCGCGCGCAGGCTCGGCACGATATTCTATCTGAGCTACCTCGCCTTCGAGTTCCCCCAGAATCTCGCCCTGCAGCGCTTCCCCGTGGCGAAATGGATGAGGTATTTATCTATTTCTCCGGTATGTATCCTTGCGAAACTGATCGTTTACTAGTATAAACATCTTCGTCTGGGCCGTCGCGCTCTGCTCCCACGCGGCGTGCAAGAATTTCGGGGGGCTGTTCGCGGCGCGGCTCGTTTTGGGGATGTGTGAGGGGTGCGCGTTTTTTACTCTCAGCACTATACTATGAGTGCTGACCGAACGCAGATCCATAACGGCTGGGTATGTATTTTGTCTTGTGCTCGGGTGCTGATACTTATGGTAGCCTCACTTCAATAGGTTCATGATCGTCTCCTCGATGTTCTACACCCGGACCGAACAAACCCTCCGCGTCGGGTACTGGTGTGCGTCGCGTCTCTTCCCCTCCTTCCCTGTCCCTCCTACTTTCTGAAGCCATCTCACTGACACATTTCCTGCTCTGGTGTAGTTTTAATGAACGGCACGGGTACGCGTTGCTCTTCTTTTGCAAACAAGAAGCCTGACTGATCCACTTAATCGCACCTCATCCCAGCCCAAATCATCTCGGGCTTCATCAGCTTCGGGACGCTGCACATAAAGACAACGCATTTCGAGCCGTGGCAGTGGCTCATGGTAATCACCGGCGCGCTCACGTTCCTCACGTCGTTGTCGTTCTGGTAAGTTGCGTCGCTGGCGTTTTCGCTGACGCGGTTGGATTGAACGCAACACAGGTTCCTCTTCCCCGATTCGCCGACGAATGCGTGGTTCCTGACCCCGCAGGAGCGCGCGGTGGCTGTTATGCGGTTGAAGGTGCGCCTGTATCTTCCTTGGTCTCTCGTGTAAGAGACGCCGGCTTGCTGATCCCAATTGTACCCAGGTGAATCAAACGGGCGTAGAGAATAAGCACTTCAAAAAGGAGCAGTGCGTCCTTCATCTTTCTTCGCTGAACTGCTTGATGCTGATCTGCGTGTGTGCCTGGTGTGCAGGATGATCGAGGCGCTGCTGGACCCCAAGACGTGGCTATTTGCGCTTTTTTCGGCGCTGGATAACGTTCCTAACAGGTACGTCCCTCCTCATTTTAGTCTCATCGCGAGGCTGACATGTATTCTGCGTTGACAGTCTAACGTACGCTACATCCCTCCTCGCTTCATCTTACGCCAAGTTCTTAACCAAATCCCCCTCGCGCTCACGCTCTCAGAAACCAACGCCAGATCATCGTCTCCTCCTTCGGCTTCACCACCCTTCAGACTACGCTCCTCGGGTGCGTCGATGGCGTCGTCGAGATCGTCACCATCTGGACGGGCGTCACCATCGCCGCCAAGACGGACTCCCGCGCCTGGGTCGCCTTCGTGTATTTCATTCCGAATCTCCTCGGGACGATCCTCGTGAATGTGCTCCCGTGGAGCAATAAGGTGGGGCTGTTGTTCTCGGTGTGGCTTACGGGTGCGTTTATGATGCTTATCCTGGTGCGGAAGGACTGACGGAGAGAGTAGGAGTGGGGACTACGGGGTTCGGTGCGCATGCATCCTTGTGGTGTAGCTATTCGACTGACTCGGGGATACGTTGTAATCAGTACTTTCGCTGTCGTGGGTCTCCGCCGTCACGGCGGGACATACCAAGCGTGTTACTACCAACGCTATTATGCTCGGTGCATACGTGCGCCTGCCCCGCTCTTTCGAATTAACGAAGTATGTGGCTCACGATCCCCATAGTGCGTCGGAAACTCGGCTGGGCCCTTTATGTGGCAGGTGTGTATCCATGCATGATCATTTATCCAGCTCTCTTCTCTTTCTCTGTTCGGTGTGTCTTCTAGAAATATAAGAATTTTGACCGCGTTCCTTCAGGCCCAATACAAACCCCGCAACCACGTCCCCTGGACCGTGATCGGCGTCTGCTACGCGTGCTGCATGTTCCTCGTCCTCGCGATCCGGCAGCTGCTCATCAAGGAGAACAAGCGCCGTGACGCGGCGCCCGTGCAGGACGATGTGTACGACGACGTCTATGTTGAACGCCTGGCGAGCGATGGGTTTGGAAGGATGGAGAAGGTGAAGGTGGATAAGGTGCGTTGTATTTCTCTCTTTCGATTATGCTGTGAGAGGGTTGATTTATTTGGTGCTCTACTCCAGGAATTCCTCGACTTGACGGACAGGCAGAATCGCGACTTCCGGTATGTTTATTAATTAGGTGGAAGGGCCTCGAGCGGAGATTGGAATTGCAACTACGATGTTGTGTACGATGTATGGAATAACGAATTCGAAACGACTTAAGTAAGATTCCTGATTACAGGATGGCACTCTCACCTTCTGGCGCCTTGGTTTTTGTCCACATCCCACTGGTGACTGAAGGTCACAGACTTGGTGTGTATGGCAGGTTGTGACTTGCAATTTTGCGGACCTCGGCCGCCGACGTGGAGGACATAGGAAACCCGACACTACAGCACACCTGTCAAGCTTCACAAAACCCAGCACATGTCAGAAAAGAACAGAAAACCCGACACACCATCAATAATTTCAGAAACCCAGCACACCTCACAGCTTTTCAGAAAACCCAGCACATTCCCACCGCGCTGACCAGTGCTCCGTTGCAGATGCCGGCACCCAGCTGATCTGCATCAGAGCTTTCTTTTCCCTCCACCCGTCACTGTGTGCCCCCGCTCGTGCCCATGGACGAGCTGGCGGCGCTGCTGGCGCATATTCCGGAGCCAGTTCTGTCATTATACAAGGAGAAGTGTGCTAATAGTCAACCCCGGCCGCTGGTCTCCGTACTGATCGTGAATTTGCTACTACAGTCGTTCCCAGTGGGATTCGCTGCCCGGACCATCAGCTCATCCTTCTCGTCGCTCCGCCCGAAGGCGAAGAGCATCCAGTGCTCATGTTGAAACTCCTCCACTCAATACCCAAACTGCTGACGCCCGGACTGAACCACCCGCGGTTGAGAAATCCCGGTTGGTGCTTTCGACAGGTTCTTTCGTTCCGTCATTAATTTGCCTCTGTAGGAAGAAGCGCAAAGTGAAGCCATGGAGCGTACAGCACGCCGACGGTCTAACTTATACCAGCTTCGAGTTCTGTTCTCTTTTTCCCGCCGAATATTTGGAACTTTATGGCGACGCCGAGCCTGCATAGTAGGATACCAAGTTCATAATTCTATCATAAATATATCTAGTACATACCACATTATAATGTAGATTTGACTAGAAGCACCTTCCGCAACTCTTTTGAACCTTCATCTCGTTGAAGTCGAGGAACAAGTTGAACGACAAGACTTTCCTCTACTTCGCTTCGGAGGCCGTAGTCTTGACTTTGATTTCCCAAATAAATTCGACGTACATCTGGAGAAAACAGGTCTTCAACCATTCTCGCTGGAATTACAACCAGCGTTATTAGAGAGCTTGAGCCCAAGCGGTATGCTGCTTTTTAGGTTGTGCAAAAAAGCGGCATGCCGCTTTTTCTTTTTTTCCTCCAAAGGGCATTAACAAGGTGCAATAGCATCAGGGTGTGTGAATTTGAGGTGCACACAAAAGTTGTAAAAAAGCGGCATGCCGCTTGGGCTCAAGCTCTCTATTACCAGGGACCAGATATGTAGTCGACGTCGACTGGTTGATTCGACAACACAAACACAGCAACAATTGTTCCATCGACTCACAGAGTTCCGACACAAGACGACCAGCGGTGGGCTTGTTGGATCCTGGTTGAGAATCTAAACTGATTTGATGAAACTAGGAGAGCAGTTGAAGCATTGAGAAGGATCCTAAACTATGGGGGTAGCGGTGTAGATTTTCACGCGCAGTGCCTTCGGTACATTTGATAGGTCATCTGTGGAGTAGGTAAAGCAAATATCCACGGTGAGGACCATCTGGATCGTGAATGACTGCAAGATACTGCTGATATGACGGCCATGAATCTTGATGACAGGGTTGAACATTTCCGACGTGAATATTACTGACAGCATCAAATGCTGAGTGAAGTTGCCCCAAGTAAAGAATCCAGAGCAGCGACTCAAAGCAAAGATGAGCCAACCATCACTGTGCAAACTGAAGCTAGTACATACTGAGCCAAGGCAGAGAATGCGACATGCCGAGACGAGAAAGCGACAGTCGTGGGCTACAAGCCGCAATTCGAAACACTATCGATGCTATCGATGAGGAGATTGCTCAGGACTTGAGAACCAGTGCTGCAGGCAAATGCGGGGAGTGGTGTGTTACCAGATTCATTTGTACTCGTCCAGCTAGACAAACAATTCACAGCACTTCGATGGACGATCAGCTACACATGGTCAGCCAAACTCGTTTCCAAATCAGAAATATTTCAAAGGCTACCGCCAGGTGATGTGCAACTGTAGCAGAGAAATAAATGTTCCTGAATTGTCTTCTTACCAGTACCGAGACTGAGCGGGAGTCGATCCCAAAACTCAAGACACAGGATCCAGTGCTCCGGCTATCTCGGTGCGAGCTCGCCGACAACACAGTTGAACCGTGAGAAAATAATATTATGAACATTGAGAGTTTCTAAGTGAACACCCCCGACAATGAAGCTCAGAACTACGGTACTATACAGAACTAGACATCAATAGACGGAGAGCCTAGTGGTGTCGGGGTGGCTGTGACGGCGGCAACAAAGTCAGCTAACTGTGTCGGAGGTTGTGAGCGTAGGTATTGGGTACTTGACAGTGTGTCGTAAATGGTGGGTTTGGCGCCAGTGTGCTGCATTTCCGGTATGTGCTGGGTTTTGTGAAGCTTGACAGGTGTGCTGGTGGTGTCAGCTTTGACGGATCCTCGCCGACGTGCCATTCCTTCCAGCTGAATGCAACATTCTAGGCCATTTCGATCCGTGGCACAGTTGGAGCCGGGGAATTCCGGTTGTGTGGAGAACGTCAGTACAACGTCTTAAAGCCTGATGGGCACATCAGCTCGCGAGCTTGCCGTTTGCTGCCGCCTGCAATAGCCAGCCTTCACACGCTGCCACAGCTCCACAATGACGAGAACGAAACGGCCTAGACTATTGCATTGAGCTGTCAAACGAGATGCTGCCCCTGAGTTTTAGACCGGAAATTCCGGTTGAACATCAACGGAACATTGTTAACTAAATAGCGAAATTTTGTCTGAGAGTGAGCGAAAGAGAATTTGTGACGTCCAATTATGTCCAATTTATCGAGCCGGGCCTGGATAAACCCAAGAAGTCCTGACTCAATGCAGAGAGACCACTCTAGATGGCCATTTGTTAATTGTATTTGTTTTGGCCAGCCAGATATACTACAACCATGATGTGGGGTGTGGCCGAACACTTTGTACTGCCAGAAGGCGCATACAGCCACCCATCGTAGTCGTGAGGTCGCGAGCGGTTCCGGACGTCGTGATTGTGACGTGATCTGCGGGTCGAGGCCGGAGCGATACTTGGTGACCTGGACAAGTGTGTTTGTGTAATGGGCCGTTGAAACGCTGACTATGGGGCTGGCGGTGAAATAACCACAACACAAACCTTGTAAATGAATACGCGGTTCGATAATGCAACTACAACAACTCAAACACTATAGTCCTCGTGCAAGTTCGGGGTTCCAATCCAGTATAGATTGTGGCAATTTGAACTTTAGTTCTCTTTGAGAAGCAAGACTTTACAGGTCTACAAGTCGTATAGATAAAACTTGCTCGAATCCGTTCTAGGCGCAATCGCGATAGACAGACGAGATTTTATGTTCAACGGTTTTGTATGATGTGGGTCTAGGTTTGGAGATAGACTCCGATGCGTAAAGCAAGTGATTCTTATGAATCCGATTCCAAATAGTATCCGCGATTGCTAATCCTTGCGAGATTACAACCAATTGTCAAGTCTGATCCGTTTCCTTATATTCCACGTCCGTTCCGTTTATCCAATATGTCCACGCGTCGTTTATAAAGATCCAAATCCAACACAGATAATATTCAAACAGGGAAAACAAACGAAACTTGGTATAGCTTCTGGGTGTCTCCGAATGAATGACTACTCTACCGGTTAAGCGTGAAGTCTAGTAACTTCGCGTCCAACAGGTGGGGTGAGATTCACTGGTGTTCCTCCCATAACCATCCACTTAAATACGTTACAGGATTCTAAATATAAACGAGACTGATACAAACGAGCAATAGGGTTCAGGGTATATGACTAGTGGTATGGCAGCTAGCCGATGAACTCCTGTCAGATATCAAGCGATTAGTAAAATTGAGAGAGATTTATAAGAAACATCAACGAGCCGAGCTTAGCGATGAGTCAAGATCTACATCGCTTAGAACGATCGTGATGGGATATTGTTGATATGTCAACTTTTAGCCGACCTCCTCGTCAGCACTCGTACCCTCCTTGGTAACCATCCGCTCAAATGGTTCCGCCTTGAACCGCTTAAGTGATTTGTCTGAAAATCGTGATAGCCGCCGCTTCCTAGTACCCGAGTACGTTCTTCTTAGTCATTGGTAGATCGACCAAGTCCAGTCCTCTCTTGGCAGTTCTGGAGACGTCAGATGATGCCCAACAATGATCCCTCTGGTTCAGAAGGATGTTCCCTCGTAATATGCCCTTAGTCAGGGATGTGCAGTAGCCCCAATCCGTTTCCAGGATGGTAAGGCACTTTCCCGATTGCTCCATTAGCGACTTCCCACTTCAACCCTTTACCAGGATTGTTGTCCAGCGCCTAATGGTTCGAGACACATTATATCCCTTTTAGCTAACTGCTCAGGCCAGCATTAGCCTTGTGAGATGACGTCGTAATGTAGTGAAGTACATTATAGTATGTTGCAACTCGAGCAGATTTGAATAAATGCCCGGTTGCCCCAATACCAGGTCTGTCACCGTTATAGCCAGTTCCTCGAAGTTGTCCT